>BSBM01000073.1:14827500-15345000 GCA_027924585.1 Larix kaempferi
TATGTATGTTATGTAAATCATTTTATCCATTCATGATCCCTTAAATTATTTAAAAATTTGGTTATTTGATTAAAATTCTGTAACTTCAAAGTTCAAACACAATATTATTATTTGATTGAAATTTTGCAACTTCAAATGGGCCTTGAAGGCTCCAAATTTGAATCCTAGACCTGAGAGCGGGTTTGTCATAAATATCTGTCAGAGGTTGTTCAGAACGACATTTATCGATCCCAACCATAACACTAACAACAATTGCTTCTTTCTTCATATGTTTTGTGTACATGCATATGATTCCATGTGCTCCTTTCCTTTCCCTATTTTCCATTGTCGCTCGATCGAAGCTCTTGAGAATTTAGCCACCCTTTAACTTTCATGAAATGGAGGGGACAAGGAATACCATTGTTTTCACTCTGAAATAGAGTGCTTCCCCACGCAGCTTCCATTGACCACAGTCGCAGCCCTACGGGAAATAGGTGTGTGCACTACGCACCCTAGCTTTACCAAAAATCCTGTGGATTTGGGGAAGTTCGCACTCTACCAACCTCCATGCATCTAGTTAATGAGTCAGATCAAGATTCCACACTTTGCATCTAAAAATGTATTGCATGAGCCATTTTTCCCAATTGCTCAGTCGTCGACTCGACACCCACCTTCATCTAGTACACAACTTAAGATTCTTGGGATTTATTAATATGAAGACCACCGATGCTACTACACTTACAATCGCAACTAGCTATCGAATTTCAATATGATTGAGAATATGCAACAACATCTGGTGATGGAAAATGCTGAAAGCTGGCAATTTTCTTAAAATGCCCAGTGCCCACTCCTGAGTTAGACTGTACAAACTGGGAAAAAAATGTTTTTGTAATCTTGATTTTTAGAATGACAGTGCTACTTTACCTTTTTATTTTGTTTCCCTTATCGGCTGGTCTTGAATAGAACATGAAATTCAACCATATATCAAGAAATTCAACCATCTATGCATCTCCTCTCTACTTGGTCTTCCTGCGTTTTATTTATTCTTCACAACCCATCCTCTACTCTGTCATACCACATAGTTAGTATGTATAACGAGATCTAGGGGGAGGGCTATAAAGAAGAAGCAGTCAGGTTCCTTAATCAACTATTGAGAACAAAACTTGCCTGGATTCGGATAGTTCTCTTTCCTCAAACCATAACATAGCATGTAACATGTAAGGAGTGCTTAAACTTATTCTATCCCAAGTACGTGCGGCATTCATATTGTTGAATGAAAAATTAAAACATATATTGTTGTCATTGGCATTCAATTCTGTCATAGGGTACACAATTAGAGTGACAAAGAAACTTGTTATTGGTTTTCAATCCAATCCAACTTCTTTGTTGAACTGTTCTCTCTGATAGACTTGTGTGAAGGAGGATTATAAATGGCATAGGCAACACGGTTGTTTGATAGAGTTGCCTAAAAGTGAATTATGGTCCTCAATTCAACGAAGTAAAAAAAAGTTACCATTCAGATTCTTTCCCTTCACCTTTTTTATTTCCTTTCTGCATACATCTCTATTGTTCACTAATTTAGCAACAGATACAGACCAGACTCAACGTCCAATGTTTTTGCGTTTTGAGACAATTTCTTCTTTTTTGGCTTACATTATCAGTTTTTCCATTGTTAAGTAGGCTAGATTTTATGTCAGCTAGAATTTATATTAGTTTGAAGAATGTTAGTGATTTACAAAGATTGAACTTTTCCAAGAATAAGCATCGCATTGCTTTTAGAAGAGTTGAAGAACCCAATTCTTCATCGCGATTGTATTGTTCGAAGCAACCTAGGAACCTATTTTAAGAGGTGTTAAATATTATTATATTTATTAAAAGTTGGATTGGAATTGGGCTAGCAAGCTAATTGTAGCTGCACTGATGTAGAAAAAAATATCTATAAAATTAGTTATGAAAATTCACACTTAACATCTGCAAAGTGGATTTTCTGTGTGTCTCCTAAGTTATGTTTCACTAATAAATTCCTCATGTCTAGGGATATCATGAAAGAGTAAAATAGTATTAATTTTGGCTATAAGGATGAAAGTTGGATTGGAATGGGGTTAGCAAGTTAAATGTATTATTATACTGGTTAAAAGTTTAAGAGGCAAGATCAATTTGGGAAATTGCTAAGATGACAAAGATGGCATAGTGGCCTAGAGACTGAGCCACTAGATCCGGGAAAAATATGGTATATGACATATATAACGTTCAGTGCCACCATATCCATTGCAAAATAAAGCCTCTCGACTTTACTACTTAAGTAAACAATGAAATTTTGATGTACTAGTACATTTTCAAATGAAAAGAATGATTTATTTTTACATGTCATCATTGAAGGGTTCAATATCTCATAGCCCTTCACAGTGAAATGGGACCCCACCCTTCAAATTTGATCCCTTCCCCTAACTAACCTGAACTAACCTTTTTCAATAGATTTTTTCTCTTTTCAATAGATAACTAACCTATACTAACCTATTAAACCCTAATCCCACCTAATACCTTAACTCTCCAACCATTAAATCCATAAACCATTAAAACCAAAACCCCTAATCCTGTCATTGATCGATAATCCCGTCACTGATCACTGTTCAATAGGGTGTTTCTGCATTTTTTGGAGGGAAAAGTCCACCTCCTCCGCATCTGATTCAGACTTGCGGTCTGGTTTGTGTGACGGAAAATGTAGTTCGAAGGATAGTGATGAATTGACATTCTAATATAGTGATCAATAGGGTGTTTCTCCATTTTGTCGAGGGAAAATTCCACCTCCTCCACATACGATTCAGACTTGTGGTTTGGTTTGTAATGTGGCTCCATTTTTGGGGGGCATGTTGACTTTGATTTGGTCTTAACCGACATTAAGCGATGACGCAAGGGTTTCCATCGCACAAGCAGGATCAAGAGCAGGGGTTTCGATTGCAAAATCAGGAGTAGGAGAAGGATTAGTCTCTGCAATGTCTTCGGTATGTGGCAGTCCTTCCTTTAAATTGTTCTTGCAAATCATTTTTTTCACTTAATAGTTATTTCTCATTGGCCACAGAAAACCTAGGCAAGACTAAGATTATACTAGTTTCTCTCTCTCCCATCTAAATTGATCGAAATTTATCCCAATCCGCGAGACCGATGAGAATGCTTTTTTTATTTTGGTTTTCCTCCTTAGTATCCTATGTCGCCACTAAGATTTGGTGCTTTTTTATTTGGGTTTTTGATCTAATTGATTTTCTCTACTACTATCTAGTTCTGAACCTTTTTTATTAAGCTACACCACAAAAGGTAATGCAAATCCCTAAGGAAATTTCATGCAAAGTGCACTTGGTCCTCCTTCAATTCCTTTAGATGAATTAGATGACCTCTCAAAGGAGGATTTCCTAGGCTTTATTTTCTCCTGCACTGATTCTTTTGAATCCTCTATTGAAAGGATTGATAATTTGTGGACACTTGGTTTTAAATGAGACTTCTTTGACAGGATGTAATCCAAATCTTTCAGTTTCCTTAACCTTTTCAAAGAACCAGAACCATCAGACCGCACATCCAACTTCTGTTTCCTATTTTCCTTTGCCTCAAGACCTTGACTTCTACCACTTTTATAGGCCCGAGTCATAGAATTTTGCACTTTGGAATTTGTTAGGGGAGCTACTTCATTTAGTTATGAATTTCCATTTTCATTAGCCAAGGCATCCTTGACATTAGGATCCTTTGATTCTGACAATGATAATAAGAGCTCAGACTCCCTTCTAACATTTTTGTTTTTAGTCTCCTGATCATCACTGACCTCATGTAATGGTAGAACATTTTTGGATACCTCCAAAGATGACAATGAAATCAGGCTTTTCCGATAAACCATAGATATGAACTTTAGGAAGAAATGAGATACCTTTAAAGGACAGTCCCTTTCAATCCCATAAAAAGGATCCAATGCAAGGGATATAAAATCATTCATAAGAGGACAAAGAAGAGATCCAAAATTTTCAGAATGCACTTCTCTGGATAGGGACTCATCACCTTTTGATTGATCAGACAACATGGGGGGGAATCCTTTATCATCTTCTATCAATGCAGCCCTTCTATGATTATGAGAAGTAGAATTGACCACACTGTACCCGTTCTTGCATGCTTAGGATCTTCAGCAACACTTTCTGTAATCTCAGAAACCTTACGCCTTTTCTCAGTTGGCTCTATTTCATCAGACAATCTTGTCATATTCTTATGATTTTTTTCTCTTAGGTAACTCCTACTACCAGGGGTATCTTGCAAACCTGAAGATTTTGCAAATTTCACAAATCTCTTAAAGCCTTTTGTTTTCTTAATAACTACATGATCTAAACTGGCTCTCATCTCTGAACTTGGTAGAACATCAGTTTCACCAATATCGGATGAGGATACTAGCAACTCCTTATCAATCTTCTTGGTTTCAGTATCCAATTGATAGTCATCAACCTTCCCTTGTATATCCAGCAAAGCTTGACAAGGGTTGTTCTCCAATCCCCCAGATATTTGATCATCTGGCTTATGAGATCTAAATATTCCTGGTTCATCCATTTCGACTGAATTCAATACTTGGGTTTCACTGGAATCGTTGGAGAGAGAAACACTTTCATGAAGGTCTTCACAACCATTTTCCAATCAACATCCCACATTCTTTTTAGTTTCCTGACACTCTGTAACAGTCGAAGACACGGGTTTAGAGGCTGAAGGATGCACATTCAAAGAAGAGTCTCTGGGTATTGAAGTGCATACCCTGACCAAAGCACCATCATTTTAGCTACAAGTGATGCTCCATTCCCCTGTTACACACCATTTGCTGAGAATTATTCCTTCTCAGCACCCACTGAATTTTTATGCACTCTGTGTAGTTCATCTGATGTATCAATAGTTTCATTACCTTCTGCTTGTAAGAAATTCGCTGGAAGACCTATTTCATCAACAACCACTGCCACTGGACCCATCTGTTGCTTTTCTTCACATGATTTATTAGCAATAATTACTTCCCCTAGTTTGAGAGAGCCTTCTATTCCCTGGGTAGAGATAGTTTCGGAGATAGTGTTCATTGTATCAGGGATTGCAAGAACTTTGTATATAAAGGGTTTGGGGAGATGGGTATATAGTGTGATGGGTATTATGGAATGCAAGCTATGATGCTTGTAAAATGTTGTTGATCATATCTAAGGGTAACGAAGCCAGAGAAGTCAGAAAGATGGCTTTGGATGGCCTGGAAATGTAGAGTCACATAGCTAAGAACAGACAATAGCTCAGAGAAAGATTAGAATACAACATTGCATCTCTAATACTTAATAGTGAGAAGTTTCACAAAAGCATCAATCAACCTTGTACTAAATGGCTGGTTCACAGTGGATAGTTTTTCTAGCTCTATTTAGATGGCAATAAGAGATTACTTTTGGAAAATAAAGAAAGTGGGTTTGATGGATGTGTGGTTCTGACCAGATCTCTAGTCAGATCTAATGCTCTATAGGTAAATTTCTAGGCATAAGCCTTAGAATCTTAATTGTCTATAGTGGGTTATGTCAATTTGAGTTCTTGGATTAGTTTCTCTGTGATTATTGCATTTTAAAGAGGCGTTGGCAAATGGTTTATGATATACAATCCATGCCACCCTGTAGACATAGTTTTGTAGTGATAATGGCAGTCATTGGTTTGGTTTGAGCATGTACTATTTTTATTTGTATTTGGGCATAATAAAAGCCTTACCTTTTTACCTGGGAGTAGCTTCTTTTAAAACTAAAAGGAGTAATAAGAGAATGAGTTTCACTGTTTCAATAAAAGAATGGAGCTTGAATGGGATATAGAGTAAATTTTATATCATTTTGTGCATTATTGCTTGATTGATATAGTATATCTTATCAGTGAGTGGTTTCCCATTTTCATTTGAATGTGAGATCAGATTTATCAAATGCATTAAGAAACCTCTGGCATGGTCTTAGATAAAGTGAATACTCTAATGCACAAAACCTCCAAATCATCACTAAGTTATGTAGTCATGTATCAAGATTTATATGCAGAAAGGTTCTTCTATCACTGTGTTTTTGTGAAGAATGATTGAAGAATGTTATAAGTGTTCCTAGTGAATTATGAACATGGATATATACAATTCCTTATATTTATTATCACTTTGTTTTATGTGATGAATTCATTTGCATGACTTGAGTATATATGAAGCTCTCCTTGAGGTCCCATGAATGAACTTGAACACTTGTTGCATTCATTTAATTTGAAAGAGTAGTTATAGTTTGAAAGAAATCTCTCCTTACCTTAGCTAGCATTCATTGAAAGGAAAGGCTTATTTTATTCATATGCATTTGCATGGTTTGAGTTAGTCATCACACCACGAGTTGAACTTACATCACCCGAATGAGTAATACAACCATTAAAATTTAACTCGTTAACTCAACACACTTTAACCTGGCTTAAGGATAAAAGGAATTTGTTAGTTAGGTAGGACACCGGAATAGGCATCCAAATAATTCCCCCTTGTCATTATCATCTGAGACATAGTTGTTGTCCTCTAGGGTGCTAAAATCCTCTTGTACTTGTTGACACGGTCATCGACCAGTTTGTGGAGGGGCCTCCTATTGTTTCGGGGGTTAAACCGCCCGAGATCGAGAACCAGACGAACTCTGTGGAATGCCGCACTCCACTTATCCCTAAGGCAATATCGATCATTGTCTTCCTTGTATTCTCCAGCCACCATACTGGTGATACAAGGGTGGTAAGGCAGAAGTACCGAAAACCTTTTCCGACGTGTCATGAATGAGGTAGCTTAGTGACTTTTCTACTAGGGCTCTTTTACCCAGGATCCCTTTTGATAGAGGGATATCCTTCCATTATTGGTCTCTCATTTTGTATTGTTCAACTTTGATTTCATCACCTTGCGAAGTATACAACTTGTTGAGGTCTCTAGCTCTTAGTTAGGAGGTTTTTCTTGGTATTTCACCTTTTTAGAGGGTCTTTTTCTTTTTAGTGCTGCTTGTTGGCATTCTGGCCACTTTTGTTTCAGCTCACTTACTATGACACTGGTTCCAGTACAGATTTTTGAGCTTATCTGATGATGTGTGATGTCCAAACTCCAGGATCTAGATGAAAAATTTCTCGGCCTCCATCTTGAACATTCAGCTATGAACAACAAACGACAGTCCGAGTCCTCATCAGACAATGGGTTCTCTTCTTTCAGCAATTTCCGTGGTCCGAAGCTTGACTTTCATCGCTTCAATGGTAGTGATCCAATTGGATGGATCTATCGTGCAGAACAGTATTTCAGTCTGCATAATAATTTTGATGTCAACAAAGTTCCGCTTGCATCCTTTCATTTGGAACAAGAAGCTCTTCAATGGTACCGTTGGTACATAAAAGCTCATCCTGAGCCAAACTGGACAGATTTTTGCCAACTCCTTTTTCCATGATTTGGTCCTAGTGCTTTTGATGACTTCACAGGAGCACTCACTAAACTTCACCAAACTGGAACAGTGAGAGAGTATCAGACGAAATTTGAGAAACTAGCCAATCACATAGAAGGATTGTCTGATGAATTCTACAGGAGTTGTTTTATCAGTGGTCTCAAGGATGAAATCCGCTCAGAGGTCAAAATGTTTTGTCCCAACACAATGATGGAAGTACTAGGGTTGGCTAAGCTGGCCGAGGACAAGATCGAAGCTCAACAACGCTCCAAACCCACCTTTGTTCCCTTCATAAATCTGGGTTCCCAACGACCTCCCATCACTCCTGCTCCTCAACCAACTCCTATCAAGCAATTGTCTGAAACAGAGATGCAGGCATGCCAAGAAAAAGGGCTTTGTTATAATTGTGATGAGAAATTCACTCAGGGACATAGATGTGTTCAACAAAAGCTCTATCTCTTGGATGTGGATTCTCTGCCTGCCTCAGAACTTGATGAAGAAGCTCCAGATACAGTAGATGATTAGGCTGACATTCAACACCTTCCTGTTGACACCCCATCTCAGGATGACCCACTCGAGATCTCTCTTCATGCTGTAACCGGCGTCACCACCCCACAAACAATGCGAGTCAGGGGATACTTCAAGAAGCTCCCTTTTACCATACTTATTGATTCTGGTAGCACTCATAACTTCATTGATCCTCAGATTTCCAAACAGGCTGATTGTTTTGTCCATCCTTGCTCCAACTTTGAAGTCATGGTTGCCAATGGGGGCACCTTACCTTGCAAGGGGAAGTGTCACAATGTGCGAATCTCTATGGAAGATTATAACCTACGCTCTCACATGTTTGCCTTATCCTTAGGCGGATGTGATGTGGTTTTGGGTGTTCAATGGTTACGCACACTTGGCCCCATCTTATGGGATTTTGCTGAACGTTGGATGCAGTTTTCAGTCAATGGGGCACAACACAAATTTATGGGCTTACAACCAGGGTCTCTCTGCATCATCAGTTCACATCGCTTGGAAAAAATACTTAAGAAGAATTCACATGGTGTCATCGCTCAGCTCCATTCCATTCAGATGCACCCATCAACAGTCTCCACTACTTCCTTGGATAGATATGCAGGTGTCTTTGCTGAACCAATGAGCTTGTTGTATTCAAGAGACCTTTCCGGTAAGAATTTAGCCACATCTACCTCTCCGCAGGAAATGATGACTATTTTGCATATAGTACAGAAGTGGCAGCCATCCCTCTTGGGGAATTATTTCTGCATCAAGACTGATCTCCAGAGTCTGGAAACTTTCCTGGAACAACAGGTCTCCTCCCCAACACACCTGAAATGGGTTATCCAACTCATGGGTTATGACTATGTGACCACTTACCAGAAGGGTAAGGACAATATGGTGGAAGATGCTCTTCCTTGCACATTTGATGACCCAGTTTCTCTTACAACTATTTCTCTTCTTGTTCCAAATTGGTTGCAATCTGTTCAACGGGACTATCTCTTCTATGAACTCCATGCTTCTTCATCTGTAGGGAACTCTGGGTTCCTCAAAACGTATGACCAGGAACAATGTAACTTCTTTTGGTAAGGACTCAAAAGGACAATTCAATGGATGGTGGTTGACTGTGATACTTTCCAGGTCAACAAGGGTGAAACAACCCTTCTTTCGGGACTGCTCGAACCCTTGCCCATCCCTCCACAGATTTGGCCAACTATTTCTATGGATTTCCTAGAAGCACTCCAGTGGTATAGTACCACATCTCAAAGGACACCATATGAAGCAGTCTCTAGATAGGCACCACCAGTTCTTCTTCCATACACCTTCAGCAACTCCCCAGTTCTGGCAATTGACTTAATTCTTCGAAACTGTGATCAACTTCTTCTCATTCTACAGGACAATTTTCACATGGAAAGAATTTGACTGAAACAACAAGTCGATCAACATCGTTCTGAGCGCTTTTTTCACATCGCTGATATGGTTCTTCTTCGTCTACAGCCTTCCATGCAATCCTCCCTGAAACTCCAAAGGCGCCAGTGGCTCGGAATGCAACCCGAGGATGCTTCAGGGGACCCACTCCTTTAGATTCTGCATCAATTTCCACATCTAAAGCTTTGAGGACAGAGCTTTTTATAAGGGAGAGGGGATGTTAGGAACCCATGTCTTTATTTTTTTAGTATATTGTTGTTGGACGCATATGCTTTGTAAGTCGTCCTGTAGTATTTGTTGATCCATAGTTTATATTAGCCCATAGTATTGACCCATAGTATTGGACGCATATGCTTTGTAAGTTGTCCCATAGTATTATATGTCCCATGGTTTTGACGCATAGTATTGGCGCCTAGACTTAGCCCATGGTTTGTATTGACACATAGTATTTACCCATGGTATTGGCGCCTAGACTTAGTATATAAGTGTGTGTTGAGGCCTATGAAGGCACGATGAAGTTAATTGTATTGAGCTTGCTCAAAGGAGGTTGCCCCCTCGAAGTGGCCCGTGATCAATATAAAAGTGATTCTGAGTTCTGTCATTTCTGCTATTTCGCATATTCTTATTAATTAATTGTTGCAGGTGCTTCACAAATTGTAAGGGATAATGATGTTTATTCGAACACAAATAAACCAACATATTTTGTAGTTGTATATGTTAATTTGTAAAGTGGTAAGTTATGTTAGAATGTGTCAAGTTCATTGTATAATGGCACTAATATCATATTTGTTGTTTCTTTTGCAGGGGTAGGCTTGATAGTTGTGTTAAAGAGACTTTTGGAGATGGGAAACTCACGCAACGCAAAAAAAAAAATATAGAAGGAATCTTCCCATTGAAAAGGTCAATGAATTAAGAGAAAAGGTCAGGTTGGGAATGGAAAGATTGAGACATGGTCCTATCATTTCCCTGGATCCTGCCACTGATCCTAACATAGTTTTTGACATGAAAACCTCTTGTTCAGAACCACAGGTAAAGCAGTCGCATCCAACGGACCCAACTCAAATTCCAACATCAACACAATCTCCAACCAACAATCCATCAATGACTCATGCTGAAGTTCCTCACGACACAAGAATTTTGGGATATTCTGCATGTGTAGAGATGGACATACAAGCCTTGATTAATTTGCAATCTCCCTAAGAAGACCAGAACCATGTCGACCACACTCCCATTATGGCCCAATCTGTGAATGAAGCACCACAAAAACAAGCTCTGGTATTCATGTCTCATGTCCACCCTCCCTACTTCGACTGACTAGTGCAAGAAGAAGAACTCCTAGATGTATTCATGTGGATGAGAGTGCTATGTCGGGACTTGAAGGCAAGTTGCCAAAACGCACTATCGAATGGCAATGCAACAAAATTGTCAAAGAATATTTTCAATCCAAAGGAGATGCAGGTAAATGTCAATTATTGCTATGTTTGTTAAGGTCACGTTGTTTAGCTGTTGTTAGGATAATTTTGGGCATAAAGATGGTTAAAATTTCATAGGCTAGCAATCATATTGTTAGAAATATCCAATCTGCATTTAATACGATTGGGAAGACGTCTCGTACAAAAGATCTTTGTGCGGCACGTCGTGTTTTAGCGGAATTAGTTGTAAGCAAGTCCACAAGGCAACGTCGCCTGCTATCGCACACTTCTCACATACTCAAATTAAATAGAAAAAAGATTAAAAGGTACTCTGTTATAAGAGAAAATCTTGACACTCCAGGTGGGAACGATTGTTCGGCTTTTGTTGGTAGGTTGCCTTGTGCATATAGGAAGCTAATTGAAGCTATTAAGGAGTTAGCACAAAAGTTTTGGCATGATCATACTAGACCATCATCAAACCAAAGAGACATGCTAAAGCTGAGAAAAGGTTCTACTAAACGTGAACCCCATGTTAGACACTTCCTTGACACCACACAGACTGAACTCTATGAGAGATTCAGGAATGAGCACACACAATTGAACCCGGGACAAAGGTCCTTTGAGAAATGCAAACCATGGTACATTCATATATGCATTGATCGGAACACCTATTGTTGTAGATACACTGTAGATACCACGTAGAATATGAATATTATTATGACACATTGTTGATGCTCCAAAAATCGTAGCATCAAGCAGCAAGGGATTCTCCCCGGTAAGCAAGCCCAATTAGATCGCTCACCGTTTGGTGTGGGGAATCCATCCAGTTAACGATTCCGGCTATCGTAAGATTTAAAGATTGTTGTTCTTTACACCGGTTGTGGCCTGATCCACCGTTTGTGTATTTTATTTTAAAGATGAAATGCAAGTGCCCTAAGCTAAAGGCAGGTAGCTAATCTAAATTAATCTAAAACTGAATAAGCAAATTTAACATATCCTTGCAAGGAGCAAATTGTAGAGATGAGTAATAAACTGCAAGAAACACCTAAAGATCACACAGATAGCCATTTAATCATAAAGATGTGCCTACAGCAGAATATGCTAGATATTGAAGATAGCTTCAAATTATTTAATACATTCCATTACTCATTTAAGAGAGACATCATTGTACAGGAAAATAGAAAGATCATTCATTACACATAAATAATTCATAATAGAAAAGAAAGATCTCACTGTAGTAAGTGGATGCTACAGGAATAGTCCAACAAACATTCAACACACATTTCCAGGAAAAAATGTCCTCTCCAGGCTTTCATAAGGCAAAATCCAATTCTTGGAGCAAGTAGCAAAGTAGTTCACATACAAGGAAGAAAATTTATTTCACCTGCAAAAAGCCCTCTCATCTTCCTTTGTTCTGCTATTTATAAGTTTACAAATTGCTCCTTGAGCTGACAGGTGTACCCTAAACTCTAGAACCTTGTAATTTGTCCTTTAGTGCACAATTACAAAACCTGCAGATTCGTGGAGAGCCTTCCATATAAGACAGAATCAGAGCCAGCTATCTTCTAAAGCATTTATACAATAAAGGAAATTCAGCTTTTTCTCACACTAAGAAAAACAAGAATTCTGATGGTTTATCTATTTTATTGGGCTTCCTTTTGCTGGCTCGCTGACTCATCCCCACCAACTGGCTCGCTTGTGGATGCTTGGCCTTCTACACTTTGGATATGGGTGGCCCATTAACTGAGCTTTTTCAAGATAATTTTGCTCTAAACAGATATTGCTGCCTTTGCTGCAATCTCATGCTTGTGCAGATCTGATTTGACCTGTGCTGCTCCTTCTTCCTTGCAGATCTTCTATGCATGAAAAACCTGCGGTGAGCGAGGCAGTTCAAATAAGGAGTATGTAGTCATTCAACAATTATTAAAATGCAAAGCTTCCTATAGATTTGTGAAAGAAAACATGATAGAGTTGGCTTTAACTAGATGACTTTCAGGCATTAACAAAAACAATTATAACAATTTCAGAGTATGCCACTTTCATAACATAGAGGCTGTTTTAACAAAATGACCAACTAATTCACAGTTACAGCTACCACTTCACAGTTGAAAATCATGAGAAACAATAGACGCAAATTCCAACAAGCTCTACAAGCTCCTGTGGGTTTTATTCTTGGAATGATGGCCAGGATTAGGATTGCCAAAGTGATGAGCACGGGGCTCGAAACCTTGTGTATTAAAAATGGCACATGGCCTTATTGATGACCCTACCAACTCCGTGGTTGCACATAAACCCAAAATAAATCTTTGCGCCCAAGGTAGCGATCGCAAGATTAAGCTCTTCGCTAAGGCGATGAGTTAAAGGTTAAGTCCTGTGCCCAAGAGATGCGCCAACGACAAGGTTTTCTCAAGAGTGTGAAGTTGGCGGGAGTCTTAAGGTTTGGTTCTGCGCACCGGGTGGAGGAGATATTGTTAAGTCTTGTGCCCAAAAGATGTGCCAATGACCAAGTGAACATGATCGTGAATGCAGCGGAAATTTTTTGGCTATGTCCTGAGTGCGTAGCGGAAATCTTAGTGTTAAAATATGCGCTGATGGGCTGAGCCAAGAATGGACTTCGAGGAAGGACGAAGCGCGATTATGGAAGCGGGAGCTATATGGATAATGCTCTAGCCTTTGGCGCAAGTTTTAATCACAAAATGTGCACTAATGGGAACTACGCCAACGAGCCATAAAGAAAAGACTTAAGAGATTTTTTGTGTCGGCGATCTTAAGGACAAATCCTGCGCGAATGGCGGTTGAGATATGGTTACTAACTGCACTAAAGGGCGACCTTCATATGCTCAAAATTTGTGCCAAGCGGAAGAGCTAGACTTATACTTTGCGAAAGAATCATGCGTTGATACAGTGCAGGTTTTAAACCTAAAGTTTGCGCGTCGGCGGAGGACTTAGCTGAAAAGTCAAGATTTGGCAAAAAGGTGGAAGATTAAGACCCAAAAACAAAGTGCTTTCAACGCGAGAAATAAGCCTGAAGTTTGTGCCTTTGAAAGCGCAAAGTTAAACCTTTTCACTTGTGCCTTTGGCACATAAACATAAACTTTCAAACTGTGCTGTGAAAGTGCGCATAGTTAATCTTTAAACCTGCTCCGTTTGATGCGCATAGTTAAGCATTTAAAACTGCGTGTTTTTTTTTTAAAGGTAACAGAAATAAAAAGCCTTAGTCTGAAAAACGAAAGAACTAGAACGGGTCAATTACTTTTAGAAAAAGTTGAAGATTAAGTGACAAATATTTTAACCAAACTCAAGACTTAAACAAAAAATAGGAGGGACCCAATATTTACAAAAAAATTTGGGGGGATGTTGTGTCAACAACAAATGGCGATTCGCTGGCAAACATAGATCTCTGAAACAAAAACCCATCATGACTCAGAATGACATCTAAATTGACAGCTTCATGCGCAACAAAATGCCTCACAGTTCAACTTTTAAGAATGGGGTGATCTCTTAATCATATTGGTGTTTTGGGAAAAAGGGGGCTAAGACTTATATTTCTTCCAAACTCTCTCAAGGCCGGAGCATGGAGTTAATTCTTTTAGGACTGTCTTTATGGTGCCTTAACTAAAAGAGGACTCCATAGGATCATAATAGTACTTCTCAGAGATATTCGTTTGTTCCTCATTACCATGCTATCTACTTCCTTTTGGATGTTCATGTATTTGACAGCTTTTGCTGTTTAAGCCTTCAAGAAATAGTTTGCTTAAAATTTCAATCTTTGATTCGGGTTCTTCAATCCATAATGTCCTTTTGTGTGAGCGAGAGATTTTATTTGATTTATCAAGCTTCATGGATGGAGAAGAACTTAGATTGAGCTGAGTCTTTTGAACAGCTTTCTAGATTTGAACATTTTTCTTTTATCTCAGCCATGCTTTGATTGAGATGAGAATTTCTGGAAATCAGACCCTTCGATGTAAGCCTTTAGGATTTTATTTGTAGCATGGGATCATTTAAAATACCATACCTTTGTGAAGCATGCTTCCTTTCCGTGGTTCCATAATAGCAAGGAAACCTTGAGACATGAATGAATGTTAAAATGAGTGGAGCCTCAAGATAGTGAGAGAGAGACATTGGATCATTAGTCATTTAACTGGGGTTATTTTGACCAAACATAAAAAGATCTCCCCATTTTCAAAGACTGATCAGTGGAAGCAAAGTCATAGAGCCTCCTTCTCTTTACAAATGAGATTCTGCCCTCACAATTTCGATTTTGTTGAGAGTTCTATACTACCGCTAAGCCAGGGGTCGAGCTGGGTTTTATTAGCCTAGAAAAAGAGGAAAATTAGATGAAAAGTGAGTGAAAAGACAAACCTAACTACCGAGACTATTTCTAAACAAAACAGACCAAAAAATCAACAAAGAAAGCAAAAGAATAAAGAAATTGTTTATTTATGTACATAAAACCTCAATGAGACTAGGCAAAGTATTGCTTCAAGGAGAGGCCGTTGAGGGGAAGGGTTACTTCCTCTCCTTGGAGGTCTGTTATCTTGTAAGTGGATGGGCCGAGATTTGCAGAAATTTGGTAAGGGCCTACCCATAAGTGTTGGAATTTTGTGTGCATTCCTTTTCCTTCGTGATGATGGTCCCATTTCAGAACTAAATCTCCTACTTCAAAGCTTCTTTTAGAACACTTCCTTTTATCGAACCATATTTTGACTATATCTTGGTGTTGATGGAATCAGTTATTGGATTTTTGCCGGGCTTCTTCAAGTTGAAGCAGGGTGTCAATCCTGGATTTTAAAACCTGACTACCAGACCCTTGAGAATTCAGATGAGGTTCTTGTTTGAAGATTCAACTAGTCCATTTCCCTGGGGTTAGTAATTGGCTAAATAATGCAATTTAATTCCCCTTTCATAAAAAAATTCATATATTTTAAAAGACGAGAAATAAGTGGCATCAAACACTAGGGAAATTGGAACCCCAAACCTGGTTATGATGTTCTCTTCTAAGAAACTGATGACTGCATCTTCATTGATCTTGCGCAATGGGGCAGCCTCCGTCCATTTGGTGAAATAGTCGGTGGCTGTCAGGATGTATCGACGTTGCAGAGAAGAATTTGGTTTGATCTCTCCGATGACGTCTATACCCCACTGTTCAAAAGGTTCTGAGATTATAACCAACTACAAGGGTCCTGCTGCCTTAGGTAATTTTCCAGCACTCCTTTGGCATACATCATAGTTTCGTGCATAAGTATGGGCATCCTGGAATAAAGTGGGCCAGTAATATCCAAATCTCAATATTTTGTAAGCTTTTGTCTCCCCTGAATAATGTCCTCCAGCAGGGCCATCGTGTAACTCCTTGACGACTTTACCTGCATCCTCCTTCTCTAGGCATCTGAGAAAAACTCCGTCATAATTTTTTTTTCTGAAAAGTATTCTATCAATGATTTGATAAGATGCTGACTTTAAACGGAGAGCCCTTCTTTGTTTAGAAATCTAGTGTTCTAGCAAGTAACCTGATTGCAAATAATGCACTAAATCGCGGGGTACCAGGACTCAGGAGCAGTGAAGATGGGACAAACCTCAATTACATTCATTTCAGCCTCGTTTTTCCAATCTATCCCTTCGTCAGCTAGATTTTGTGTAGCAACTTGCAAAAACTTTGACCCTTTATGATGGTAGCTGGCTTGAATTCCAAGTCATATTCTTGAAGAGCCATAACCCAATTTCCTCGCCTTTCTCCCAGCTCCTTTTGAACAAATAGAGATCTAACGGCAGGGTGAGGAACTACGACTTTAGTTCTATTTTTTTAGGATATATGGCCAGAACTGCTTAACCTCTTTAAATACTGCATACGCTTGTTTATCCACGACAGGGTAGTTCAATTCAGTGCCTTGTAGACCAGTGCTCATAAAAGAAATTGTGTATTCATCCCCTGATTCTACCTTCTAAGTAAGTACTGCTGCGAGAGAGTCATCCGAAGCAAAGGTATACATTATAAAATCTTTATCGAAGTCCGGACTCCTCAGAGACGGTGCATTGGCTATGGCCACTTTGATTTCTTTGAATGGAACTTTCTCCGAGTCTGTCCATTTGAACTGCACACTCTGCTTAATCATTTGTTGCAATGGCTTGATGATTTGAGCAAAATCCGTAACAAACCTTCGAACAAAATTAATTTTGCCCATAAATGATTGCATAGATTTCTTGCTATGGGGCATGGGAATTTTATTGGTAACTTGGACTCTCCCTTGATCTATTGAAATTCCCTTTTTAGAAATGATATGACCCAGTAGTTTACCCTCAAGAACAACAAACACACTCTTCTTGGGGTTTAAAGAGATACCATATTTTTGGCAGCGATCGAAAATCTGTTTTAAGTGAACAACATGGTCTTCTCTTTTCTTTGAAAAAACTGTCACATCATCTAGATAGACAACAACACAATGACCGCCCAATCCTCAAAAGGCGATGTCCATTGCTCGCTGTAACATGGCTCCTGCGTTTATTAGGCGGAATGGCATTCTTCGGTATGTGAAAGTTCCCCACTTGGTGCAGAAAGTAGTTTTAAGATGGTCTTCTTCAACTACTAATACTTGATTGTAACCAGAGAAACCATCAAGAAGGGAAAAGAGTTTCGATCTTGATACCATCTAGAGAATTTGTTCCATTGAAGGGATAGGATAGTTATCTTTATCTGAAGCTCTGTTCAGATTTTTGAAGTCAACACATAATCTTATTTCTTACGAGAACTAGGTTATCAACCCACTCGGAATGCCGAACCTTAAATATTATCTTAGCATCAAGTAACTTCTTCAATTCCTTTTGAATCAGAGGTTCGAGAGTAGGGTGCATCCTCCTCAAATGCAGCTGAAATGGCTTGACGCTTGCTTTCATTGGTATGATATGTTGAATAATGCGGGTGTCATATGTTTTCAAATCTTCATAAGTCCATGCAAAAACATCCTTATATTGTTGAAAAAGCTTGATGAACTTATCTCTTTCTCCCGGTGAACAACATTTACCAAGGTTAACAAATTTAGGTTCAGCTTCGGTGCCCAGATTTACTAATTCGTGCTGCATAGATGAGCTATTGGTCTTGGTATTTGCTGGCCTTTTGAATTTGCTCTACAGATTGAACATCATTTCAAGTGACCTCACCCCTTTGGGGATAAAATTTCCTTTAGCCTCATCTTTCTTTTGTAAAACAACATCATGCTCTTCTTCATCTATCACAGCTTCTTGGAACATGTCTTCATTTGTTAGAAAACTGATAATCTGATCGTCATCATCGAAAACTATGAAATTTGTGATATTGTCTGGGACAGAAGGCCTGAAAATCAGTTTAATTGAACATTTGTTATTAGTCGACACCAATCTAGAAGCGGAAGTTGCTAATAAATCAGCTGCAACATTTTGCAGTCTAGGAACAGATTTTATATTGAAAGCATCAAAATGCGTAATTAAATCCCATATCTCATCCTGATAACCTTTCAAATGAGGTGAAAGACAGTGAATGGTATCTCTTACCTATCTTACAACTATTTATGATTCACCAAAAAATTTCAGGTACTTAACATTCAAACCGATGGCTTTCTTCAATCCGTGGAATAAAGCTTCATATTCAGCAGTGTTATTAGTACACTCAAATTCTAATCTATAGGACAAGAAGTACTTATTACTTTCGGAATCCACTAGAATACAACCAGCTCCGGATCCTTCCAGAGTCTTGGAACCATCAAAGCACAAAGTCCAAAAAAACATTGTTTGATTTAACTAAGTTAGTATCTCTATGATATAAGGCAGTGACTAAGCTAACTATGTGACAATCGATATCATCAGTCTGAGAAAAGTGAAGGAGATTCGACTGTTTATCTGATTCATGGCTAATAGTTTCAGATTGATAATTACCCGGATCAATTTCTAAGAAATAATTCCCCAAAACTGAAGATGAGAAGGTTACAGCTTCGTTCTTTCCTTCTAGCTGAGTTACATTTTGTTTCATGTGTGGTTCCCTTAGTATTTTGATTTGGTTTTTCCTATTCTGATATGGAACCCATAAATGATACCAATCAGTTGCAAAGTAGCCATTAAGCTTCGTAGACCAGTCCCTACTAAGAATCAAACCATAAGCCTCCAAAATATCCACTACCATTATATCCACAAATTGGCATACCCTTGGGTCTATTGAAAGTCTAATCAACACATCTTTCATTTCACCAATCACTTTAACAACCGTCCTATCCAATTTTATGATCTGGGATGGGCAAGGAATTGGCTGCCCATTAATCTTTTTGCATATCGACAAAGGCATGACATTTGAACTAGCGTCGGAATCTACCAAACAGTTATGCACATTATGATTAAAGATTTCAAAAGTTAAGAGGAAAGGCATAGTTTGTGATTTAGACTTCCCGCCAATACTGGCTTCATTTATTTCAGGATCTTCCTGAGTGTTTGTTAATGGAGTGTTGGGCTGGGATTGAAAAGCTTGCAACAACTTGTTTAGTTGTTAGGGCAAACTACACATATCGAATATCGAAACATTTGCTTTTACCTTCTTTATATCTTCAATGATGTCATATCCCATATCACATTTTTTTACAACTTTCGTTTGATTGTCTATCTTTCTCAATGTGACTTTTGGTTGATGGACTATTGTGTCAATGTTTGGCTATTTGGAAGCTGTTGAGTTAGCTTTAGGTTGAGGCAGAATGACTGTAATGTGTCTTTTAGGTTTGGACATAGTTGAGCTCGGAACTAGATCTGCAATGGGACCTTTACTGCGAGTGTTAATGTTTACAGCAGAGATTGGGCTCTCCACGAGATCATCTTCTATTAATTCAGTTAAAGGTACCCAATCCCATAATACCATGGTGGTATCTGGGGATGGTTCCTCTACTTCAAGGGTTTGTTCCTCTGGAGGATCATCTTGATCTGGAATCTGTGAATCCAACATTTGGTTCATTACTAAACTCATAGAATTAATCCATTGTGGACAACTCTTTTCAGAGTGCGGCTCTTGATGAAAGGTACATAAGTGTTGCATTCCTATTTCATTCAGATTTAAAACAGGGGAACTGTTCATAGGTGGATGAGGTTGGTCATTGTCTTCCCTTTTCTTGTAGAATGGTTTGAAAGGCTTCTTGAATGTACTAGCTACCTTATCTTTTTCAATATCTACAATTTTATTGGACAATTTCTGCATCATTGTAACTACGTTCTCCATATCCGCGGATGGCTCTTCTTTATTCCTAGTAAGTAGCAGGGGATTTCTATTAGTTGCTGGCTTTGTTTCTGCATCTAAGGCGTGTTTAGCAATGTTGTCTGCTTCTTCTTCCACCTTCCTAGCTTCTTCGAAATTTTCTACCAGGGTGGTCTTCTTAGCTCTTTTGACGAACATTGCTATGGGGCCTTCAAGTGCTGTTGTATAATATTCAACTAAAGATTCTTCTGCAGGTTTAGTTGTTTCATTGAAATTATTCAAGAGCGTAGTGAACCTTTGGTTGAAGTCTTGAACCTTTTCTTTCTTTTCCATTCTCATGGACAATAATTCTTTCATGAGTGTAGCTACAGTTTTCTGATTTCCATACTTCTTTAAAAAACATTTCTCAAACTCTTGCCAATTGGAAATTGAGCTAGCTTGTAAGCTAAAGTACCAGGAAGAGACTTTCGGTTCAAATGTGTATGGGAAAAGCCTACAAACTACATCTTCATGCTGTACATTTAAAATATTCAAAGCTAAATAAGAACTCTAAAGATGATCTTCAGCCGATATGCCTTTACCTGGGTCGTATTTGGGCAAAAATTTCTCTGGATTTTTAGGTAGATCGTGAAATGGCCCAGCAAGATTTAATGCTCCCCTTAATCTCCAAGCATGTATAGCCATGGCTCTATGTGGGGAATTAGGTGGAGAATCATGTGGTGAATTAAGTGGAGTCTTCTTTGGAGTAAAACGTTCTCCAATATTTTATGGATCTTCAAAACTTTCTGGATTTTCAAGATCAACTTCTTTCAGAGGTTCTGTGATCTCTTCCAAAGATAAATCTACCAGTTCTTCAAAGTTCTGCACAAGAATCGAATCACGGGTGTACTGTCTTTCTCTTTTAGGATTTCTTCTTCTAGGGAGAAAAGTTATTGCGTTTAAACCACTAAGTTGTTTAACATAAGCTCGTGTGTGCCTTCTTAAGTCTTCTACCTCTGTAAAAGGTACAACATACAGTGCTTCTTGTTGTTCAGAATCAGAATTGAGGTTTTCTTGATTTGTCACTTCAAGCTTTGGATTGTCTGAAATTACTGTTTCAAGTGGGTTTCTAGTAATGTTTCTACCAATGGAGGAATCTCCTTTATCAGTCATGCACTGGTGGCCCTCCTTCTAGCACCAAAACTATTGATGCCCCGAAAATCACATCATCAAGTAGCAAGGGATTCTCCCCAGTAAGTAATCCCAATTAGATCGCTCACTGTTTGGTGTGGGGAATCCGTCCGGTTAACGGTTCCGGCTACTGTAATATTTAAAGATTGTTGTTCTTTACACCAGTTGCAGCCTGATCCATCGTTTATGTATTTTATATTAAAGATGAAATGCAAGTTCCCTAAGCTAAATCCAGGTAGCTAATCTAAATTAATCTAAAACTGGATAAGCAAATTTAACCTATCCTTGCAAGGAGCAAACTGTAGAGATGAGTAATAAACTGCAAGGAACACCTAAAGATCACACAGATAGCCATTTAATCATAAAGATGTGCCTACAGCAGAATATGACAGATATTGAAGATAGCTTCAAATTATTTAATACATTCCATTACTCATTTAAGAGAGACATCATTGTACAGGAAAATAGAAAGATCATTCATTACAAAGAAATAATTCATAATAGCAAAGAAAGATGTCACTGTAGTATGTGGATGCTACAGGAATAGTCCAACAAACATTCAACACACATTTCCAGGCAAAAACGTCCTCTCCAGGATTTCATAAGGAAAAATCCAATTCTTGGAGCAAGTAGCAAAGTAGTTCACGTACAAGGAAGAAAATTTCTTTCACCTGCAAAAAGCCCTCTCATCTTCCTCTGTTCTGCTATTTATAAGTATACAAATTGCTCCTTAAGCTGACAGGTGTACCCTAGACTCTAGAACCTTTTAATTTGTCCTTTAGTGCACAATTAAAAAACCTACAGATTCGTGGAGAGCCTTCCATATAAGACAGAATCAAAGCCAACTGTCTTCTAAAGCATTTATACAATAAAGGAAATTCAACCTTTTCTCACACTAAGACAAACAAGAATTATGATGGTTTATCTATTTTATTTGGATTCCTTTTGCTGGCTCGATGACTCATCCCCACCAACTGGCTCGAGTGTGGATGCTTGGCCATCTACACTTTGGATATGGGTGGCCCATTAACTAAGCTTTTTCAAGATAATTTTGCTCTGAACATATATTGTTTCCTTTGCTACAATCTCATGCTTGTGCATATCTGATTTGACCTGTGCTACTCCTTTTTCCTTGCAGACCTTCTATGCATGACAAAACCGCAGTGAGCGAGGCAGTTCAAATAAGGAGTATGTAGTCATTCAACAATTATTAAAATGCAAAGCTTCCTATAGATTTGTGAAAGAAAACATGACAGAGTTGGCTTTAACTAGATGACTTTCTACCAATTCACAGTTGAAAATCATGAGAAATAATAGATGCAAATGCCAACAAGCTCTACAAGCTCCCGTGGGTTTTATTCTTGGAATGATGGCCAGGATTAGGGTTTCCGAATTGATGAGCACGGGGCTCGAAACCTTGTGTATTAAAAATGGCACATGGCCTTATTGATGACCCTACCAACTTCGTGGTTGCACATAAACCCAAAATAAATCTTCGCGCCCAAGGCGGCGATCGCAAGATTAAGCTCTACGCTAAGGCGGTGAGTTAAAGGTTAAGTCCTGCGCCCAAGAGATGCTTTAACGGCAAGGTTTTCTCAAAGAGTGTGAAGTTGGCAGGAGTCTTAAGGTTTGGTTCTACGCGCCAGGCAAAGGAGATATTGTTATGTCTTGCGCCAAAAAGATGCGCCAATGACCAAGTGAACGAGATCATGAATGCAGTGGCTATTTTTTGGCTATGTCCTGCACGCGTAGCGACAGTCTTAGTGTTAAACTTTGTGTTGATGGGTTGCACCAAGAATGGACTTTGAGGAAAGACGAAGCACGACTATGGAAGCCGGAGCTATATGGATAATGCTTGTGCCTTTGGCGCAAGTTTTAGTCACAAAATGTGCGCTAACAGGAACTGCGCCAACGAGCCATAAAGAAAAGACT
Organism: Larix kaempferi; assembly: GCA_027924585.1. Taxonomy (NCBI): domain Eukaryota; kingdom Viridiplantae; phylum Streptophyta; class Pinopsida; order Pinales; family Pinaceae; genus Larix; species Larix kaempferi. The sequence goes on from BSBM01000073.1 coordinate 14,850,570, forward strand.
TAAGAGATTTTTTGTGTCGGCGATATTAAGGACAAATCCTATGTGAATGGAGGTCGAGATATGGTTACTAACTACGCTAAAGGGCGGCCTTCATATGCTCAACATTTGCACCAAGAAGAAGAGCTAGACTTAGACTTTGCAAAAGAATCATGCATTGATACAGCACAGGTTTTAAACCTAAAGTTTGCGCGTCGGCGGAGGACTTAGCTAAAAAGTCAAGATTTGGCAAAAAGGTGGAAGGTTAAGACCCAAAAACAAAGCGCTTTCAACACGAGAAATAAGCTTGAAGTGTGTGCTTTTGAAAGAGCAAAGTTAAACCTTTTCACTTGCGCCTTTGGCATAGAAACATAAACTTTCAAACTGCGCTGTGAAAGCGCGCATAGTTAATCTTTAAACCTGCTCCGTTTGATGTGCAAAGTTAAGATTTTAAAACTGCGCGTTGTTTTTTTAAAGGTAACAGAAAGAAAAATCCTTAGTCTAAAAAATGAAAGAACTAGAATGGGTTAATTACTTTTAGAAAAAGTTGAAGATTAAGTGACAAAGATTTTAACCAAACTCAAGACTTAAACAAAAAATAGGAGAGACCCAATATTTACAAAAAACTTTGGGGGGATGTTGCGTCAACAACACACATATAAACATATATTTTGTGATTTGCATACTGACATTGTGCAGGGATGCAATGGATCTATACTACCACCGAATGCATCAAGAGACTTTATCCACAACATCATGTGTCCAAGGCCTGAAGGACGAAAATATTATGAAAAATCGTGTCTCTATGGGACATGTTCTAGGTGCAGTGGGTTTTCTCTTTTGAACCATTGCATCCATGAAAGCAAGGAGAGCGATTTTGGTAGGATGGGCATGGAGATGTAGAGCTTCAAGTACGTAACCTATCAATTAGATAGTGCCAAGGAAAGTAAAAAGATTGCATTAGTGAAGTCACAGGTACAAATGAATATTGCATATTTTTCATATTACACGTTCAATTTATGACATATACATTTTTCCAAATGCCACATTGTAATATTTCCCTTGTTTTCATGGTAACAGGTACCGGTATGTGACTTCTTGACAAATTTATACGAGAAAACAAAGCAGTATGTTCAACATGTGCATGTAGCGCGATGGCAAGATGAGCAGTACAAAAAATGTAGGGACACATTTCCTATTGGAACCATAGTGTCAATTGTGGATTTTGCAGAAAATTACACCCTTCAGCCACAAAATGAAATCCAAAGACAATACTACCATTCAGACCAAGTCAGCATCATGGTACATATTATGTATAGGCATGGGCCAGAGAGCAGCAATGACAAGAGGATAATACTGAAGGAGACAAACTTTTACATAAGTGATGATAGAACCCGTGATCTGCATTATGTGCAACATTGTTTTCGAATTTTCTATGATCAGTTGAAGGAGAGAGATATACAGATGGATCAGCATTGGATATGGTCAGATGGTTGTGCGGGCCAGTTCAAAAATGCCCGAGTATTCCAATGGATGAGTATTTTGCATAAGACTTATAATGTGCCGCATATCTAGAACTATTTTGAGACCGGGCACGGAAAAGGAGAGCATGATGGGGCTGGTGCATGCATCAAGACCACACTATGAAGGGAAGAGATGAGGTTTGATAGGGAACCTCATATCCTAGATGCAGAATCCATAGTTCAATGGTGCTCTGCAACAATGTCAGACCGAGCAAGATATCAACAAACATCATCAGTGGCAAGACATGTGGCAAGAAATTTTTGGCGGGTGGTTGACATAGATCGATCGCGTTCCTATAGTTAAGGCACAGTACAGGAACACATGGATTTCATTCAGTTTGAAGCTCAAACAACCCCTTATTTGAAATATGGATGCGAAAGCTTGCATTCTTTTGTAGCCTTTACAGCAGTGGCGAATGGGATGAATGCGAATGCATGGACTGGGATGATGAATGGGATCATGTGTCACTTGCAGTAGACCAATGTGCAATTGTTGAAATAACCTAGTTAGAGGAGAGTTAGTTAGCGATTGCAATAGACTATGACCATATCTCAGATCTTGTACAACCAGGACACATATACACAGTTGTTGCCCCGAAAGGAAATGAATGGGGCACAGATTATTGGTTGGCACGGTGCATCCAAGGTAAGCAAACCCCCCGCACATCACTCATCAATGATGAAGGCATTGAATTTCCTATTGGCTCGATGGTGGTTAAGGGGGAATATCTTACACTAAATGGGAAGTCAAGAAAGACTAGTGGGCATGTATTCATGGATTACAAACCAGGTTCAGTGGTGTATCACTTCACAAACTTGATCGTTGGCACAAACATCCATCTTCAGACAATGTCAAGGAAGAGCTCAACCAAGGTATGCTACTACATGCCTCATTCAAAGCACGAGAGATTGATGGAGACAATTAGCAACAGAGAGGATCCAGATGGATTTATTGAATGAGACCAGTCAACTTTACATAAGAGAAAGAATTGCATCAAAGAATGTTATGTTCTACATCAAGGTATGTGTAGTTTTATGTTATTTTGTTGGTACATGCATTTTTTGTTGATACATACATACATACATGTCTTTTCCATACATACATGCATACATACATAGATATACATACATACATACATAGAGATACATCCATCTGCCATGTCATCATTTCACCCTTTGTCCTTAATGTTTAGAAACCTAAGCTATCCCTAGAAACTTAGTCTAGCCCTAGAAGCACTAATATAACCCTACAAACCTAATCTAGCCCTAGAAATCCTAGAAAGCTAAACTAACCCTAGAAACACTAATTTAACACTAGAAAACTAAGTTAGAATACTATAAACCTAATCTAGTCCTATAAACCTAAACTATACCTAGAAACACTAATCTAACCTAAACTATCCCTACCACTTCTCTCATTTGGTATGAGAGAAGTTGCTTTAGACCTACCTCACTCATGTCAATGCTTGAGCTTTTGGAGGCCGAACTCCCACCCCACATGTCCTCTTCAACATTTTTTGTTCTCTTGGTTTTGTGCCCACACAAACTTTTTTCATGCTTTGGGTACCTTGAGGTATATCCCCAACCCAAAAAACTCTTATATTATGATGATTATGTTGGTTATTGGCTTCACCCAACAAAATTATATTTAACAATACACATATCCATAGATTTGGTTCCCCATGCTCAATGCTCACCCAAATCTAGCTCTATTTGGGTTTTTTCCCTTATCCAAGCATCGTGTCATCAACCTAGGGTTTCCACTAATATATTCTAACTAGATAATAGAATCTCCTTGACCACATTTGATGGAAAAATGCATAGAGATATTCTAGACTCTTATATATGTATCCTAGCAATTTATTTTAAAACATGCTCATTTATGGTTGGAGATTGATGCTTGATTCCTATAGATAAACACTTAGAGGGACTTGTCATCATCATCATCAACATCATCATCACCATAACCATCATCATCAACATCTTCATCATCATCACCATTTTCATCATCATCACCATCTTCATCAACGTCTTCTTCATCATCACCATCTTCATCATCATTGTCATCTCTAGGATCCTCATCAAAATATCCATCATCATCATCTTCTTCGTCATCATCATCACCATCTTCATCACCATGACCATCATCATCAACGTCTTCATCATCATCACCATCTTCATTATCATTGTCATCTCTAGGATCCTCATCAACATCTCCATCATCATCATCTTCTTCATCATCATCATCACCATCTTCATCATCATCACCATCTTCATCATCATTGTCATCTCTAGGCTCCTCATCAACATCTCCATTATCATCATCTTCTTCATCATCATCATCTTCATCACCATCACCATCACCATCACCATTGCCATCACCATCATCATCAACGTCTTCATCATCATCACCATCATCATCATCATGAACATCTTTATCATCATTGTCATCTCTAAGTTCCTCATCAACATCTCCATCATCACATATTCTTCATCATCATCATCATCATCTTCATCACCATCACCATCATCATCAACGTCTTCATCATCATCACCATCTTCATCATCATCAACATCTTCATCATCATTGTCATCTCTAGGTTCCTCATCAAAATCTCCATCATCATCTTCTTCATCATCATCATCTTCATCACCATCACAATCACCATCACCATCATCATCAACGTCTTCATAATCATCACCACCATCATCATCATGAACATCTTCATCATCATTGTCATCTCTAGGTTCCTCATCAACATATCCATCATCACATCTTCTTCGCTATCACCATCACCATCACCATCACCATCACCATCATCATCAATGTCTTCATGATCATCACCATCTTCATCATCACCATCTTCATCATCATCATCACCATCTTCATCATCATTGTCATCTCTAGGTTCCTCATCAACATCTCCATCATCATCATATTCTTCATCATCATCATCTTCATCACCATCACCATCACCATCACCATCAGCATCACCATCATCATCAATGTCTTCATCATCATCATACGTGCCCGGTTGACGATTTTGCAAATTTGAGCCCAATGTGCAAAAGTTGCACACTCCCGTACTGAGCAAAACCCTAGTTTCCAAAATGGATGTACAAGATGACACCTGGGCCACGGGACCATAGGAGAGGGGCACCCCTAGCACTATCCCAACGTCCTAAATCCAACGGAGTCGACGGTTTGTCGATCCGAGCCACGGTCGTCATTCTATGGCTTGTTCCGTCTCGCATCTAAAAGATCTCCAGGGACACCTGCTCGATACCTATCGGGGGCATAGAATTCCAACCGTGCAACAAAACCGGGTTCTGGGGAGTCGATGGTTTGTCGATCCGAGCCCTTCAGGGACATCTGCTGGATACCTACCGGGGGCATAGAATTCGAACTGTGCAACAAAACCAAGTTCTGGGGAGTCCTGCAAGTGTATCTAGGAAGGTTCCAGCTGGGAACGCTAGCCATACCTGCCCGATTGATGATTTTGCAAATTTGACCCCAATGTGCAAATAGTGCACACTCCCATACTGAGCAAAACCCCAGTTTCCAAAATGGACGTACAAGATGACACCTGAGCCATGGGACCAGAGGGGAGGGGCACCCCTAGCACTATCCCGACGTCCTGAATCCAACAGAAAATATATGGTTTGTTGATCCGAGCCACAGTCGTCGTTCTATGGCTCGTTCCGTCTCGCATCCAAAAGGCCTTCAGGGACACCTACTCGATACCTACCGGTGGCATAGAATTCCAACCGTGCAACTAAACCAGGTTCCGGGGAGTCTTGCAAGTGTGTCTAGGAAGGTTCCAGCTGGGAACACTAGCCATACCTGCCCGATCGACGATTTTGCAAATTTGACACCAATGTGAAGGCTATCCAAATTTGCTCAAGGGGGCCATTTCTCATATGGAGGACCCCAGGAATGTGTGGCCACCGTGGATAGGTCCACGATGGCCACATGGACCTGTGGGAGCTGACGGAATCCAAGTCCACTCGCTGGTTTGGGTTCCGTGGCCTCGGAGCAAATCCCCAAAGTGTCCTTGAATGGTCCTAGGGTGCCCGACCAGAATGCCTGTAACAGCCAAACCGTGGCTCGATTCACGAATCCATCGATTCCAGTGGATCTGGGACGTCGAGTTTCAGCTAGGGGACCCGCCACAATGTGCCTCTAAGACCCGGAAGTGGTGCCAATGGGCCATCTCCGAAGCTAGGGTTTGGATATGTGATGACCATTCGAAATTCGCTCAAGGGGGCCATTCCTCGTCTGGAGGCCCCTGGGCATGCGTGGCCACCATGGACAAGTCCACAATGGCCACATGGACCTATGTGAGCCGACGAAATCCAAGTCCCCTCATTGGTTTCGGTTTTGTGGCCCTGGAGCAAATCCCCAAAGTGTACCTGAATGGCCCTAGGGTGCCCAACTAGAATGCCCATAGCATCCAAACCGTGGCTTTGTTCGCGAATCCGTCGATTCCTGTGGGACCGGGACGCCGGGTTTTAGCTATAGGTCCCCCTATAGTGCTCCTCGAAGGCCCAGAAGCAATGCCAATGGGCCATCTCCGGAGCTAGGGTTTTGCTCAGTGAGGGCCATTCCAAATTTGCTCAAGGGGGCCATTTCTCATCCAGAGGCCCTATGCATGGCCACCGTGGATAGGTCCACGATGGCCACATGGACCTATGGGAGCCAACGGAATCCAAGTCCGCTTTCCGATTTGGGTTCCGTGGCCTCGGAGCAAATCCCCAAAGTGTCCCTGAATGGCCCCGGGGTGCTCGACTAGAATGCCCATAGCAGCCAAACCGTGGCTCCGTTCTCGAATCCTTCGATTCCGGTGGGTCCGGGATGCCGGGTTTCAGCTAGGGGCCCCCCCACAGTGATCCTCAAAGACCCGAAAGCGGTTCCAGTGGGCCATCTCCGGAGCTAGGGTTTTGCTCAGTGAAGGCCATTCCAAATTCGCTCAAGGGGGCCATTTCTCATCCGGAGGCCCTCGGGCATGTGTGGCCATCATGGAAAGGTGGACGTGGCCATTGTGGACCTGTCCATGGTGGCCACGCACGCCCGGGTGCCTCCAGACAAGAAATGCCCCCTAGAGCGAATTTGGAATGGCCATCACTGAGCAAAACCATATCTCCAGAGATGGCCCATTGGCACCGCTTCCGGGTCTTAGAGGCACGTTGTGGGGGTCCCCTAGCTGAAACCTAGCATCTTGGACCTACCAGAATTGACGGATCCACGAATGGAGCCACGGTTTGGCTGTTATGGGCATTCTAGTCGGGCACCCTGGGGCCATTCAGGGACACTTTGGGGATTTGCTCTGGAGCCACGGAACCCAAACCAGCAAGCGGATTTGGATTCCATCAGCTCCCACATGTCTATGTGGCCATCATGGACCTGTCCACGGTGGCCATGCATGTTTGGGGGCCTCCAAATGCGAAATGGCCCCCTTGAGCAAATTTGGAATGGCTCTCACTAAGTAAAACCCTAGCTCCGGAGATGGCCCATTCGCACCGTTTCCGGGTCTTCGAGGAACGCTATGGGGGGATCCCTAGCTAAAACCCGGCGTCCCGGACCCACTGGAATCAACGGATTCACGAACAGAGCCATGGTTTGGCTACTACGGGCATTCTAGTCGGGCACCTCGGGGCCATTCAATGACACTTTGGGGATTTGCAACAGGGCCACGGAACCCAAACCAGTGAGCGGACTTGGATTCTGTCGGCTCCCACAGGTCCATGTGGCCACCGTGGACTTGTCCATGGTGGCCATGCATGCCTGGGGGCCTCCAGACGAGAAATGCCCCCCTTGAGCGAATTTGGAATGGAAATCACTGAGCAAAACCCTATCTCCAGAGATGGCCCATTGGCACCGCTTCCCGGTCTTCGAGGCACGCTGTGGGGGGTCCCCTAGATGAAACCCGGCATCCCAGACCCACCAGAATCGATGGATTCATGAATGGAGCCATGGTTTGGCTGCTATGGGAATTCTAGTCGGGCACCCCGAGGCCATTGAGGGACACTTTTGGGATTTGATCTGAGGCCACGGAACCCAAACCAACGAGCGGACTTGGATTCCGTCAGCTCCCACAGGTCCACGTGTCCATCATGGACCCATCCAGGGTGGCCATAGACGCACTGGGGCCTTCGGACGAGAAATTCCCCCCTTGAGGAAATTTGGAATGGTCCTCACTGAGAAAAACCCTAGCTCTGGAGATGGCCCATTGGCACCGCTTCCAAGTCTTTGAGGCACGCTGTGGGGGCACCCCTAGCTGAAACCCGACGTCCTGGACCCACCAAAATCGACAGATTTGCGAACGGAGCCATGGTTTGGCTGCTATGGGAATTCTACTCGGGCACCCCGGGGCAATTCAGGGGACACTTTGGGGATTTGCTCCGGGGCCACGAAACCCAAACCGACGAGCGGACTTGGATTCTATCGGATCCCACAGGTCCACAATGGTCATGTCCACCTGTCCACAGTGGACATGCACGCCCGAGGGCCTCCAGACGAGAAATGGCCCCCTTGAGCAACTTTGGAATGGCCTAGACTGAGCAAAACCCTAGCTCTGGAGATAGCCCATTGGCACCATTTCCATGTCTTCGAGGCACGCTGTGGGGGGTCCCATAGCTGAAACCCGACGTGCCGAACCCACCGGAATTGACAGATTCGTGAACGGAGCTAGGGTTTGGCTGCTATGGGCATTCTAGTCGGGCACCTCGGGGCCATTCAGGGACACTTCGGGGATTTGCTTTGGAGCCATGAAACCCAAACTGACGAGCGGACTTGGATTCCGTCGGCTCCCACAGGTCCACGTGGCCATCGTGGTCCTGTTCATAGTGTCCACACATGCCCGGGGGCCTCCGGATGAGAAATGGCCTCCTTGAGCGAATTTGCATGGCCTTCACATTGGGGTCAAATTTGCAACATAGAGATGACAATGATGAGCGAGATGTTCATGATGATGATGATGGTGGTGATGATGAAGACGTTGGTGATGATGGTGATGGTAATGATGAAGAAGATGGTTTAGTGCTAGGGTTTGGCTGAGGGTTAGGGATAGAGTTATAGAAGGAAATTGAATTAGGGTTAGAGTTAGAGTTAATGAGGATGATGAAGATGGTGATGATGATGATGAAGTTGGTGATGGTGATGGTGATGGTGATGGCGATGATGAAGAAGATGGTTTAGTGTTAGGGTTTGGGTGAGGGTTAGGGCTAGAGTTATAGAAGGAAATTGAATTAGGGTTAGAGTAAGAGTTAATGAGGATGATGAAGATGGTGATGATGATGATGAAGATGGTGATGATGGTGATGGCGATGGTGATGGCAATGGTGATGGTGAAAAATATGGTTTATTGCTAGGGTTTGGGTGAGGGTTAGGGCTAGACTTATAGAAGGAAATTGAATTAGGGTTAAAGTTAGAGTTAATGATGATAATGATGAAGACGTTGATGATGATGGTGATGGTGATGGTGATAGTGATGATGAAGAAGATGGTTTAGTGCTAGGGTTTGGGTGAGGGATAGGGCTAGAGTTATAGGAGGAAATTGAATTAGGGTTAGAGTTAGAGTTAATGATGATGATGATGATGGTGGTGATGATGAAGACGCTGATGATGATGGCGATGGTGATGGTGATGGTGAAGAAGATGGTTTAATGCTAGGGTTTGGGTGAGGGTTAGGGCTATAGTTATAGAAGGAAATTGAATAAGGGTTAGAGTTAGAGTTAATGAGGATGATGAAGATGGTTATGATGATGATGAAGATGGTGATGATGGTGATGGTGATGGTGATGGTGATGGTGATGATGAAGAAGATGGTTTAGTGCTAGGGTTTGGGTGAGGGTTAGGGCTCGAGTTATAGAAGGAAATTGAATTAGGGTTAGAGTTAGAGTTAATGATGATGATGATGATGGTGGTGATGATGAAGATGTTGATGATGATGGTGATGGTGATGGTGATGATGAATAAGATGGTTTAGTGCCAGAGTTTGGGTGAGGGTTAGGGATAGAGTTATAGAAGGAAATTGAATTAGGGTTAGAGTTAGAGTTAATGATGATGATGGTGGTGATGATGAAGATGTTGATGGTGATGGTGATGGTGATGGTGATGATGAAGAAGATGGTTTACTGCTAGGGTTTGGGTGAGGGTTAGGGCTAGAGTTATAGAAGGAAATTGAATTAGGGTTAGAGTTAGAGTTAATGATGATGATGAAGATGGTGATGATGGTGATGGTGATGGTGATGGTGATGATCAAGAAGATGGTTTAGTGCTAGGGTTTGGGTGAGGGTTAGGGCTATAGTTATAGAAGGAAATTGAATTAGGGTTAGAGTTAGAGTTAATGATGATGATGAAGATGGTGATGATGATGGTGATGGTGATGGTGATGGTGATGATGAAGAAGATGGTTTAGTGCTAGGGTTTGGGTGAGGGTTAGGGATATATTTATAGAAGGGAATTGAATTAGGGTTAGAGTTAGAGTTAGTAATGATCATGAAGATGGTGATGATGATGATGAAGATGCTGATAATGGTGATGGTGATGGTGATGGTGATGGTATGGTGATGGTGATGAAGAAGAAGATGGTTTAGTGCTAGGGTTTGGGTGAGGGTTAGGGCTAGAGTTATATAAGGAAATTGAATTAGCGTTAGAGTTAGAGTTAATGATGATGATGAAGATGGTGATGATGATGATGAAGATGGTGATAATGGTGATGGTGGGTGAGGGTGATGGTGAAGAAGATGGTTTAGTGCTAGTGTTTGGGTGAGGGTTAGGGATAGAGTTATAGAAGTAAATTGAATTAGGGTTAGAATTAGAGTTAATGATGATGATGAAGATGGTGATGATGATGATGAAGATGGTGATAATGGTGATGGTGATGGTGATGGTGAAGAAGATGGTTTAGTGCTAGGTTTTGGGTGAGGGTTAGGGCTAGAGTTATAGAAGAAAAATGAATTAGGGTTAGAGTTAGAGTTAATGATGATGATGAAGATGGTGGCGATGATGAAGATGTTGATGATGATGGTGATGGTGATGGTGATGATGAAGAAGATGTGATGATGGAGATGTTGATGACGAACCTAGAAATGACAATGATGATGAAGATGTTCATGATGATGATGATGGTGATTATGATGAAGACGTTGATGGTGATGGTGATGGTGATGAAGAAGAAGATGGTTTAGTGCTAGGGTTTGGGTGAGGGTTAGGGCTCGATTTATAGAAGGAAATTGAATTAGGGTTAGAGTTAGAGTTAATGATTATGATGAAGATGGTGATGATGATGATGAAGATGGTGATAATGGTGATGGTGATGGTGATGAAGAAGATGGTTTAGTGCTAGGGTTTGGGTTAGGGTTAGGGCCAGAGTTATATAAGGAAATTGAATTAGGGTTAGAGTTAGAGTTAATGATGATGATGAAGATGGTGATGATGATGATGAAGATGGTGATAATGGTGATGGTGATGGTGATGGTGATGGTGATGAAGAAGAAGATGGTTTAGTGCTAGGGTTTAGGTGAGTGTTAGGGCTAGAGTCATATAAGGAAATTGAATTAGGGTTAAAGTTAGAGTTAATGATGATGATGATGGTGGTGGTGATGATGAAGACGTTGATGGTGATGGTGATGATGAAGAAGATGGTTTAGTGCTAGGGTTTGGGTGAGGGCTAGGGCTAGAGTTATAGAAGGAAATTGAATTAGGGTTAGAGTTAGAGTTAATGATGATGATGATGGTGGTGGTGATGATGAAGACGTTGATGATGATGGTGGTGGTGATGGTGATGGTTTAGTGCTAGGGTTTGGGTGAGGGTTAGGGCTAGAGTTATAGAATGAAATTGAATAAGGGTTAGGGTTAGAGTTAATGAGGATGATGAAGATGGTTAAGATGATGATGAAGATGGTGATGATGGTGATGGTGATGGTGATGATGAAGAAGATGGTTTAGTGTAGGGTTTGGGTGAGGGTTAGGGCTTGAGTTATAGAAGGAAATTGAATTAGGGTTAGAGATAGAGTTAATGATGATGATGATGATGGTGGTGATGATGAAGACGTTGATGATGATGGTGATGGTGATGGTTATGGTGATGGTGAATAAGATGGTTTAGTGCCAGAGTTTAGGTGAGGGTTAGGGATAGAGTTATAGAAGGAAATTGAATTAGGGTTAGAGTTAGAGTCAATGAGGATGATGATGATGGTGGTGATGATGAAGATGTTGATGATGATGTTGATGGTGATGGTGATGGTGATGGTGAAGAAGATGGTTTAGTGCTAGGGTTTGGGTGAGGGTTAGGGCTAGAGTTATAGAAGGAAATTGAATTAGGGTTAGAGTTAGAGTTAATGATGATGATGAAGATGGTGATGATGATGATGATGAAGATGGTGGTGATGATGATGATGAAGATGGTGATGATGGGGATGGTGATGGTGATGGTGATGATGAAGAAGATGGTTTTGTGCTAGGGTTTGGGTGAGGGTTAGGGCTAGAGTTATAGAAGGAAATTGAATTAGGGTTAGAGTTAGAGTTAATGATGATGATGAAGATGGTGATGATGATGAAGACATTGATGTTGATGGTGATGGTGATGGTGATGGTGATGATGAAGAAGATGGTTTAGTGCTAGGGTTTGGGTGAGGGTTAGGGCTAGATTTATAGAAGGAAATTGAATTAGGGTTAGAGTTAGAGTTAATGACGATGATGAAGATGGTGATGATGATGAAGAAGATGGTGATAATGGTGATGGTGATGGTGATGGTGATGGTGATGGTGATGAAGAAGATGGTTTAGTGCTAGGGTTTGGGTTAGGGTTTGGGCTAGAGTTATATAAGGAAATTGAATTTGGATTAGAGTTAGAGTTAATGATGATGAGGAAGATGGTGATGATGATGATGAAGATGGTGATAATGGTGATGGTTATGGTGATGGTGATGGTGATGGTGATGGTGACGATGAAGAAGATGGTTTAGTGCTAGGGTTTGGGTGAGGGTTAGGGTTAGATTTATAGAAGTAAATTGAATTAGGGTTAGAGTTAGAGTTAGTGATGATGATGAAGATGGTGATGATGATGATGAAGATGGTGATAATGGTGATGGTGATGGTGATGGTGATGGTGAAGAAGATGGTTTAGTGCTAGGTTTTGGGTGAGGGTTAGGGCTAGAGTTATAGAAGGAAATTGAATTAGGGTTAGAGTTAGAGTTAATGATGATGATGAAGATGGTGGCGATGATGAAGACGTTGATGGTGATGGTGATGGTGATGGTGAAGAAGATGTGATGATGGACATGTTGATGAGGAACCTAGAGATGACAATGATGATGAATATTTTCATGATGATGATGATGGTTGATGATGAAGACGTTGATGGTGATGGTGATGGTGATGATTAAGAAGATGGTTTAGTGCTAGGGTTTGGGTGAAGGTTAGGGTTAGAGTTATTGAAGGAAATTGAATTAGGTCATTTCTCTAATGTACAGTTTATATTAATGGTATGGCTTGGTCTAAGGTGGTGCTCTCAAATAGCTATTTAATTATGAAATATTTAACAGGACATGAATAAAAAATTAAGATAAGTGTATTGTTGAATATAGTCAGCATTGAGCATGGGGAACCAAGTTTAGGAGTTTTTCTTTTTTTTCTTTAGCTTGTGTGTAGAGATCTAGGCATTCATCTAAAATTTTACCAATCTATCTATCCAAGTGTCATTATGTGTCATTATCCAAGATATATCTACATATTGATACACATAAATGGAAAGTGAGAAAGGGGAGAATGTAACTTTAGAGCCATCAATAATTAGCCTTTTCTTAATCCCTAACAAATATTTATTTTTACAATGTATACCTCCAGTCAACTCTTTATCCTAGTTGACTAGTTGAATCCTAGTTGATTAGTTGACACAAGGGATGGGTCTCTAGACCTAGAGCATGGTGATTAAAAAATATAAAGGTTATTAGGACCTAAACGAATATCTACATGCTCATGAGCCATGAAAAATTCCTTGAATCACTACACAAGCTCTCTAGACGGGATACATGGCCTTTGTTTTGGATATGGATTCCACTTGGAGGTTTTGTGCAGTAAGGATGGGTCTTTAGGTATTGACAATGATAAGGTGAGGACATATGATGCCTCAAATTGAATATAAATGTTTTAAGGATATTATCTATCAAGATTCCCTCAACCCCCAAACATGCCCTTTAAAAGAATTTTTTTATCTTTGAGTGTGATATGGGTGCCAACATGAGGTTTTGACTACTAAGGATGGATCTTGGCGTCTTGACCATGGTTGAGGTGATGACAATGATGCTCATTTGACTCCAATGAATCTTCCATGGATCATGGGTTAAAATGATGTCTTGAACCATTGAGTTGACTATGTTCAATATGTGTCTTAACCTCAAAAAATCCAAGATACTTAAATTACAAAGAGTGATTATCAATATTACCAAAACATTGAAGACATTATCAACACTAAGGGTCTATTCCAACTTGTGCAAGTAGTAGTTCAACACATTAACCATGCTTTCATTAAAGGCACATACTAACACACAAAGAACGATCCGTATGTAACTACATTAACAATTCTCTTTTATTGCTCAATCCAATTGCACCTATGCACACCCCTCATGTTTGAACTAATTCAAGTGATATGGTTAACCCTTCCATCCAAGCAAACATATGTGTTGATGTATATGTAACTTCGGAATGTATTTCATCTATGTATTCTATTGTACTCCTATAGAGATGTATTATTCCTCTATACGGAAGTGTCATCATTTGTATTGACAAGTGTCGTAACTTGCCGATGGGTTATTAGACCACCATGTGTGGGGTCGGCCTTGATTAAGTTAACCTGGGGTTATTAGGTTGAGTTAGACAAGTCGACCCCATAGGTTTATTATGCTGCTTATAACAAGTATAAATAGAGAGTGGGATCTCTCTATTTGATCACTTCACTTACTCACTTATCCATCACTCGGAAAGTGGCGCACATGTGAGGAGGAGGATCAGCTGCTAGGAGGAGTCTATCTCTGTGTACTTGGGTTGTACTTTGGTTGTGCTATTGCTCTATCTATCTCTGAGGAAGTTGTGGGGTTTTTCACCTTAGGGTTTTCCCCACGAAAACTCCGTGTGTTTATTGTCTCTTATGATTGCATCTTGTGATGATTGATATGCTTTCTATGATTGATATGCATTGATATACTGTACATGTTATTCTCTTAGTAAAGATCCTAGAGTATCGTGAATTAATGCTCAAAAATTAACATGGAATCAGAGCTAACCTGAGAAGACGACACTGTGCAGTTGCGGAAGCTAGGGATTCTTGTTTTTGGGTTTCTCTCCACAGACTTTGGAAAAGAAATTTGATAGATTGACTCTCCTCAGCAAGGTGAATCTTTCTGTCCAATCAGAATTCAATTCAAAGCACTTTCAGGTTTGGCACTAAAAATTAGGGTTTCCACAAAAATAGGAATTTCTGAAATCTGAAGACATAGCTGGAAGCTCCTTGGAAAAATCAAAGTTGAGAGCTTTGGATTGAGATTTTTGGCTGGGTAAATCTCCGGGAAACTCAAACCCTAATTCAGGGTCCTCCTAGTGAACCCGGGAAGACTAAAAGGCATTTATGAAGAGTGAAGCTTTGCATATCTTAAATTTTGAATTCATCAGGATGATCAACTCATCAAGGTGCATCTTTCTATCCTTTCAGAAAGTTGAAATTCACATTTTGAATTTTTAGGGTTTCTCTGACAAACCCTAATCCGAGACCTGATCCAGTTTTCAGCAAATCAAGTGGTAAGACCTAAATATTTTCTATTTCCATTTGAAGTACTCTTTAAGATGTCTCACCACACCAAGCTTGAGGATAAGTTTGAAGGGGCTAATAACTTCCAAGCCTGGAAGAATAGGATTGGGTTAATCTTGGAAGAAAATGAATTGGATACTTACATAAGGGAAGAGGTCCCTGTCCCAGAGGGAGAAGAGGCTAAAGCCCTCCACAAGAAGAACTTGGTCAAGGATAAGAGAATCATTGTTGATTCTATCAAGGACCATCTCATCCCCCATGTGTCATCTCTGAAGACACCTAAGAGATGTTTGATTCCCTATCCAAGCTATTTGAAGGGAAGAACATAAATAGGAAGATGACTTTGTGGAACCAATTGAAAGGGGTAAAGATTTAGAATGGAGAATCCATTCAATCTTATTTTTCTACGGTCTCTTAGATCAAGGAACAATTAGAAGTAGTGGATGAAATGGTGGAGAATGGTGAAGTTGTCATGACCAGTCTGAATGGCCTACCCAGGTCACAAGATTCGTTTATCCAAGGAATCTGTGCAAGAAAGAAGTTGGTATCCTTCAACAAACTGCGGGAAGAATGCTCACAAGAAGAAGCAAGGCTTGTGGCACGAGAAGAAAAGATGGGGAATGAAGATCAAGCTCTCACAGCTCACACCAAGAGAAGCAAGTTTAAGAGGGAGAAATCTCATAGCAAGAAACATTCTCATCCTCATCACAAGAAGAAAGATCTATCTCATGTTCGATGTTACGAATGTAATGAAATGGGACACTTTGCTTCAAATTGCCCCAAGAAGAAGAAAGACAACAACTTCAACAACAAGAAGAAGAATAACAAAAGAAGGTATCACGCTCATGCTGCTGAGGATGATGAACCTCCGAGGAAGAAAGCTAGAGCAGAAAGTGATGATGATGACTCATCAAGCGAAGAAGAGTATGTTCTAATCTCTGCTCTCATAGGTACTATTTCTCATGGTTGTAATGATTGGCTTATTGACAGTGGGGCTTCTAAACAAATGACTGGGTTTAAAGAATCTTTTGTAAATCTGTCTGAACATGAATCACCCCATAAAGTGAAACTTGGGGATGATTATCAATACCCTATCAAAGGAAGTGGGGAAGCCTCCTACAACCTAGAATCTGGAAAATCCTTGAAGATGAAAGATGTGTTATTTGTACCTGGACTCAAGAAGAACTTACTCTCCATCTCTGCATTGGATGCAAAAGGCATGAGGGTTGCATTTTTAGATGGCCAAGTCCTAATGTGGCCAAAGGGTAAAACTATTGATGATGCAGTGGTGATTGTAGAGCAAGAGGGAGGATTGTACAAATTGAAGGGACAACCTGAACATGCCATGGTACATGAATCCATGGAGCCAAATGAACTTTGGCATATAAGACTTGCACATATGCACTACAGAGCATTACCAATTGCAAGTAAAGTTGTAGAAGGTCTTCCTGAAATCAAGACCAAGCATGAAGGTGTTTGCAAAGGATGTGCAAAAGGAAAGAACATAAAGAAGGCATTTCCAAGCAGTGAAAGCAATGCAAAAAAGTATCTTGGAAATTATCCACTCCGATGTATGTGGTCCGATGTCATCCAGCTCTCTGAGTGGGCATGCTTACTATGTCTCTTTCATTGATGAATTCTCCAGGAAGACTTGGGTTTACTTCTTGAAGAACAAAGATGAAGTGTTTGATAAGTTCAAGGAATTCAAAACCTTGATGGAGAACCAAACTGATAAGAAGATCAAAACATTTAGATCCGACTATGGTGGAGAATTCACTTCAGGTGACTTCAAGAAGTTATGCAGTGATTCAGGGATTAAGAGGGAGTTGACTGCTCCTTACAATCCACAACAGAATGGAGTGGAAAAAAGAAAGAATAGAACAATCATGGAAGCAACAAGGGAAATGCTGCATGACCAGGATCTACCTATGCATCTATGGGCAGAAGCAGCTAGGATAGCTGTATATGTGTAGAATAGAACACCCCACAAGATATTGGACAACACGACACCAGAAGAGGTCTTTTCTAGTAAGAAACCTGAAGTCAGCCATCTCAGAATATTTGGTTGTCCAGTATACACACATGTCCCAAAGGAAAAGAGGACCAAGTTAGATCCTTCAGGAAAGAAGGGTATCTTTGTGGGTTACAATGAAAGCTCGAAGGCTTACATAATATACTTTCTAGGGTTCAAGAAGATTGATGTCAGCAGGGATGTAACATTTGATGAAACCTCAGCATTCAACAAATCAAGGAAGACACTTGTTGAAGATCATGAAGAACCAAAGGAAACCATATTTCAAGACACTACAATTTCTGAAGCAATTCCAGAAGCAGATCGTGAAGTTGAAGATCCGCAAATACTTGTAGATCCACCTCGTGAGAAGGACTCTCACAAGAGGAAACCTGAATGGGCTAGAGAGATCATTCAAGATGCATAAAGGTATGGAATTCTATAAGAAGAACACAGAGCAAAGAAGAGGACCAGATCACATACCAACTATGTTCCTTTACTCTGTGATATCATGAACAAAGAACCTTCCAGTTATGAAGAGGCAGCGAAAAAGAAAGAATGGAAAGATGACATGATCAAGGAATACCAATCAATAATGAAGAATGATGTTTGGGATGTTGTCCCAAGACCTGAGTCTGTTGTGACTTCCAAATGGATCTACAAGATCAAGCATGTTGCAGATGGCAGCATAGAGAAATACAAGGCAAGATTCATAGCTCGTGGCTTCTCTCAGAAAGAGGGAATAGATTATGAAGAAACTTTTGCTCCTGTAGCCAGGTACACTTCCATTAGAACAATACTTGCTTTGGCTACAGTGATGAAATGGAAGATACACCAGATGGATGTCAAGATTGCTTT
This sequence comes from Larix kaempferi, assembly GCA_027924585.1. Classification (NCBI taxonomy): domain Eukaryota; kingdom Viridiplantae; phylum Streptophyta; class Pinopsida; order Pinales; family Pinaceae; genus Larix; species Larix kaempferi. The sequence continues at coordinate 14,868,746 of BSBM01000073.1, forward strand.
CTTGAATGGTGTAGTCGAGGAGGAAGTGTATGTGGAGCAACCACTCGATTTTGAAACACATGACAGGGGAGTCATATGTGTGCAGATTGAAGAAAGCCTTGTACGGATTGAAGTAAGCTCCTAGGACTTGGTATCGTAGGATGGATAGTTTCCTATCCAGTTTGGGATTTACCAGGAGTAAAGAAGATTCCAACCTTTATTACAAGGTTGAGGAAGGCAATCTAGTGATACTACTTCTGTATGTGGATGATCTGTTTGTAACAGGTAATGATAGTTTGATTGTCGATACCAAGAGGAAGCTTGCAGCCGAGTTCAAGATGAAGGAATTGGGGATGATGCACTATTTTCTAGGCATGGAGGTGTGGCAGAGTGCAGATGGTATCTTCCTTGGACAAGGGAAGTATGGAGTAGAGATCCTAAAGAGGTTCGGGATGATGGACTGCAAGGCCATGGCCACACCTATGGCATCGAACCTGAAGCTTCTATGTGATGCTTCATCTGATCCGGTTGATGTCACTATGTATCGTCAGATGATTGGGTCCATGATGTACCTGACGAACACTAAACCAGATATTTGCTTTGCGGTGAACACATTGAGCCAGTTCCTGACGGATCCTAGAGGTGTTCACCTAGTTTCTATAAAGCATATTCTGAGGTATCTGAAGGGTACAGTTGACTACGGGCTCAAGTATGATGTGAATCAAAAGTTTAACCTGCAGGGTTATGTTGATTCAGATTGGGCAGGCAGTGCTGCAGATAGGAAGAGCACATCTGGGTGCTGCTTCAGTATGGGATCAGGTGTGATCTCTTGGTTTAGCAGGAAGCAATCCTGCATTGCACTGAGTACAGCCGAAGCAGAGTATGTTGCAGCATGTTCGGCTAGTTGTGAGGCAGTATGGCTCCGGAAGCTACTGTATGAGTTATTTGATCTCCCGTTGGAGGTTACTAGTATCTTTTGTGACAACCAGAGTTGTGTGAAGCTGTCTGAGAACCTAGTGTTCCACAATAGGTCGAAACACATAGAGATCAAATATCATTATACCAAGGATATGGTGTAGAGAGGAGTAGTGAAGCTCCTGTATGTTGCAATGGATGAGCAGATTGCAGATGTACTGACGAAACCACTAGCCAGAGTGAAGTTTGAGTACTTCAGGGAGAGGCTTGGTGTTCTTCAGATCAACGATACTTCGAGGAAGAAGTGGTGGACACATCTGCTGGAGCCATTCCAAGCATGGTGAGAGGAGGATCCTTCCCATGGCTATGGATGTAAGCGCTAGATGATGAGCATCAGGATGATGCTCTAGTTACTTCTTTGTATATGCATCAGTTGGATGCTCTGATCAGTTTGATCATGTATATGTATACGCATCATGTTAGATGCGGATATGATCAGTTGGATCATTTATATGTATATGTACGCATCATGTTGGATGTTGGATATGATCAGTTGGATCATTTATATGTACATGTATGTACGCATCATGTTGGATGCTGGATATGATCAGTTGGATCATTTATATGTATATGTATGTACGGATCATGTTGAATGCTAGATATGACCAGTTGGATCAGTTATATGTATATGTATGTACACATCATGTTGGATGCTGGATATGATCAGTTGGATCATGTGTATGTATTTGTATATGTATCAAGTGGATACATTGTATGATTAGGTAGATCATGTATAATGATATGTATCAGGCAGATATTGTGTATGCATCAGGTTGATGCTATGATGATGATCAGGATGATCACAGATGATGAGCTTCAAGATGTTTCTCTAGATGATATGCATCAGGTTGATGCTATGATGATGATTAGGATGATCACAGATGATGAGCTGTAGGATGTTGCTCCAGATGATATGCATCGGGTTGATGCTATGATGATTATCAGGTTGATCATGTGATGAAGTACATCAGGATGATGTATGGTGAGTATCGGTTTGATACTCTGTGGCCGTGGACAGGTTGTGCAGGTAGCATAGAAAAGATCCTTTAAAAACCAGACAGGTAGAGTGGTGTGCTCATAACATCCTGAGATGCTCTGAGTAGGGTTTGCTACAGCTTCACATCAAAAAGATCCTTTAAAATCCAGACAGGTAGAGCGGTGTGCTCGTAACATCCTGGGATTCTCTATCGAGATCCAGACAGGTAGAGCGGTTTGCTCGTAACATCCTGGGATGCTCTGAGTAGGTTTTGCGAAATTTCACATAGAAAAGATCCTTTAAAATTCGGACAGGTAGAGTGGTGTGCTCGTAACAGCCTGGGATGCTCTATCGATATCCAGACAGGTAGAGTGGTTTGCTCGTAACATCCTGGGATGCTCTGAGTAGGTTTTGCGAAATTTCACATAGAAAAGATCCTTTAAAATTCGGATAGGTAGAGTGGTGTGCTCGTAACAGCCTGGGATGCTCTATCGATATCCAGACAGGTAGAGTGGTTTGCTCGTAACATCCTGGGATGATTTGAGTAGGTTTTGTGAAGGTCAACATGTAAAAGATCCTGGGAGATCCGATAGGTTGAGCAGTGTGCTCGTAATTAGTCCTGGGATGCTCTTTCGAGGTTTTGTTGAGGCACATAATCAGTCCTGAGTATTCCACAGTATGGCCAGTGATGATGAATACCTACAGGTGGTGGGCCTACATCCAGTATGAAAAAGGACTGGCTCTATAGAACTTCCTATGATGAGTAGATCAGAGATTGATTGAGATAGCAGCAACAGTGATGATGATGATGATTCAAGGACGATGATTCGTTGATGATGATCCTGAGAAGAAGACTTGTGTTAGCAGATTTGTGTCAAGAAATACCTTCCTAGTTAAGAGGGAGTGTTGATGTATATGTAACTTAGGAATGTATTTCATCTATGTATTTTATTTTACTCCTATAGAGATGTATTATTCCTCTATACGGAAGTGTCGTCATTTGTATTGACAAGTGTTGCAATGTCGTAACTTGCCGATGGGTTATTAGACCACCATGTGTGGGGTCGGCCCTGATTAAGTTAACCTAGGCTTATTAGGATGAGTTAGATAAGTCGTCCCCATAGGTTTATTAGGCTGCTCAGAACAAGTATAAATAGAGAGCGGGATCTCTCTATTTGATCACTTCACTTACTCACTTATCCATCACTCAGAAAGTGGTGCACATGTGAGGAGGAGGATCAACTGCTAGGAGGAGTCTATCTCTGTGTACTTGGGTTGTGCTTTGGTTTTGCTATTGCTCTACCTATCTCTGAGGAAGTTGTGGGGTTTTTCACCTTAGGGTTTCCCCCATGGAAACTCTATGTGTCTATTGTCTCTTATGATTTCATCTTGTGATGATTGATATGCTTTCTATGATTGATATGCATTGATATACTGTACATGTTATTCTCTCAGTAAAGATCCTAGAGTATTGTGAATTAATGCTCGAAAATTAACAATATGAACTTCTCTTATATCTAGGTTAATTTGATATAATATGTGATGCAATGATTGTTAGAAATGACTATTATAACCATTACAACGTTAAGTATGGAAGAAGTCATCGTCTTCTATTTATTTTTTTGTAGCCCTACAGTCACAACACTTTGTAATGTAAATATAACTCCTTAGTTTGCTTGGTTAGGTATGTTGTTGCTGAAAAGAAAAGATGCAAGACCCATTCAAATACAAGGGAATCATATTGAGGTCACTTGGTGTCTAGAAATAACATCTATATGTATGTGAAAACTGTTCCATAACATTGTTATCGAAGACAAAATCATGTATGCAAAAATGTAATCAAAGACAAAGTCATATAGACAAGTGCAAATCCATCTATTAATATGCAAAAATTATCTAATCATGTACACTTTTTGGAAAAATGGAACATCGTTCCCAACGTCTATATAATGGCAACTCGTGACCTGTACAAAATATGTCAATTCGTACCCTATACAAAATATGGCCCATGGTGCCCTATACAAAATATGGCAACTCGTGCCGAAAATGCCATATCGTGGCTAGTGTACATAGGAGGGTCTCTCAATCCTCCTGCCGACCCTCGGAGCTCCTAGGCGCGTCTCCAAAATCGATCTTCCTCTTCTTCATGCTTGAGGAAGTTGGGTCCTTCGAGCGTCTTGGAGCACGTCCCCCTGAGCCTTAAAACGACAACAATAATATGTCAACTTTTCCTGGCAATTATACAAGTATAAAACATAATTTAAAAGTAAAAATAGTTTCCAAATCTTAGATAACTCACCTCATGCAAGACTGTAAGTCGTGAGGGGGTCTCCCTCCTCCATGCTCCTAGTCTCTCAGAAATGCCACCCTGCAACATTTAGAACAATCAGATAAATGATGAAATTACATGCATATAGTAATTTTCGTTTAAAATTGAACGAGATTTTCATAAACTAGTCAATCTCACCATGAACACAACCAGCTGGTCTTCAGGGCTGGCGGATGGAGCAGTCGGATGGACAACCTGATCCGATGCTAGGGTGGACGGTATAGGGGATGATGTAGCCACATCGACGGTGGCTACACCACTGGGGGGTACAGTGGAAGAAGGGTGGGTGGCAGAAGGAGGCATGGACTGGGGTGGGCGAAGTGGATGTGCATGTCTAGGGCTATAAACCCCAACTGGATATAGTATGGTTCGGGGAACCCTGGAAGGGGAAGCGAGTGTGGTGGGGGAATGTGGGGGGGGGGGGCGAGGTCTGTGTTGCGGTGGAGGGATGGGTGACTGTGGATGGGTGGTGTGTCGTGGTCGGATGGGGGAGGGTGGGAATATGGGAAATTGATACGAAGGTGGAGCTGGATATGAAACGTAAGGGGGAGATGGATGGAACTGTGGTGCTATATAGGAGGGGGGGGCTGGATGGAAGGGGGGTGGGGAATGGGGCATGTATTCTAGGGTATACAAGTGGCATATAAGGTGGCCGAAAGGCCGGGGAGGGAGGAATAACGACACTTCCAGGCTGAGGTGCTTGCACCTGCATACACATTTATAACCTCATAGTTTAATATAGAAAAATATAAATATACACAGACAAGTCATCATATTTGAAATTAAATTTATGTTTTAATACACACAATACCTGCACATGTGGAGATCTGCTGATCCCCGGTGGCGATGGCTGGTCGCTCGAGCCTGCAGACACCTGTGCGACCACTACAATTTTTAAACTGAATTTATAAAAACAATATTAACAATATTAAACACAATGCAAATGAGAATGACAATGATGGTACTTAAAAAAGATGGCTGCAATTAATTTATAGTCAAGTTAGATGATAGTGGTTTGATGGGCTTTGGATATTATATAACGTTTTTATTGTATTGGTGCAGTCCATTTGTTCAAGACTTGGTAAAGAACATGGTTGTGGGGATCATGTCCTTTGACCCACAATGGATTGGGCCCATGATAGGAACAAATGACCCATTATGTGGTCATTCATTGAAGATAATGTGGTAAAGAAGGTTGACAATTTATGCTTGAAGTGTTTGACGGCCAAAGTTGTCATTGATATTCAATATTCTGAAAGGATAGAAGGTGGCATGGCATGAAATTAAAATTAAATAAGGTGACATGGCATAGAAGGTGACATGGTGAGCTTTTCCTTTTCTAGAGTCATCCCCATGAGTAGGTGAGATTTTCCTTTAGCCCTAGAGAGATGTGCAGTGCCTCATAAGCGAATGGAATTCATGTCCATTTACAAATTTGAATTGGAAACCTATGTAATGTGTTTGGGTTCTTGATGAAGAGTTCCTAGGTTTTGACGTCTTCTTATAGATTTATAGTTTCCTACAAGCTTTATTCACCCAATGGAAAAGTATTTGCATCCATAGAGTGAGGATCTTGAGTCCCTTTATTTCCATAACATTTACATCATCAAATAAAATGGCATCTCATTGTTTCAATTTGCAAAGAGGTGCTAAATAGCAATTAAGTTAGTGTGCATGTTATTTAATACACTTTAGAGTGTTGATCGTTAGAAAAAGGAAGAAAAATAAATCTTTTTCATTATTAACTTACTTACAAGCTTGAATGTGCCATGTTCTTTTGCATTGAATGAGTAATTATGTGTTCTTGATTGAATACCTATGTTGTCAGAATGATATCACTTGATTGAAATCATAGAAATCTTGAGTGAAATGAGTTAAATGAGTATTCTTGATGCCAAATGTTTTACCAAGTTGTATTTCAATCAAGATAATAGCAAGGCCCCATAGACCATATTTGTAAGATTATTGCTCTTCCTTATGGGCCTTACATCATTTTCAAAAAATTTAGTGACAATACATGTGATAAGTTGTTTTACGTTGTTTATATGTCTTTCCTAATAGCATGTTCTAGGAGTAGTAGTATGATTACTTTCAGTCTTAAATATTAGAATAAATTGCAAATCCCATGATAATAAAATAGGGTAATAAGGACATGAGAAACATCAGGTTCTTGAATTTCTAGAAGCTTGGCCACTATGCTTCTCTTTTTCCCGAGAGTTTTGCACAATGTAGTGAAAATTCATAGTAATAAATAGTTTTCCTATTGGTCTCGGTGGATGCAAAAGTGATAAGTACAACATCTTAGTGAACTCAATTGATGCAACAAAGTTAGCAGAAGCATAGAAGTGATTTGACCACTTTTATGATTAAAAGAACCTATTAGTAAAATACAGGGAAAGTGATAATTACCATGGTAATATATTCTCAAATTTTAATCTTGAAGAACACATGGCATAAGGACATGGCATCAAAGGTTGATTTGGTGGACAAAGTGATGGGCATTGGATCCATTGGCACACCTATTGAGCCAAGAGTCCAATGACCCATACTGTGGTCATTTGAAGATGATTTGGACAAGGAGAGTACATGGAAAAGATAACTTGGATGACATGGTGACAAATGGAAAAGCATCAATAACACACATGGCATTGGTCAAGCACAGGAAGAGCAAGCAAGCATTGGATGGTATTCTGAGGATGAAGTACACTGCGGGCATCACCAAAACCCTAGCTGTGGGCTCATCATTGGTCAAGTAAGAATGACATATTTTGGAAATTTATCTCCCATTTCTATAATCATTAGAGGTCCAGGATGCCTAAAGTGAACATGAACAAATGTTTCTAGTTTTCTTAGGTTTTCATGTTTTATAAGGTTTCATTTTTGTTTGGTTAGATTATATGAATTTATAGCTCTCAAATAATTTAGACAATATGATAAACACTACTGTAAAATATGATGATAATATGGTAATTACTCAATGCTAATTAATTTGTAATTACTCAACACAAATTACTAGTAACAAGATCTAATTATTCAAAGTAAAGAAGTTACCTATGTGTATGGTGTCGCAATCTCCTCTGCTGCTGCCATGACTGGGTCGAGGTCAAAGGAACCGATGTCCTCCCACCTAGAGGATGGAGACTGGGCCCTGAATAATTGTACATTAAAACAAATAAAGTCAACAATTTGTAATTCAAATTTAAATATATTAAACAATACGATATCAAATAAAATACAACAAATACTTGAACATTAAATAAAAAAATAGCAAACCCACTAGTGGATTTGGACCCAAAATCCGATGACAAAATCCTCCGACCTCCGACGAAGAAGGACTATGTCGTCGGATTTCACCTTAAAAATTTCAGAATTTGATGACTTTTTTAAAATTAATAAAAGGAGACGTCGGATATCCGATGGGTATGCTGATATCCGATGGCTCTGTCGATTTCCAACATCATATTAAGCATTGGGATGTCGGATATCCGACACCAAGCTATACAACCCGAGGATGTTGGAAATCCGACATCAACTCTCCAACAGTAACTAGATTCAAGGCGTTGGATATCCGATGGAAGGTTGACTTTTAAAACTTATAAATATTGAAACATTCCGACATGTTTTCTATACAAGCGACGGTTTACGGAAGTTTTTTTATTCGGCAGACTGTTTTTCGATGGACTATTTTTCATTATTTCCATTGTTTTTGAGATTCACGCGAGCGAAGTGTGGAGCTTCATTTTCTAAGATCGATAATCTTCATTCAAGGTCTTTATGAGAAAATGTCAACTAGCAATATTCTTGATCCAGACAAACAAAATCGACAATTGCTTGCTAGATTGTGGGAAGGAGTTGAAACAAGGGGTGATAGGAAATGCTATTGTCCATGTACTCAATTTTGATCACAACAGCCACAAAACATTTTAGGGAGCATGGGCACACTGAGGGGGGACATGAATACCATCCATTTGTAAGTTTTTCATTATATATGTTTTTATTTTGATTGCTTTTGTAAATTTATGTATTGATCGTGGTTTCAATAGATGGGGACTAACATGGACAATAAATATTATTTTAATATTAAATATTTATTATACTATTTCTTTTTCATTTGTGCATTTTGAATCTAGGGTATAGTAGAATAACTCATTTATTTGCTCGTTAGTGAGACTAATCCACTCACCGGGGAAAGCACTTAACTCTCTAGAGTTGTGACACTTTCCATCATGATAATAGAAATAACGACTATATTGGCATGTTGTAATTTCTCTTATATTTTCTCTATAGAAATTACCATAGCATCATTTATCTTACCTTAGTGGAGTACAGTATGAAAAATTTTGTGTTATATTTGAGTAGCTTTGCTCAGTAATTGGGTCAATTATTATGTCTCTTGGATAGTTTGGATGCACCTATTTGACCAACAGTACAATTGGCCATTGTTCTTTTCATCCCAATAGTACAAAATTTGTTACATTTTAAATGCATCACATAAATGTTTACATTTTGCATTTGAAATTTTTACATTTTTTGGTTGAATTTCTTATATTAACTTTTATCTATTGATGGTTTCATGTAATTATCAAGGAAATACATCCTAGGGCACTTCGTCCGGAGGAAGTGCTTCCAAATCAAGTACCAGAAGCTATGAATATTAATGGAGAACAAGTTAATGATCACATTAATGAAGAAGATGATCATACTGAAAACATAGTTGAAGATGATGTTACAAATAATTTGATCCATGACTCATTTAATGTTGGAATGGTCGATGTTGATGATGATGATGATCATGAAAATGATGAACATTTTGATGATATTCATGATATACCTATTCTTGATAAGGCATATGAACCCCTTTATGAGGGCTCCAAGACAAATCTTCTCTCTGCTATATTATTGACAATGAACTTGAAGGTTATGAATGGTCTTTCAAACATATCAGTCACACGAATGTTAAGGTATGTAATATATTCCATCACAAAATATATATGATTGTGTATTTTGTTGTTCATTCATATATAAGTCAAATTATTACAGATGAAATTTGTTCCATTAATATTATTTCTATATTATATTAACTAGATTTTTATTTTAATTTGTTGTAGCATGATATGTGAATATTTGTTACCACCGTCAAATATTTTACCTTGCACATATCGAGATTTATCTGCCATCATGAAAGAAATTGAAATGCAGTATGAAGCAATTCATGCATGCCCCAATGACCATGTTCTATATTACAATCAGCATGAATTTGCAACAGAATGTCCTGAATGTCATATCAGTAGATATCGTACAGATCAAGTAACTAAAAAGGTGCCTTGCAAGGTTCTACGTTATATTCCCATTATTCCACGTCTGCAACGACTATTCAGGTGCAAAAACATAGCACAGTTTATGGATTACCATGCATGGAACAGAAGTCAAGACGACATTATTCGGATGCCTGCAGATGGGTCTGCATTTAGAGATATGGAGGAAAAATGGCCCCACTTTAAAGAAGAACCTCATAATCTTAGGATTTCTTTGGCAATATATGGTGTCAATCCATTTGCAAAGACGAGATCCGTTTACTCGGTGTGGCCTATTTTTGTTATCAACAACAAAATTCCTCCATGGTTGACAATAAAGAGGGAGCACATAATGTTTTCGATGATTGTTCCAGGTACGAACCCTGCAATTTTTTTTTTAAGTAGTTGTATCTCATTTGTCGTATTTTTGTCGCATTATGTCATATATATATTTAATGTTTTTCTATTGTGCAATATGGTTTAATATATGTAATCTAAATGGTATGTCTCATATTTATATTTTTTATATGTTCATATCAATCAGGTTAGTACCAAGTGAAAGATATGAATGTATATATCGAACCTCTTATTGACGAGCTACTGAAGTTATAAAATGGCATCACTATGTATGACGTATCTAGACCAATACGACAAAGGCAATTTCAATTCCATGCAATGCTTGTATGGAAAATACATGATGCCCCAGGGTTAACCCATTTCTATGGTATGTAATTATAAGTTCCACTTTATTTGCAAAAAGTTATACGAACTACTAGTTAATATACTACACACACATGTTTTTCTAAATAATCCAGTCATTTTGTATATAATTATAATTGACATAGATATTCCATCTCTTTATGTAGGTCTTCAGACAAAGGGGAAATTTGCATGTCCAATTTGTGGTCCTAAGATCAAATCTTGTCATTCAAAAAGCTTAGGAAAGGAGGTGTTTGATGAGTATAGGCACTTCCTCTATACGAATCACAGGTATCGAACTACCGAAAAACATCTGTTCAATGGCAAGCAAGATACTGCATTAAAACCGCAGAGAATGACACCTCGCCTATGGAAGTTGCAATATAATAGAAATCGTCAAGGTACGTATAATGAATCATCGTATATGATATGTTATATTGTATTTTTTTATATTGTGTGTTTTTTATTGTAATTGACATTAATTTATGTAATTTCATGATTGCCGTTCATGTGATCATGAAGGCATTAATGGGCTTCCACGAGGAATGAAAAGTTATCCTAGACAATTCAGTAGGTTGCCCTACTATGAGCACCTACAAATTTCTTATCTATTTGATACAATGCATATTGGAAAGAATGTGACCAAAGCATTATGGCGAATATTGGATGGAAGGAGTGACAAAGAAAAAATTTCAAAATTTGCAAAGACATTCAAGATAACAACCATAAAATGAAAGACGTCATTCAATTTCATAGCAACGGAGAGCAAATTAATATAAACTCACTTCCATGGATGTTAACGGACCAGCAAAGTAATGTTGTAAAAGAAGTCATTCAAAAAATTAAATTTCCCACCATATTTTGTGCGAACATGAAGAATATCATAACAAAGAAAGGTGATTTCGCGGGGGTGAAAACGCACGATCGACATGTCTTCATGAAGGTAATTATTATGGTATATATTTAATTTTTTTTTTTCATATTACAGTGAATATGGTTGGTATATTTTTTATTTGTCTACTCTTTATTGATAAAATGAAACTATTTGTATATTATTGTTACAGTATGTTCTACCTCTCTCTATCCTGGACAACTTCGACAACAATGTCAAGCAAATAATATATAGTCTCGGGAAATACATGAGGTAAGTGGTGATTTTTTCCATGCGCTTGGTGTTTGTTTAATTCAACATAGAACTTATATTTGATTTTCGTTCTGTAATTCATGATGTTACGTAATATATTGTTTTTTTTCTTTAATCTCTTGATTTGGTTGTCATGTCACTTGTAGATGGTTGCCATCTAAAGAATTCCATAAAGAAGACATAAAGTATTGGAGGAGAGAAATTCCTCATCTCATGTGTGAAATGCAGAAGCATCTACCTTCGGCATTTTTCAATGCACAAGAACACTACCTCATACACCAAGTTGAGGAGATTGAACTCTGTGGACCTACGCACTCAAGGTCCATGTGGATGGTTGAGAGGCACTTGAAATTTATGAAGGGTTTGGTCAGACAACGAGCATATGCTGAGGGTTCTATGATGGATGGATATATGGTGTACCAAAACATGTTGTATATTAGTGAATATCTTCCTAAATTAGCAGAAAAGTTCAATTTATGTCGCATTTGTACTGATCCGGAATCCAATAAGATTTTCGAAGGGGAGTACCTGAAGGGGAAAGGTAGATCGAGGAAGGTGAAAGGTAATATAGCACATTTTTATATTCAGTATTTTGCATAAATTTATAGTGTAATATACTTTGTTAAGTTACTATATTACATTTGTATTGAATTTTAATTTTATTGTCATGAAACAGTTGGTCGAGAGTGGGATGCAATTCATTTATGCATCACGAACAATCTTGACTGGATGAAGGTATGGATCAAACGATGTGAACAATCTGGTCATGGAATATCATGGGAAGGTGTGGCTTCATTGGTTAAAGCTGCACATTGCAATGGAGACACCAATCTAACACAAAGGGAAATCAATTTAGCAAGAGGTTTAAAAGATAAGAAGGTAAGCATATTAATCATCCACACTATTTTTTTTTTTTGTAAAAAATAATGTCGTTGTACATCACGCTATTTTTTTCATTGTATGGCTTTATAAACATGCACTAGTTAATCATAAATATTGGATCATTATGAAATATTTTCCTGTATGGCTTGCTGTAGGTAAAACACCATAAGGCTATGTGGTGCAATGGATGTAGATATCGAATCAAAAAGTTGGATGAAACAAAGAAAACATTTGATTGTGGGATATATGCAGTCTTTGAGGTGACCAATGTTTCTTCTAGAAGTGATAGACATCCAGAACTTTCTGAAAATCGATACTATGGGTATCTAGAAGACATTCTTTAGTTTTACTTTAACTCCTTCAAGGTATTTTTGTTCGTTGTCAAATGGTACAGGTGTCGATTGAATCAACGTGATCCCGATAAAACAATAATTGAACATGATAATGGATTTACCATGGTAAATACAAGGCTGTTTGAGCCAGGAATGGAGCCCTATGTTCTTCCAACCCAATGTGAACAGGTATTTTACTCTGAGGTTCCAGGAAGAGCGGGTTGGTCATTTGCTGTGAGACATGATCCAAGGGGAAGGCCTATAAAGTATAACATAGATGAAGGTAATGAAGACATTCTCGAAGAAGAAGACGTCGTAGAAGATGATCAAGATCAACATGAGTTAGATGATCATGTTCCTGAAGAAGATGTCAAAGAAATTATTGAATCAGATGATGTATCAGAGAATGTCCATGAAGATGATATCGACAATGACATGATGATCATAACTAAGATTGACAACGAGGATGATATGGACAATCCTTACAATGTTGAATCTAGATCATCGGATGATAGTACAGATGATGACTCAAATGAAGAAGATGATGAAGACCATTGAAGTTTATGAGGTATGCAGTGATAATAAATTAATTGTTTCTTAGTGAGTTTCCATTTTCCAGTATGATATAATTAGAGACATTGCTTGTTATAGAGTATGTCAAAAAACACATTTAAAGTTTTTGTACATAGATATTTTTGTCAGGTTATGGGGAATTGAGAGTGATGTGAGGGAGGGGAGGGGCCATAAGAGCTTCCACCTTCACATGGTTGGCCTTTTTTAGTAGAGAATATTAAATTATTCTCGAAATAGAGAGAAGCTTAGTAAGGAAATGCACAATTATCAAGACTCAAACATAATCATCATCATCATCATCATCATGATCATCGTCATCATCAATCGTCATCGTCATCATCGTCATCATCATCATCATCATCATCATTGTCATCATCATCATCATCATCATCGTCATCATTGTCATCATGATCATCGTCATCATCATCATGATCATCGATCATCGTCATCATCATCATGATCTTCATCATCGTTATCTTCATCATCATCATCATCATCATGATCATCATCGTTGTATGGTATCCAACGTAGCTACCTAGCAATACCAACAACGTTTGTCATCTGTGGTTTAGCGATCTCGTCGGATTCTTTTGAAGTCATAAGTCTGATGTCCAACTCCTATTTCCGTCGATGGTATGTATAGGTTATCAGATTCATCATCATCTTCATAATCATCATGATCATCGTTTTCATAATCATCATCATCATCGTCATCGTTGGATTTTTTTTGCTTAATAATACAAAACAAACATTCTTATTGTGTTACAAATTTTAAAAATGTGTGTGTGTGTCTATATAGGATTGCTTAGAGTTAAATGAGATCAATGAGAAGACTTGTTATGTGACCATTAATTTCTTCTACAAATGGCCATATTATTGTAGGATGCAACAAGATGGTTGTATGATCATTGCTGAGCTTCCATCTCAGCCATTTTATCCATATAGATTTCTAATTGGCCATATAGTTTGCTAATTGAGACAATTTATTAGTATATAATATAATTTATAGTTTAGTATATGGTATCCCATTAACCATTTTGTTACTATGAAAAATATTAAGTTATTCAAAATTTAAATGAGTAAAAGCATATGCATAGGTAAAAGTTGAAGCAAGTTAAGCTATTTAAGTTATTACAAATTGATTGATTAAAGATTATGGAATATTGTTTTAAGATGTGGGAAATATGATCGTTATCATCATCATCATTGTCATCCTCATCCTCATCATCATCATCATCATCATTATCATCATCATCATTAGCATCATCATCATTTTCACGATCATTATCATCATCATCACCACCATCATCATCATCTTCATCATCATCGTCATCGTAAATATTTGTATATCCTAATCCACATTGTTTATAACCCCTAGTGATAGACAAGCCATAAAATTACCCATTAGATATCTAATTCCAAAGGGATACCCATTCACCAAAATTATTTGAGCCATACAAGTTTGCTAGCCCAATTATATGGATTTCCAAATAAACCAAAGCTCAGACTAACCATTGAGATGGATGAACACCCCAATCAATAATTTATTTATCAAATTTAGGAGCGAACAAGGTATCCACCCATCCTTTGACATAAAAATGATTAAAATAAATGCACTTACGTATTGGCCAAATAAAATAGAATCTCACTCACAACACGAATCTTAAAACATGTATGTCTTGCCATCAGAACACACCTATCCCACCAAAGGAATTGAAGATACGATGGATGGTATATTTTCTTGCCAAGTTCATTTAATCCCTATACATTGATAAAAAAAATGATGCATCTTCCTTCTCCACATCATTATATTCAAGGCTCAGATTTTTGGAACTTTTTTTTTATATATGTTATGGCCTAATACGTATTTTAATAATAAATAAATATGAAAATGTACGTTTTCTACAACAAGCACATATACTAACCTATACTAACCCCTAACTAACCTATTCACCTATTAACATCCTATGAATTGATAACATCCTATGTATGTTATGTAAATCATTTTATCCATTCATGATCCCTTAAATTATTTAAAAATTTGGTTATTTGATTAAAATTCTGTAACTTCAAAGTTCAAACACAATATTATTATTTGATTGAAATTTTGCAACTTCAAATGGGCCTTGAAGGCTCCAAATTTGAATCCTAGACCTGAGAGCGGGTTTGTCATAAATATCTGTCAGAGGTTGTTCAGAACGACATTTATCGATCCCAACCATAACACTAACAACAATTGCTTCTTTCTTCATATGTTTTGTGTACATGCATATGATTCCATGTGCTCCTTTCCTTTCCCTATTTTCCATTGTCGCTCGATCGAAGCTCTTGAGAATTTAGCCACCCTTTAACTTTCATGAAATGGAGGGGACAAGGAATACCATTGTTTTCACTCTGAAATAGAGTGCTTCCCCACGCAGCTTCCATTGACCACAGTCGCAGCCCTACGGGAAATAGGTGTGTGCACTACGCACCCTAGCTTTACCAAAAATCCTGTGGATTTGGGGAAGTTCGCACTCTACCAACCTCCATGCATCTAGTTAATGAGTCAGATCAAGATTCCACACTTTGCATCTAAAAATGTATTGCATGAGCCATTTTTCCCAATTGCTCAGTCGTCGACTCGACACCCACCTTCATCTAGTACACAACTTAAGATTCTTGGGATTTATTAATATGAAGACCACCGATGCTACTACACTTACAATCGCAACTAGCTATCGAATTTCAATATGATTGAGAATATGCAACAACATCTGGTGATGGAAAATGCTGAAAGCTGGCAATTTTCTTAAAATGCCCAGTGCCCACTCCTGAGTTAGACTGTACAAACTGGGAAAAAAATGTTTTTGTAATCTTGATTTTTAGAACGACAGTGCTACTTTACCTTTTTATTTTGTTTCCCTTATCGGCTGGTCTTGAATAGAACATGAAATTCAACCATCTATGCATCTCCTCTCTACTTGGTCTTCCTGCGTTTTATTTATTCTTCACAACCCATCCTCTACTCTGTCATACCACATAGTTAGTATGTATAACGAGATCTAGGGGGAGGGCTATAAAGAAGAAGCAGTCAGGTTCCTTAATCAACTATTGAGAACAAAACTTGCCTGGATTCGGATAGTTCTCTTTCCTCAAACCATAACATAGCATGTAACATGTAAGGAGTGCTTAAACTTATTCTATCCCAAGTACGTGCGGCATTCATATTGTTGAATGAAAAATTAAAACATATATTGTTGTCATTGGCATTCAATTCTGTCATAGGGTACACAATTAGAGTGACAAAGAAACTTGTTATTGGTTTTCAATCCAATCCAACTTCTTTGTTGAACTGTTCTCTCTGATAGACTTGTGTGAAGGAGGATTATAAATGGCATAGGCAACACGGTTGTTTGATAGAGTTGCCTAAAAGTGAATTATGGTCCTCAATTCAACGAAGTAAAAAAAAGTTACCATTCAGATTCTTTCCCTTCACCTTTTTTATTTCCTTTCTGCATACATCTCTATTGTTCACTAATTTAGCAACAGATACAGACCAGACTCAACGTCCAATGTTTTTGCGTTTTGAGACAATTTCTTCTTTTTTGGCTTACATTATCAGTTTTTCCATTGTTAAGTAGGCTAGATTTTATGTCAGCTAGAATTTATATTAGTTTGAAGAATGTTAGTGATTTACAAAGATTGAACTTTTCCAAGAATAAGCATCGCATTGCTTTTAGAAGAGTTGAAGAACCCAATTCTTCATCGCGATTGTATTGTTCGAAGCAACCTAGGAACCTATTTTAAGAGGTGTTAAATATTATTATATTTATTAAAAGTTGGATTGGAATTGGGCTAGCAAGCTAATTGTAGCTGCACTGATGTAGAAAAAAATATCTATAAAATTAGTTATGAAAATTCACACTTAACATCTGCAAAGTGGATTTTCTGTGTGTCTCCTAAGTTATGTTTCACTAATAAATTCCTCATGTCTAGGGATATCATGAAAGAGTAAAATAGTATTAATTTTGGCTATAAGGATGAAAGTTGGATTGGAATGGGGTTAGCAAGTTAAATGTATTATTATACTGGTTAAAAGTTTAAGAGGCAAGATCAATTTGGGAAATTGCTAAGATGACAAAGATGGCATAGTGGCCTAGAGACTGAGCCACTAGATCCGGGAAAAATATGGTATATGACATATATAACGTTCAGTGCCACCATATCCATTGCAAAATAAAGCCTCTCGACTTTACTACTTAAGTAAACAATGAAATTTTGATGTACTAGTACATTTTCAAATGAAAAGAATGATTTATTTTTACATGTCATCATTGAAGGGTTCAATATCTCATAGCCCTTCACAGTGAAATGGGACCCCACCCTTCAAATTTGATCCCTTCCCCTAACTAACCTGAACTAACCTTTTTCAATAGATTTTTTCTCTTTTCAATAGATAACTAACCTATACTAACCTATTAAACCCTAATCCCACCTAATACCTTAACTCTCCAACCATTAAATCCATAAACCATTAAAACCAAAACCCCTAATCCTGTCATTGATCGATAATCCCGTCACTGATCACTGTTCAATAGGGTGTTTCTGCATTTTTTGGAGGGAAAAGTCCACCTCCTCCGCATCTGATTCAGACTTGCGGTCTGGTTTGTGTGACGGAAAATGTAGTTCGAAGGATAGTGATGAATTGACATTCTAATATAGTGATCAATAGGGTGTTTCTCCATTTTGTCGAGGGAAAATTCCACCTCCTCCACATACGATTCAGACTTGTGGTTTGGTTTGTAATGTGGCTCCATTTTTGGGGGGCATGTTGACTTTGATTTGGTCTTAACCGACATTAAGCGATGACGCAAGGGTTTCCATCGCACAAGCAGGATCAAGAGCAGGGGTTTCGATTGCAAAATCAGGAGTAGGAGAAGGATTAGTCTCTGCAATGTCTTCGGTATGTGGCAGTCCTTCCTTTAAATTGTTCTTGCAAATCATTTTTTTCACTTAATAGTTATTTCTCATTGGCCACAGAAAACCTAGGCAAGACTAAGATTATACTAGTTTCTCTCTCTCCCATCTAAATTGATCGAAATTTATCCCAATCCGCGAGACCGATGAGAATGCTTTTTTTATTTTGGTTTTCCTCCTTAGTATCCTATGTCGCCACTAAGATTTGGTGCTTTTTTATTTGGGTTTTTGATCTAATTGATTTTCTCTACTACTATCTAGTTCTGAACCTTTTTTATTAAGCTACACCACAAAAGGTAATGCAAATCCCTAAGGAAATTTCATGCAAAGTGCACTTGGTCCTCCTTCAATTCCTTTAGATGAATTAGATGACCTCTCAAAGGAGGATTTCCTAGGCTTTATTTTCTCCTGCACTGATTCTTTTGAATCCTCTATTGAAAGGATTGATAATTTGTGGACACTTGGTTTTAAATGAGACTTCTTTGACAGGATGTAATCCAAATCTTTCAGTTTCCTTAACCTTTTCAAAGAACCAGAACCATCAGACCGCACATCCAACTTCTGTTTCCTATTTTCCTTTGCCTCAAGACCTTGACTTCTACCACTTTTATAGGCCCGAGTCATAGAATTTTGCACTTTGGAATTTGTTAGGGGAGCTACTTCATTTAGTTATGAATTTCCATTTTCATTAGCCAAGGCATCCTTGACATTAGGATCCTTTGATTCTGACAATGATAATAAGAGCTCAGACTCCCTTCTAACATTTTTGTTTTTAGTCTCCTGATCATCACTGACCTCATGTAATGGTAGAACATTTTTGGATACCTCCAAAGATGACAATGAAATCAGACTTTTCCGATAAACCATAGATATGAACTTTAGGAAGAAATGAGATACCTTTAAAGGACAGTCCCTTTCAATCCCATAAAAAGGATCCAATGCAAGGGATATAAAATCATTCATAAGAGGACAAAGAAGAGATCCAAAATTTTCAGAATGCACTTCTCTGGATAGGGACTCATCACCTTTTGATTGATCAGACAACATGGGGGGGAATCCTTTATCATCTTCTATCAATGCAGCCCTTCTATGATTATGAGAAGTAGAATTGACCACACTGTACCCGTTCTTGCATGCTTAGGATCTTCAGCAACACTTTCTGTAATCTCAGAAACCTTACGCCTTTTCTCAGTTGGCTCTATTTCATCAGACAATCTTGTCATATTCTTATGATTTTTTTCTCTTAGGTAACTCCTACTACCAGGGGTATCTTGCAAACCTGAAGATTTTGCAAATTTCACAAATCTCTTAAAGCCTTTTGTTTTCTTAATAACTACATGATCTAAACTGGCTCTCATCTCTGAACTTGGTAGAACATCAGTTTCACCAATATCGGATGAGGATACTAGCAACTCCTTATCAATCTTCTTGGTTTCAGTATCCAATTGATAGTCATCAACCTTCCCTTGTATATCCAGCAAAGCTTGACAAGGGTTGTTCTCCAATCCCCCAGATATTTGATCATCTGGCTTATGAGATCTAAATATTCCTGGTTCATCCATTTCGACTGAATTCAATACTTGGGTTTCACTGGAATCGTTGGAGAGAGAAACACTTTCATGAAGGTCTTCACAACCATTTTCCAATCAACATCCCACATTCTTTTTAGTTTCCTGACACTCTGTAACAGTCGAAGACACGGGTTTAGAGGCTGAAGGATGCACATTCAAAGAAGAGTCTCTGGGTATTGAAGTGCATACCCTGACCAAAGCACCATCATTTTAGCTACAAGTGATGCTCCATTCCCCTGTTACACACCATTTGCTGAGAATTATTCCTTCTCAGCACCCACTGAATTTTTATGCACTCTGTGTAGTTCATCTGATGTATCAATAGTTTCATTACCTTCTGCTTGTAAGAAATTCGCTGGAAGACCTATTTCATCAACAACCACTGCCACTGGACCCATCTGTTGCTTTTCTTCACATGATTTATTAGCAATAATTACTTCCCCTAGTTTGAGAGAGCCTTCTATTCCCTGGGTAGAGATAGTTTCGGAGATAGTGTTCATTGTATCAGGGATTGCAAGAACTTTGTATATAAAGGGTTTGGGGAGATGGGTATATAGTGTGATGGGTATTATGGAATGCAAGCTATGATGCTTGTAAAATGTTGTTGATCATATCTAAGGGTAACGAAGCCAGAGAAGTCAGAAAGATGGCTTTGGATGGCCTGGAAATGTAGAGTCACATAGCTAAGAACAGACAATAGCTCAGAGAAAGATTAGAATACAACATTGCATCTCTAATACTTAATAGTGAGAAGTTTCACAAAAGCATCAATCAACCTTGTACTAAATGGCTGGTTCACAGTGGATAGTTTTTCTAGCTCTATTTAGATGGCAATAAGAGATTACTTTTGGAAAATAAAGAAAGTGGGTTTGATGGATGTGTGGTTCTGACCAGATCTCTAGTCAGATCTAATGCTCTATAGGTAAATTTCTAGGCATAAGCCTTAGAATCTTAATTGTCTATAGTGGGTTATGTCAATTTGAGTTCTTGGATTAGTTTCTCTGTGATTATTGCATTTTAAAGAGGCGTTGGCAAATGGTTTATGATATACAATCCATGCCACCCTGTAGACATAGTTTTGTAGTGATAATGGCAGTCATTGGTTTGGTTTGAGCATGTACTATTTTTATTTGTATTTGGGCATAATAAAAGCCTTACCTTTTTACCTGGGAGTAGCTTCTTTTAAAACTAAAAGGAGTAATAAGAGAATGAGTTTCACTGTTTCAATAAAAGAATGGAGCTTGAATGGGATATAGAGTAAATTTTATATCATTTTGTGCATTATTGCTTGATTGATATAGTATATCTTATCAGTGAGTGGTTTCCCATTTTCATTTGAATGTGAGATCAGATTTATCAAATGCATTAAGAAACCTCTGGCATGGTCTTAGATAAAGTGAATACTCTAATGCACAAAACCTCCAAATCATCACTAAGTTATGTAGTCATGTATCAAGATTTATATGCAGAAAGGTTCTTCTATCACTGTGTTTTTGTGAAGAATGATTGAAGAATGTTATAAGTGTTCCTAGTGAATTATGAACATGGATATATACAATTCCTTATATTTATTATCACTTTGTTTTATGTGATGAATTCATTTGCATGACTTGAGTATATATGAAGCTCTCCTTGAGGTCCCATGAATGAACTTGAACACTTGTTGCATTCATTTAATTTGAAAGAGTAGTTATAGTTTGAAAGAAATCTCTCCTTACCTTAGCTAGCATTCATTGAAAGGAAAGGCTTATTTTATTCATATGCATTTGCATGGTTTGAGTTAGTCATCACACCACGAGTTGAACTTACATCACCCGAATGAGTAATACAACCATTAAAATTTAACTCGTTAACTCAACACACTTTAACCTGGCTTAAGGATAAAAGGAATTTGTTAGTTAGGTAGGACACCGGAATAGGCATCCAAATAATTCCCCCTTGTCATTATCATCTGAGACATAGTTGTTGTCCTCTAGGGTGCTAAAATCCTCTTGTACTTGTTGACACGGTCATCGACCAGTTTGTGGAGGGGCCTCCTATTGTTTCGGGGGTTAAACCGCCCGAGATCGAGAACCAGACGAACTCTGTGGAATGCCGCACTCCACTTATCCCTAAGGCAATATCGATCATTGTCTTCCTTGTATTCTCCAGCCACCATACTGGTGATACAAGGGTGGTAAGGCAGAAGTACCGAAAACCTTTTCCGACGTGTCATGAATGAGGTAGCTTAGTGACTTTTCTACTAGGGCTCTTTTACCCAGGATCCCTTTTGATAGAGGGATATCCTTCCATTATTGGTCTCTCATTTTGTATTGTTCAACTTTGATTTCATCACCTTGCGAAGTATACAACTTGTTGAGGTCTCTAGCTCTTAGTTAGGAGGTTTTTCTTGGTATTTCACCTTTTTAGAGGGTCTTTTTCTTTTTAGTGCTGCTTGTTGGCATTCTGGCCACTTTTGTTTCAGCTCACTTACTATGACACTGGTTCCAGTACAGATTTTTGAGCTTATCTGATGATGTGTGATGTCCTCTTCTCCTAGTTCTTCGAGATGGTTGAGTTATATGGTCTTATCAAGGGACTGAACAACTCTTGATGGAGCCACTGATGCTTGACCTTAGGAGTAGTCTAGAGGACCATGTGATCACATCATCCGTGTGGACTTTTCCGTTTACTGTGATGATGGTCTTTCAGGTTATATGGAACAATGGTACATTTGAGAGAGAGATGGTTAGTTGTACCCCACCTTGGTTGATTGTCTTATGGTCCTTCCATTTTTTCGATAATATTTGTGTGGTACCTTACCTTTTACCTTTTGGGTCTTTTACTCATCTTGGTATATCTTTTGATTTGTACCACCTTCTATGTTTTTGGTCTTGTGGGTACTATGGTAGTTTGTCCACATTTGAGGTACACACCCTAATTTGTCCAAGTTGTTATGAGTCTTTATACCTTTTGGTGGTCCTATTTGAGTTACAAGAGGTAGTTACAAGGAGCTATTGCATATAAGAGGTAGTTACAAGGAGATATTGCATATATTTGACATTATTTGACCTTCCATCTCTTTGGCATGTCAAATAACAGGTAGTTACAAGGAGATATTGCATATAAGAGGTAGTTACAAGGAGCTATTGCATATCTATGACATTATTTGACCTTCCATCTCTTTGGCATGTCAAATAACAGGTAGTTACAAGGAGCTATTGCAATATATATTTGACCTTATTTTTACCTTCCCCACAATGGTTGATTTACTTTTGGTCCTTACACCCTGTTGTTTATTGGTCTTGTGGTAGCTTGTCCTTTAATTTTGGTCCTTTCAATTTTTTGTGGTACCTTGCCTCTCACCTTTTGGGTCTTTTACTAATCTTGAGTTATCTTTTGATTTGTACCTCCTTTTTTGTTTTTGGTCTTGTGGATATAACTATGGTAGATTGTCCACATTTGAGGTACTACACCCCCTTAGTCCCAAGGGTTATGAGTCTAATTTATACCCACTCTTTTCTTTTTTACTTGTACCTTACTGGTTCGTTTTTTTACCCTTTGGTTGGTCCTTGTACCTTACTGGTGGCCGTGAGTCTCTTTGGCCTCAGTCTACTGGCTGCTAGCTCATCTTTATTGTGATTGTACTGAGCCTTTTGACTGTCATTGACTTTCTTTGATTGACTGTACCATAGCCAGTCATCTCTCTCTCTCTGGTTTGTACTAACCCTATAATAGGGTCACTTGGTTCCTATAGTTGACTGGCCTCTAAGAGGCACAGTAATTTCTGAAAGTAACTCTTTTGAGTATATTACAGGAAATGTCTACACCCAGGTAATCAAATATGTGTTGGTTATAAGACTTAATTAGTAATCAAATACGTGGAAAATAATTTGAATTAAGTAGTTAAGGCTTGTCCTGTCATACAAAATTGTTGGTAATCAAATTATATTTGCTGGTAAAGAATTTTAAGAGTGATGGAACTCGACCTCGACTGAACTTGTGAGGAAAATTATTTTGGATAATAAGTGTCTTGACAGAAAATTGAGTAGAACTATGACTTTATTTTTTGAACCATGACCTTATCATAACTACAATAGATTGCTCCAGACTTCCATTTGTGAGCTAAACAACACAATAAAATTTGAAACAACAAAAGGAAAGTTTGCAAGATGGAAAGCATTGTTTTGATGTTATAATTGTACTGTTCATGAGCACATTTCTGGGAAAGCAAAAAGCATTCCTGACTTTATAACAACAGAATATTTGACACAGAAGTGTGCTGTTAATTTTTAAGAAGCGGGCCTGAAGCAAGCGAGCCTGAAACAAGTGAGCCTGGTGCAAGCGATCATGAGGCAAGCGAGTGTAGAAGTTCAAAGTAGAATCCAATGGGCCCATAACCCACAAGTAAACATGAAAATCTCTGCTTGGACCGGAGGAAAAAATCATATCTATACTATCAATGATAATATGAGTTGGTTGGATTATATGCAAGACTGGAAACCTAGGTGAGAGTTGAGACATGCTGAAGTATTAGATGCTAACTTACAAGGATCTGATGCTTTTATTAGACTAGTGCCAGAAATCAGAAGAATGCCCATGGGATCTAGTATTGACGTACCAGAGATGATTTACAACAACTCCTTGAGAAAAGCAGCTGATGCAAGCAGTTGGTTAACTCACCTATACCATGATCTTAACTTAATCTCGACGGAGGGCTCTACACCTCACCTCGGGCTACGACTAGAACAACAATACTACTGTAATAACTGGATACGTTCTTTGGAAGCATTGCCACATCAAGATGCTAGTCTCTGGTTTCCAAGTACTACACACACTTATCAAAAATATACAAATTATGGTGGAAATTCTTGAGAAAAGAAAATAAAGATAGAACATATTATACCATATTAAAGTTTGGACCTCAAATGACACATATCCATGAGGATCCTGCATGGTTCGTCCCTGATTGGACTAGAGACTGGTGGCGGTCATTTGGCATCAACCTGACAGCATTAGATCCAGGTGTTATTTATAATATAAAACGGGAAGTTGGAGAATCTCTCAAACAGGTCAAAGATATTTTGCAGACAAAGCTTACTAAGGCTCAAATCCTTCGGCACTACGTCAAAAACGAATGACAGTGGCTTGTCAAAACCCACATAGACGTCCACATGCATCAGAATAGATGCGTGGTCCTGAGGTCTATTTATTCAAAGGCATAGGTTGTTGAATCCAACGTCTTTCGAGAATTGTATGGTCCCCCATACTCCGATGAGTTGTAAATATCTCAAAAGTATTTGGCTATGAGTGGGGCCTGTCCATTCAAATTGTCATAAAGATTGAAAATAAAGTCTTTGTAACTATGTCATGATAATATAAGAAATCCCTACTTTTCTCTCTGTCAATATGATTGAAAATCTATGTTATGTATTAAATACCCTAAGTCAATATTACAAGTAATTGTCCAAAGGCAGCATTAGTTGGGAGTATGACTGAAATGTACCATTTTTCAAAACAACTTACATGTTTATGATTCTGTTTTTGCTTGATTCAATTACTTTCAGTCATCTAAGAAGACCATGCTTGAATAAGATTATACAAGTTCCACAACATTATATAAAATATTGTTTTTGAAGATTTGTGAACACTTATTAACCACCTAAAAGATCTTACTTTTGAAAGTCATAAAAAATTTTAGATGTTTTCCACAATGGTTAGTGATTTTTATTTTATATTATTATTGCTGAATATAAATATCTTACTAAATGTGACTAGACTTCAATTACCAAGTTGATGAACCCAAACTGATGGGATGAGAGAGACTTTAGGGAAATGACGACAAAGATGATAATTGGATGGTTTGATATGGGAGTCAAGACCCAAAGGAACAATAAAAGAAAGCTCATAATTGCGTGAATTTGTACTCATAAGAAAGATAAAGTGATCATCTTCCTCATCACTTGAATGCGTACATGTTGAGAAAGGGAATGAGGATCAAGTAACATTATAAAAGGCGCTACACATGACCTTTTAAGAGGCTCTATGCCTTGCGGTCGTATCTAAACTTTTTTCCCATGTTGCAGGTAGAACCAAACAGGTATTTGTCAGATTTGTATTCCTTGAGCGAGGGGAGTTTAGGAAGGCTAGAGGAAAGTGAGACATCCAGTAGGTCTAGAAGAGTTGTATCAACTAGATGTCAAAAGACCAGAAGAAAATTCAATAAATGCAATGAATCTTTTCACGGTCAAGGGGGGTCATGTTCCTATGGTGATGAGACAAAAGACGACCTTGAGGTACAGACATTTAGTGAAACAATGGGTACCCAAGGATCTTCCTCAACCGAACACATATTTTTGTGTGAACGATAGGATATATCGAATAGCACCGTCGTCAATACATGGTTTCGGGTTGTTCAACATGGATGGCATAAGGGTCCATTACAACACATGTACATAATTGATGGAGTATGTTGGACCCTGTTATAGCTACACAGATTCGATGTGCCTGGTCTAATTTACAAAAATTATGTGTAGCTATGGATTGTCAACAAACTATTTACAGTTGAAAGAAAAAAATCAAAATAAAGGAGCAACGTTGTACATGGACGGAAGGCCAAAGGCCACAGGGAATATTGCGGGGTTTATAAACAGTACACAACCAGGGTCTACAATTAAGCAACCAAACTGCAAATTTGAGGGGCGTGAAGGAAATCGTATTTTTTTAGTTGCCATTAAATCAATATCTACAAGGGAAGAGTTGCTTATTAATTACAATTTAAACCGAGTAGATACAAAAAAGGTTACTATGGGAGTGGTACATATAACAATTGACCCAACCTTTTATTAATGAATTTAACATGTTAAGGATTTTTTCGTTAGTTTATTTCGGTTAAATTTTCCCCATTTACTTGCAGGCTAGTGATCGGGATAAAACACTGCAAGCAGATGGTCGGAGGAGTACATCTTCCTCGAGGGATCAGGTATACATCTTTGTAATAGTGCAAATATAATAAGAAAAAATAGTTGACTTTCACTATGTTTAGGTGACTTTCACTATGTTTTTTATTTAGGTATCTGTAAGGGGCAACTCCCAGTTATTAGCAGATCAGGGAAAGTCACCTATGAGCATCGATCCGAGGAGTGGATCACGATCCTCTACATTGCAGGTATAATCCATTGGAATTGTTAATATAATTTTAGGAATCTATCATGATATAACTCAATAGTGTTTTATATTTTTTTGTTGCAACCCAGTGAATCGTTGTATGAAACAACATCAGAAGAATGTCCAGTAGATCCTGAAGTGGCTGAGATCCTTAAAGATGATAGAAAAAATCGTGAAGCCACAAACCGGTTGACAATGATAGACAAATTGTTGGAAAAATATAGTGCGAAACTCATTTCTTTGCTAATAAAGTATCCACAGACAAGCCAGAACCTGGCAAGGATTGAATTGTTGGAACATAAATCTAAATCCTTGGAAGTAAGTTGAGGAATCTTGATTCATAAAATAATTCATTTATAACTTTATAATTTTCTCTTTTATATGATAGTACTGAATGTGTAAGATGTGGTTTGTATTTACAGAATTATCAGAAAACACACAATAGTTGTGAAGGAGATGTTGGCTGCAACAAGGCTCGTGGAGAGACATGGAATCATGAGCAAATGACTCCATGTACTACATCGACTCCTTCGCCATTGCTGTCAACTGAAAAATCGGCAACACGTTCTGACACACCACGGACCCCAATTGGGAGCGCATCGGCCGCTGGTGACTGACGCACACCAGATCGTCCACCGAAAGAGGTCGACAACGAGAATCATGGTAATATTGATATAGACCTAGTTGCATTTCTAGGATCTTCCCGTGTCACTAGCACGGGAACAATGGAGGTAACATTTTTGGTCGACGTAGATCTCATCCCAATAAAGATCGATAAGGTCCCAGGTAATTAATATACGTTGATCAAGTTACTGTTTATAACTTCATTGTAATATACCGATAAAACATTTTCTTTCAACTAATTATGATCATGGCATGATCGTTTCGCAGGAAATGATGTTTTCTATAAACAAATGAATGACGCGTGCTTGGAGATCTTCAAGCTCACCATGTGAGAAAGGTGGGATAAAAAACATAAATGTTTAAAAGATGAACTCATGCATCAGTTGGTTGGCCTGTTCGGCGACAATACCTTCAATAAAGTCGAGGTCATGAAAAAGGCTTGTCAACATGTGAAGGTTGTCCGAGACCAATATAGGACCCACCTGGAAAAAAACCCTAGGTATGAGCGCCCTCCAATGATTTAACCAATGGAGTGGAGAGATCTAGTGGAGGATGGAAGGGAGAGGGCTCAAAGAAGAGAAGGAAAGATAACACTAGGCACAGGGAGGTATGCAATACTTTCCGCAATGTAATTCAAAACCTTATTATTATTGAATATTTCTATATCGAACTTGGAAATTCTAAAGTATTTCAACACTTGCATAGGCTTCCAGACACATAAAAGGCCACAAAGGCAAGACTTGAAAAAATAGGTCAGCACAAGCTTGGGCCTGATGGTTATTCCAATTTTGCGGCGCGATTTATAAGTTTTGAAAAACCAATAATGCATGCAAATAATAAATTGCAAATTATTTTTCATTTTATTGCACCGAAAAATGTTAATTAATGACGTTAAGCAAATATGCAGGCCGAACGATTCAATGAACATGCCACTGAGGAAGACATGAAGCTTGGCTTCAAGGAAGTCTTTGGAGCTATTGTTGAACGACGAAAAAGCTTATCTGGCCAAACACAGTCTTCTGGTACCAATCCATCCGGTGCACAGGTAAATAGAATCTATATACTTTACTGAAGATTAACCGCTTGTGCAATCTATTCGTTATAAATACTTGACAAACAATATTGACTCTATTTTGAGTAGGAAAGCAATGATCCCCCTAATGCCGAGGAGGGAGAACAACAAATCAAAGATCATTCTTCTAATCCTGGTAATTAATTTATTGATATGCTAACATTTTATGTATAGCATTGCAAATGGTGAACATTAATTGTAGTTCACCATATTTCAACTGCAGAGCATGTAGAGGGTGAAACTGTATAGGTTGAGCCTGGACAAGAACATGAACTACATGATGTGGCCACACTAGGTAAAAAAACACCTTTGTAATGTTTTTTTTTTAAATGAAATACTTGTCATTACAATATCAAAATACAACGATGTAACATTTTCACATTGTTGCGGCAAATCCGAACCCCTTGCCGCAAAATCCATGTCTAGATCAACACTCTAGGATGCAGACATCACCACAAGCGCCTGATGAAGAACCAAGAACTGGAAGAGAAAGTCCAGGGGTAGATGCTCCTCTTAGAGATTATTTACCATTTATAAAGAGAAGAAAAACTAAAAAGAAGTGACTCGAAAAATGTACTTGTCTAATTATTTTTGATAACAATATATCGTCCATGATTTTTGGCCTAATGAATGAATGAATGAATGAATGGTTTAATGGTTTAATGATTCAGTGTAGTAAAGTTTTACCTTTATTGAATTTCAGTTTTTATTGAATGAATGTGTTGACTGAATGAATGAATGGTTTATTGAATGTTATCTTTTATTGTATGAATGTGTTGACTAAATGAAACAATTGTTTAATGAATGTTAGCCTTTATTGAATGAATGGTAGATGAAAGTTCATGATGCAATATGGATGAATTTGCACATATTGGTTTTTTTCAAGTACATGCATTGGGTATGGGGAATTGAGAGTGATGTGAGGGGGGGGAGGGGCCATAAGAGCTTCCACCTTCACACGGTTGGCCTTGTTCAGTAGAGAATATTAAATTATTATCGAAATAGAGAGGATCTCAATGAATGGCTACGATGTTGGCTTTCTACAACCCACTCGTGTGTCATCTAAATTTTGACAATTTCTTGGAGCTTGTTGTGATGTTTGGTTGCTCATCATAACCAATCTTGATTTTCCACAACTTCAAAGGATGAGCGAATGATGCACTGGAATCAATATCCTTAACCTTCTCTTTCATTTCATTGGAATCAATATCCTTAACCTCACATTAAACCCTTCCAAAATGGTCTATTTACCATTGAAGCTTGGCTTCTGAAGCATGATATTTGCAACTAATCTAGCATACATCAACAACAATTAGAAACATGCGGCCTATTGTTAATGTTCATCATTTTTTAGGGATGCAACTTAATTGAGGATATTTGAACCTGCAACCTATGTCTAGTCCCAAGGCTAACACCTTCAAGCTTGAAGTGCAACTGACAATGGGATACCACCTTCAAGCAGCTTGATTCATTCTGCATGCATTTCATAGTGGGAGACAACGGGATACCACCTTGCTTGATTCATTATTCATGCATTTCACTGTGCAATAGTCTCAAATCCCCTCTGCACTTTCCCTAAATTAGTTTCTCGATTCAGCATGACCCATGCCTATCGTCCGAGGAGTGTTGTCAGGGGTCTAGAGTTTCATCTTGGAAACGGTGATGATTCATGGTATTATGTTTTCCTTCAGCTGCAATATGACAAACTCAAAGCTATCATACAAAGGTTTGTCTAACAAATTTGATGGTTTCGGTTTCTCGATTCAGCATGACTCAAACAGTCACATTTGTCAGACAAACCTTTGCAGTGGAGTATGAGTTTTCCACATTGTAGCTGAAGGGAAACATAATACCATGAATCGTCACCATTGCCAGGCTGAAACCCAAGACCATTGACAACACTCCTTGGACGACGGGCGTGGGTCATATTGAATTGAGACACTAATTCAGGAAAAACGCAGTGAATCTAAGACCGTTGCATAGTGAAATGCATGCAGAATGAATGAAGAGTACTGGGTGTCGAGAGAAATGGTTGTGGGACTTCGTATGAGAGGAAATAGCGATGGGAATTGATTGACAAGGTCAGGCTTGAAGGTGGTAGCCTTGGGACTAGACATAGGTCGCAGGTTCGAATCTCCTCAGTTCAGTTCGTACCTGGTTATTCTTTTGATGCAAATTATAGATTTTATTTATTTTCCTTTGTCAACTTTACGTATCCCTTTATGTGTTTTCTTTATTTTCCTTTTTTAACATTATGTATCCCCTTGTGATAATTGGAATTGTTAATATCGAGACACTCAAGAATGAATGTAAAGAGGATTTCCACAGAAATCTGTTCCATCCAAACCTATCAAGTGTACTTTTATGTCAAAAATATTCTTGTAACAAAGCGATGAAAGATCTTAGAAGCAAATGTAACAAAACCCTGAAATAAGTTTGCGTAACATAGTGGTTTGTGTTTGCAGGAATCCTTCAATTTACAGGGTGAAAATCATGGCCATAGAGCTACCACAGTTCGGAGACGTCAAAATTGCTGACCTAAAAGTGCACTTGATAGGTTTGGAATATGGAATATATTACCGTTGAAATCCTCTTTATGTTCATTCTAGAGTTTTGAGAAAACCAGAGATATATGAAACGATGCATTATGACAGTCCGACTTCACAGTCGCCTCTTGAAATCAAGGTAAGACTAGTTGGATACGGCGAGACAAGTTCATATGATAGGGGGAGTAGTTGGAGAAAATGAAGTAAAAGTTCATTTGCTTCGACTACTCTGCCTATTGACTGATCTTGATATTGTGTCTTGTAAATTATCCTTGTACCTTTCCATCTTCATCAACATTTTGCTATTGGTTTTTTCATGCTAAAATGCTCCCCCTTATGCTACTTCAAACTTCAACAAGGTTCTGTCAAGTAAATTCATAAAAGGTAAGCATGCATCATCATTCCATACTCCCTCAAATCTCTCTCTCTCTCTCTCTCTCATTTTTTTTGAATCATGCTTATTGCCTCTCCATCCTTCCTCTTTCAAGCAACAAACTACACAAATGCTTGGACTTCTCAATAATCTCCTCATTTTGATTTTTTTTTTAACGCAAGAACTCCTCCATTGCAATCATATTCAACACAATGTTGCTCTACTTCATCTCCACTCTTTTCCATAAACTCTTATCATACAACTACTCTGTTATGATACAACTGCTATATTTTTACTTTGGTTTTATCCACTCTGTTTTCTTTTGTTGCACTTTCAAATTCATTTGCAATGATATCAACACACTACACATTATGGGAATAAGACATTCACATTTGCATCTTCCACTACTACATCTAATTAAATATCATCTCCTTGCAACTCCACCATTGTAACACCACTCTCTTCTAGAGTGTCATCTTCTACAACAACACCACTCACTACTGCAACATATATCCATTACAACTTTTCCATTGTTTCTTGAGTTTCTTGTACAAGCTCGACCTTTACCCCCTATCTTTTCCTTATTGTATTTTGCTACAATCAATTCTTCTATACCTTTACTTGGAATTATAGCAACATACACTTCCAAACAATAATGTTTTTTTTTTTAAATTTCCCAAAGGTGTTGGATAACCGATGGCCATAACAAAGACAACCGACAACTTTTCCATAGATCCGACGGCAAACGACGTTGGTGCTCAGCCATTTTCAAGTGGGATGGGCGTCGATTTTTCGACCTCCATAGTCCACAAAAATGATGACTTTGCCATAGATCCAACATATTTTCAAGTGGGATGGGCATCGGTTTTTCGACCTCCATAGTGCACAAAACCGACGACCTTGCCATAGATCTGACATCAAAAGACGTCAGTGCTTCGCCATTATCAGTTTTGAGTGGCGTCGGTTATTCGACGGAAGTAGTGAAAAAAACCGACAAGTATGCCATAGATTCGACGGCAAAAAGACGTCGGATCCAAGACATTTTTCAGTTGTGACTGGCGTCGGTGGTTCGACGTCCTATGGTGTCGAAGAACTGATAACGTCTGAGACATTGGTTTTAATCCAAATTTGGACTGACGTTAAAAAAATATTGAGATTGTCGGATAGTCGACCACAAGATGTAGAAAATTTGACTTTGTGGCCATCGGATTTTGGGTCCAAAAAACCTAGTGACCTGATCCATGAAGCTCCCTGTGGCATGCTACTGCGTACCATGACAAGAATGACCACAGTGAGAACAACAATGTGCCGTTGTTCCAGTAGAACTAGAAGGCCCCGCCTGGGTTCCACATGTACCCAGCATGTCCCAGCCACCACCCATAGACGGTGCAACTGTGTTTGTCTAATTGATGTCCTCCCGGCTCTGTGAAGACATAGCCACAAATATGGTATGTCTCAAAAAATGATGTGTGGCACGCCTAACTGAGTCATCAATCTCATCTAGGCCGCTACCAAACCCGGGTGGATGAGGAGGGGGTTTTGGCTCTCTCCTGGGTGTAGGAGGTCCTCTAAGTGGGTTGTGGCGGGCTTGAGGTCAATCTTGGGCAGAGCCAAGACCGACACCCTGAAACCCAGTGATGTCAAAATAGTTGACATGGTAGCCTAGATCAAACTCATCCCACAATTTCCAAAGAAAATACTATGGGACCTCCAAATTGTTGCACGGGGGCCTATCAAACACCATGAACCATCTCTTTCTCAAGTTATCTCTCTATGGATGGTAAATACACCAGTACCTGCAAACCCGTTTCCTCGTCACACTTGGAGGCTGTCCTATCGAGGGAACTATGAATTTGCTATACAACTGGGCTTTGGTGATGTTGAGGTTTTTTATCTGGTATTTGGACATCCGAGTGGAGTAGTGTTCCCTCATTCGAGCCTTGTATTGGCTCAAGTTTGTTATCTCACTGTGTGCAATATTGATTGATTCAATAATTTTTTGCAATGATGAAGCCAAGGAAACCCGAGAGGGTTGCTTGGTGCTCTTCAATTCATCACTCAATACCCTCAATTCATTTAAATCTTGGTGTAATTGGTCTTCGGGGTTTTCATTTGGTTCATTGTATGTTCCAATGTTGTTTTCTGAAGGTTGGGTTTCATTGGTTTCATCGGTTTCATCTGATGGTTCAGGTGTGTTTCTCATCTTGTTAGGTGTAGATGGCCTGCAATGAAATTTTCTTGGTTTTTTAATGGATTGTAATTTTTTTTTAAAAATTAAAATTGAATTGGAAAACAAAAATAACAACAAATTCGTGCTTTGTTGAGAACCTACCTGGAGCAATTGTTGGCAAGGTGAAGTAGGGGCGATTTGTTGGCATTGAGGGGGCCTTGTGTGTTGTTGGACGCGCTTGCGGGGTGCCATTGTGTGCTGGCGGGATGCCTCTGTGCGCTTGCGGGTTTGGAGAAAATGGCAAACCCGTGAGCTCTGTTTTTTTTATAAAAAAATAGGGGCGTACACTCGTCATTGTGTGCGTACGCGTTAATGATGCATGTGCGCACCTTTTGTCCACATGGGCTCAACCACGTGGACGTTCGGCATTGCCAAAGCAGGGACGCATGCGCGCCTTTGGATGCACGTGCACATCGTTTTGTTTTTTCTGCTCACGCGCTGCTATTGCGGTATTTTTGGTTACCGACTTCGTGTGGGTAGCCTAAAGCATTTTTGGGTGAATGATTACGTGGTTTGGATTTTATGCATTAATGATTTTTAGCAAAAGTAAAAGTTTATTGCAACTTTAGTCAAAGGATTGGACCATGCACCAAAAAGGGAGCCAAGAGGGGATCCCCCCATTACATTTTCCTTTGAATCCAAGCACTCAGAACAAAGGAACAAGGGAGAAGAACTTGAGGGATCTTGTATTCATTGGTGCAAGAGAGAGATGCCAATTTCTGTATTTACTTTTACACAATACTTTTTTGCTACTATCACTTAATGATGGATTAAAACCAAATAAACTATAAAAAATGTTTTAATACACATCTTTTATGCTTGTTAATATATATATATATATATAATGTGATTTATATATTTTTTGTATCATTTATTATTTTATACCAGAAAGTCTCAATCCACCTAGGATTGGTTTTGGTGGTTAGCACCATACACCATGGAATGCCACGTATTCATTTAACACCAAAATCAACTTTTTTCTAAACACCACTTTTGCATCATAAAGCTTAGCACCACTTGTGTATCTCCACATTATCACCACTTTTGCACCACTATTTGAAAATTGAGGATTTCCCAAATCCTTTACAAATAGTGGTGCTAATGTGATGCTAAAATACCCTTTTTCTTGTAGTGATGACATATATATATGTGTGCACGTGTGTGTGTGTGGCTTCATTCAAATTAAATATTTCTTTGAGGTAATTTCAACTAACTAGGTCCCACCCTAAGGGAATGTATTACTAGCATAGCCATATTAATGAATAATATGGTTTTATTATTAGTTTATAATATAAATTTTAATAGTTTAATAATATTAAAAGATTTTAATAATAATGATATTTGAAAATAATGGCCATGGTTGACCATATAACTAATGAGCCATGATTGACTATGGGTTACCATCATTGATGAAGATATACATCATTGACTATGGCTAACCATGTATGATTATGGTTAATAATGTGGTTGGCCGTGATTGACTATGGTTAGGCATGTTTGAATATGATTGATAATGTTTGAATTTAGTTGACCATGGTTTAATAGAGTTGAATAGGGTTGTCCATGGATGATTATCTTTGACCATGTTTTACCTGGTTACCATGTTTGACCATTGGGATGATGCAAGCTAATAAGGGTCTCTTGTAATGCGTTAGATGCAATAGAAAAATGAGAAAAATAGAATCCATTAACTTACATGGATATTTTAAGATACTTACACAATAAGACTTGCTTTGAGTAAAAAAGATGAAATGTAGCAAATTGAATCATGTTTCATAATAACTAAATTTTATCCACTGAAAATGTTCATAACTATCACAAGTTTGATATATTCTAGAAGTTACATTTTTTTTTTTTTGGTAAATGATAAGGTATGTGTCTTTGTGGGTCCTTCCTTTGAGCTCCTTAATGATGGAATCAACCTACAAAAATTGGTAGACATATAGAGAACAAATAGTACTAGTGTGGCATTATTTTTCCAAAATAAATTTAGTAGTTTTTATTATTATCTAAGTGAACAAATCTTGAAAATAGTACATTAAGTGTGAGTCCCACTTTTGAATTTCTTAATGCAATGATCATGAAATGTTTTTTTTTATAGCACGTAAAGGTCAGTGTCTAGTAGTGCATCATACAATTTTATTTAAATCTTGAGACATGAAAAGGTTATGCAAGAAACACTAAC
The DNA here is from genome assembly GCA_027924585.1 of Larix kaempferi. Classification (NCBI taxonomy): domain Eukaryota; kingdom Viridiplantae; phylum Streptophyta; class Pinopsida; order Pinales; family Pinaceae; genus Larix; species Larix kaempferi. Next base: position 14,904,635 of record BSBM01000073.1, read on the forward strand.
ATTGTGTTTTTTGAGTTAAGGAGTACTAACACAAGACAAATAGAAAAAAATAATAATATTTAAAAAAAATACATATTTGAAATCTACAGAAAAATGCAATCTATGTCTAAAATTTCAAAAATAATAATTGTGTGTAGCACTACCCATAGCACTGGTTTAGCATATCCCAGTAGCACTGGTTTGGTTAACCCAAAGCTAACTCCAAAGCAGATACATAGGAATAGGGATGACACAGGAACATGTGAGGAGGCTCGGTTTAGGTGGTAAGGAACATGAGCATGTTCCTTTTAAATTCAAATTTCCTTTCCTGCCTAAAACATTTGCAAACATAAAAAATGTGTGTGTGATTTTCCTTTAAAAATGCATGTGTAATTTTTATTTACAAAAATGCACATTAAGTGTAGCATTAAAATGCTAGCATGATATTAATAACATTGAATTTACCTTTAAAAGAGTTGAGAGGGGGTTGGGGGAGAGAGAGAGGGGTGGGTGTTAGGGGTAGCTGGAGGAGTAGAGGGGTGAGAGAGAAATGGGTGAGGATTAGGGCTAGAGAGAGAGAGAGAGAGAGAGAGAGAGAGAGAGGTGGGAATGGAAGGGGGAGCGTGTGTGTGATTAGGGGTAGGGGGTAGGAGGGAGGTTGGGGGGGAGAAAGAGATAGAGATTGGGGTGGGGGAGGGGTCGAGGTTCAGGGAGGATTAGGGAAGTTAGAGAGAAGTGGAGGTTAAAATGGATGATATTTAGGTGAGCCTAATATTGCTTTGGTGGTTACAATAGCTTTAGGAATTCATGTAAGCTCCATTGAACCAGTGTAGTTTAGGTTAGGCATGGTATATGTTTTATTTTTCTTCTAATATTTCAGAATAAGAGTTTAAATCATGTAGTTTTTCTTTCAAATGAATCAGCTAGGTAGTCCTTCAAGTTTTATTTTGATAGCTTAGCTTTCCCTCCCCCTACTGTCACTTTGTTCCTTTGGATATTTTGCAATAAGAGATGATATTTTTCTTTGATTCGTATTTTGGGATTGAATTGAGCATTCACAAGGCATGTACAAGAAATGTTCTCAACTTGATGTATCTAATTTCTTTATGAGAAATGAGCATTAATAGAGATTCGTTTTAAGAAGAAGCCACTTTTAAAGTATGGCTAATTGAAAGAAAGTCTGGATCTATAGAGAGATGAGTTTGAGAAAGGGAATTGTCTGATTTTGACTAAGTGTGAAGCATTTACAGCGAGAAAGTGAGAAACCTTCCAACCGTTGTGCAAGAAAAGTTGATATTTCACCGGCCATGCACAAGAAAGTGAAAAACATGCCGAAACATTGTGCATAGTAAGTACGTTTTTTGTTGGTATAGTGCATGTAAAGTGAAAATATCATCGATCAATAATGGTGGAAATCTCAAAATATTGTTGATCAACTTCAGCAGAGATATTGTGGTGAGAAACTAAAAACCATCAGAATACAGTGCATAGAAATTCAAATGTTGTCGACATGTGTCATGCCAAAAGTCACTTTTTCTCTAGTACTTTGCACATAAAAACAAAGAAGACCACCAATACACTGCTCCTATAAAGTGACAATATTGTTGATATTTCATGAGGGAAGTAAAATTATTAATAGCGTTTCAATGATCAAATGGAAATGTCAACAATGAAGTGTCACTTTATCAAAATAATTACCGATGCAATAGATGTGTTGCAACCGCAAAGAAGAGCCGAGAATGTAAAAGAATGTATACCACTGCAGAATATGGATGCAAGATAAAAGTTAAAAAATAAATTGAAAGGGAAGAAAGATTGTCATTCATGATATAGTGATGCATGATAGGATCAGTAAAACCAATCCAATCTGCTATCCCAGGATTAGGCTGATTCCAAATCTAGCAGAATCGCCAAACTTAATAGACTCGGCTAAGTCTTTCTTCCGCAGCGGTCATTGAAGGGCGGAATTCAAACTTGTGGTAAACTGGATTTTATAGAAATTATGGGTCTCTCCTGATTGCGGAACATCGAACAAAATGTCTTCTGCAATTCTCTTTCCCCAATTCACCTACTGCAAAGTTCCTTCTGCAATTGCCTTTTTGCAATCGCCATCCTTCCACAATTGTGGGCGTGCTTTTGCAACTTCCTTCCACAATCAGCTTCCACAATTGCCTCTTGCAATTGTCTTCCCGCAATCGCTTTGGACCATCGGATCGACAAATGTGCCTTCAGTGATTACTCCGGATCATTGGATCGGAAGAGAGTGGAATTAATGGTGGGTTTAATTGGACTTAGGGTGAATTTAATGAATATTTCGTGTCTAGTTTGGTCGTTAACCCTCGCTCACATACATGAGCGAAATCCTCTTCAAGACGTTGATATTTTTGTGGCTTCTCGGATCCGTTGATCTGTGATCAATGTGAAACATCCACTTTGGACTTCGGAGGTCTATCTCTCGTTCACATCACCTTAGAGAAATACCATATAGGTCGTCAATCGTTTCGGTCTCGATCTCCACCATCTGATATCAGCTTGTCCCGACTTTAACAAGCTTGTGCCTTGGTTTTTTGAGATCTATCTTGAACCGTCGATCTCTCTCTCTTCTGATCCTGAATTGTGTTTGGATGAATATGCCACGGCCTTCGGCTTCTGGATATATCTGGTAACCACGCTCTATTCACTCATACACAGGGAAAATACACAGTTTTGATTATTGAAAGAAGACAGCGATTATGCAATTAAATGCAGAGTCTTGGTGCTTTGTTCTTCATTTCATCAACAACCCTTTGATCGATTACATTCAATGATTAAATAACACTCCATAAACTTGTCAGATCTAAATAAGCAGGATATGGACTCCTAAAGAAGGAAATTACATAACAAACCCTATCCTCGAGCTACCTCTTGCAAGATACAAGGACATCAGTGGCAAATTTCCATTATTACAATTAACTAATCCTATCTCAAAACCAATTACAGTAAATCAATAACTAACCCTAGACTTCTGGAACTATTATAAGGAAGGAGAAAAATAGCACTGTATGCTCATTCATAAAATATAGGACTTTGGTTCAATGCTCATGCATCATACTCCAGAGGATAAAAATAACTCTTCAATAGGTCTTCAGGGTCCACATTAAACTTGGAAACCTCCATTGTTGTCATCTGCACTGCATCATCAAATGGTTGATCTTTCCACTTGACTAAATACTGAAAATAATCCTTGTTCCTATTTTTCTTTGAAATCCTCTTGTCAAGTATAGCTTTAATCTGTGGCTACTCCTTTCGAGGTAACTATTCTTTCCAATCTACCATTTTACCATCCTTACATGAAATCATTTATTCTCTCTGAAAACCTGAATATTTAAAAGGATACATGTTAACACCCAAAAAGTGCTCACTAGCTCATTTCCTCATTCACATGACCCAGTTGTCCACTTTTCCACTATTTGAGCCTCTAAAGCCATCAAAAGGTCACCAAAAGACCATAATACACCCTTTTTCCCCTCAAAAGATATATTTTTCCTCAAAAAACATAAAAAACCCTCAAAAAGGGTCCAGAATTCCCAAAAATATTAAAAGGGAATAAAAATATTAAAAATATTCAAAAAAGGAAGAAAGAGGAAAAAAGGTACCTAAACCATGTTGGTCAATACCATTGGTTTCCTCAAAACCATAATGGTATTCCCCACCACCAAAAACTATAAAAAGGTGGTAGGGGCTCCTCACTTTCCATCCATCCATCATCCTATCCTCATGCTGACAAAATCTCTCATGAGACTTTTGGCCATTTTCAACATCTTGGAGAAGAGACCATTGGAGCTTGGAGCTACTCACCCTTGGAGTTGCTCAACACAAATCCTCACCATTTGAGGTATCTTAATACAAAACATCTATTCTTTTATTTCTTGTTATTTCCATGAATCGTTTTTAAATTTATTTGTTATATGCACATGTTAGTTTAGATTTAGATTTAATTCTTAATCGTTTTTGCTTTCAATATTGAAACTGCTATCACATTATTGATAGGTGCCCATTGCACAAAGCTTGGTTGCAAAACCAAGCCAACAATTTTTGGCGACTCCGCTGGCTTCGAATTCTTAGATTTCAGTTTTTTGCTTCAGATCTTAGTTTTTGTTAGTTTTAATCATTTTAATTCATAGATCTGCCATCCTAGACAGCAGATCCATTGCTGTTCTAGATCTTGGCCCTTTTTATTGCCATTAACAGCCTGAAATTTCCATTTTCGGGTTTGTTTCTCGGCATCCGTTTTCGGCTTTCGCCTCGCGGTTTTTCGCCCGACAGTCGCGTGACTCATCGCGACCTCACGGCTTTTTTCTGCACGGCGCGCCGTGGCTTCCCAGCCATTTTACGCACTACACATCGTGGCTTCGCGGCCATTTTCTGCGCTGCACATCGTGACTGTGTGACCGAAACCCGCGCTGCACATCGCGGCTTTGCGGCTGAAACCCGCGCTACACATCGCGACTGCGCAGCCAAAACCCGCGCTGCACATCGCGGCTGTTTCCCCAAAACCCGCGATGCAGTTATTTTGAATTCGGCCGATTTTTTAAAAATATTTGTTGCTGTATTTTTTGCCCATTTAGCATATTTTACAGCATTAGTTTTTCTGCATTTTACAGCCATACTAAATCTTTTTCTATTTATATATGCTCCATTAAAAGTCTTTTTAAAAATTTTCAATAATTGAAAGAAAGATTTTCTGCATTCTATTTAGATCAAGGTTTTACTGTTTTATGCTCAATAGTTTGCCCGAGCAATTTTCTAAGAGATTCATTTATTTCTTGAAATATTTATGTTAGTTGCTTCCCTTTAAATTATTTCAAAGATCCATTATTTTTGAATAGTTTTTTCAAGCATTTACATTTCAAAAACGCCTTCATTTTTTGCAAAACTGGAAGCGTCTTTTCTTTCATTTGTAATCAATCTCCCAAGTGAGGCAAATCAATTTCAGTTTAAATACCACACTTGCACCCACTCTGCCACATAATTTAAACCGAGCCTTAAAATTTACCTTAACTCAACAAACTTTTGACCCCACTTGGGGAGCACTTAAAATAATCTTGTAGTTAGGTAGAATTGAGAGGATAGCTGTACCAATAACACCTCTCAATTATTTACATTTGAGACATAGTGGTTGTCTTTAGGGTCCAAAAATACGTTATAATTTTGACACGGTTATCAACCAATTTATCGGGAAGGCCTCTCCCTCAGGAGGGTTGAAGTAGCCAGACTGGTTCCGGAAGTCTGAGTGGAATACTGCAATCCATTTAGTAATCAAAGGATACCTTTCGAATTTCTCGGTGTACACCCAAGAGGGGTTACAGCGGCGATAGAACAAAACTGTAGATTCACCCAACCGAACGTGTCATGAACGGGGTATCCTAGTTGCCACTCTTTAGGATTGTCTACCCGGTGTCCCTCCCGGTAGGGGGATATCTAGCCTTTGATTCAACACCCTATATTGTATGACTTGGATTTCATCACCTTGCAGAGAATATCATTTGTTGACTCACAATACTTTTAGTTAGGTGTTTGCATGATAAATTACCCACCTTTGGTCTAGTAACACCACTTTTTTCTAGGAACTGTTCGACTTTTGGTATTCTGACCAATTTTGTTGCATCCCTCTACTTATTATAGCACAACTGCTATAATAAGTGCTTTTTGAGGTTGGTTATTTGGCTTGAGAGCCTTTATTTTTTCACTCCCCTCTTGCACTCATTGTTGCATTAGGGTTTTGAGTTTTTTACATCACCACCTTACACTGAAATTTTTAAATATTTCTCACCATTGAGAATTTAAGATGATCTCGTTGTCTTCAGGGTGAACCCCCTCAGTTCGGTATACTTGGATCTACATGTCATAGATGTAGAGCCTTATCCCTTGACTCGACACGTCATCGACCAAACACACAGTCATCCGATTCTGACACGCCTCACTTCACATCTAATTCTGAGGCTAAATCTGAAAACCCTACTGAAATATCACCAACCAACCCCATGGTTGGATCACAGTACAACCCACTTTTCACCAGTACTATTGGAGATACATCCACAAACCCTTCTACTACTGTGCCACCCATGGTAACAACAACCCCTTTAGGCATGCCTAATATAGGGGCCACTCCACCTTTAGGTATGCCTAACATAGGACTACCTCCTATTATGGGTATGCCCAACATAGGAATCACACCCCCTCTCATTACCACAACCCAGATCCTAAGAATTCTTGGCACTATTCCTATCCCCTCTGCAACCCATGTTGCATTTGGGAGCGCTGGCCCATCCCACACCACAACGGTTGGAGGACATCCCACACCACAACGGTTGGAGGACACATACCTTCAATACCTATCATATCCTTAGGGGCTACTGGACCACTACATAATGCCACCATTAATAGTTATGTCCCAGTCACTACGCCACACCCATCTTCTAGTTTACCATACATGGCTAGTATGAACTTACCAGACCTAGCCAGGTTAACCAATGATCCTATCAAGCACAACCCTACATGGCCACCCATGCCTACAAAGCTCCCCTCGGACATCCCCAAAACCACATAATTTCATTTCACCTATGGTGTTCATCTAACTCCATTGTGGATGACTCCATTAGACTAAGATTGTTGCAACGAACGTTCACTGGCTCTGCAGCCAAGTGGTACATTGAACAACCACATGGGACCCACCATACATTTACGTCCCTCACCTCCACTTTCCTTGAGTTTTTTCAGCTACTTGTACACTATGATGCAGGAGTTGAAATACTGTTGTCTTGCAGAAAAAACACATCTACCCACATCACTGACCATATCCATGAGTGGCGCAAGTGTCATAGCCTTTGCAAGGTAAAACTGGATGACCGTATATTTTTGGACTGGTTTCTTAAATCACTCCTACCCCTCATAGCCAAAGATGTAGCCTCCGAACGACCCCAGTCAGAAGAGGAAGCTATATTAAAAGCTCAACAATTCGACCTGATTTATGCCCAGACAAGCTATCTCTACACCATCATACCAGACGCCCCACGAGGCGATTCTTCATGCGGTGATGCTCCAGGGGCATCACATGCTGCTGATGGTATTATCGGCCAAGTCACGACACAAAATAAACCTTTTAGCATGTTGAGCACCATAAATTCCCAGACCTTTCTAGGGATACATCTAATTATCGAGTGATGACTTCGTATGCTCCAACAAATCAGACTCATCACACTCATGGTCCCTCTTGTCCACAACATTGGTATTGGAAAGTGCCATCGACATATGTATCACCCACATACTATAACCACCCGGCCACCCAGAACCCAATTCATTTACCATCCCAACTAATGTATTACCCACAGCAAGCTACACCAGCTAACACAACACTTCCAATAGCTCAGGGTTACCAACAACCCCAGCAGGCAACTGGACCACCTCCAACCCCACCAGCTTATTATCCACTGCAACCTGCTCCCGCACCTGCGGCACCCCAAAATCCTCCCACTACTCAAGGGAAAGTGTACACACAACACAATCAAACCCAACACCAAAACAACCAACGCAACCAGGGCGAACAACAAAACCGCGAAAGAGGATGTAACCGCGGTAACAACCAACAACATAATCAAGGTCCACCACCACCCAATCCTCCAAATAATAGCAACGCTGCTCCCCCAAACCAGAATCCTGATAGTCATCCTAAGCAGCCAAAGAACAATAACCTGAGAACAAACCATCCATGTTCTATATGTGGAGTCTATGGACACTACACTCACAACTGCCCCCATTTAGAGAAAGCACGTAATCTTTGGGCTAACGATGCCCAACACCAGGGCCACGCTAGATAGCCAGCTCCACTTAATCAACCGCAACCCATGATATTGCAAAACCGATTGCCAAACTAGGGAGTAGTAAATGCTCGCCCTATGGATCCCCCACAAGGATCTGCTGCACCTCAGCAGCAGATCACCTATGCCGCAACTGATTATCACCATACGGATCTAGGCACACACCATTTATTAATGATGTCATCCAATGACATTAACCTCCAAACTCGCAGGAATCAGTACGACCCACCCCCAGAAACTCCTCCCATTGACGCATCCACCTCTCTTCCACGAGATCAACCACTATGCATACCAAATATGCCGTTGGACGGAGGACCTAAAATCCCTCACATCCCTTTGCGAAGGATTAACAACAATCCTAATGCTCGCGCATCATCCAATTATAACATCGTGGAAGACCTAGCACAATCCCCTACTGCTATGTCTGCTTTAGAGGTACTGAAAACATGCCCTGCACAACAAAAAATACTACTATCCGCCATCGGAGGAGTAGAACCTGACGATACACACATGATGGCTTTCGACTTAGACCAAGCCAAACCTTGATTGCCATCAAATTTGGCCTTCCAAGTATCAGTAAACATTTGAAACCTTGTTGTGCATCGATGCATCATCGATGAAGGAGCTTCAACCTGCGTTATGTCCACTCTTGTGTGGCATAAACTTGGCTCCCCCACTTTACAACCATCCACCACAGCATTACGAGCTTATGACGGGTGCTCAGCTCAACCACAAGGCCTCTTAGCGAACATACCCGTAGAACTAGGCGGAAAATTAGTTCTCATCGACATCGAAGTGATCAATGCCCAGCTCGACTACAACCTCCTTCTTGGACGTAGCTATATGTACAAAATGAAAGCCGTCGCTTCATCTGTGTTCTGCCTCATGATGTTCCCACATGAAGGATGCGTTATCAAGATTGATCAACTCACATATTATGATCCTAACACCCCCGCAGCCCCTCAAAATGTGCTACCAATGATTGAACAAACTGTTCAAACTGCACCGACATCATTTGTCTCATCAATTGGTCCTGGAATCTACACCGAGTTACCTATGACTTCCACATTTCCATCGATCCCACCACCTTTATCGATAACAAAAAAATCGGATTTGTGCACCTTGTCGCACACCACACAGCAACCTTCATCACTACCACAAACACCCACAGTTCCTACTCATATTGGCACAATGCCAATTCATACTATCCCGTTCTTGTTCCCATTTTTTGGAGTTGTCAGTTCGCCAGTAATGGCTACACTCAACCTTCTTGGTTTAACATTAGGGATACTTGTATGGTACTTACCTGCTCCGAGTCCCCCGCCGACTCCGACTGTTATTTTACAACCGGTACAACCTATCCCTACTACCAACCACCCACCCCCTCCTGTCACTCATGTGCAAAACATACCACCCCCAATAGTGACTACGACATCAACATCTAGAAACATCCCACCTCCATTCTGAAACACAGGGGGCAGAGGCCCACAAACTTATAGCACTAGACCCATAACTCGTACCCCCCTAGCAACCCCCAAGGTAGCCAAGAACCCCCCAACTATTCGCATTCCCCCTTAGTGCTTGTTGTGTGACGACGTAGGCCATGCCACTCATCAACGTCCACAATTACCTGCACTCCAAGAACACATGAATATGTTGGATGACGACACTAGAATTCCAGTGGTAAGACTTGAGCCACCTCCTCAACCTCATGACAAAATGCTTCGCACTAACCACCCTTGTGCGATATGCGACATTTATGGCCATTATTCACACCACTACCTTGATCTCCCAGATTATAGAGCAACCTTATACGAGATGAACAATGCCAACATAGAGATATTTCCTCCCCTCATCGAGGAGATCTACCCTCCGAAATCATCTTCATCAGAAGAAATCAATACCATCTATATGATTTCAACCACATACAAAATAGAACCCGTTGATTTATGGTCTGATTACTTTCGGACTGATGAGAAAATTCTAGAAACACTATGGGCATACCACACGTCAACCAAGACCGCCACTGGTTTTACCCCTTTCCATCTAGTTCATGGTGTTGAATCCGTCCTCCCCATTGAGTTCCAGATTCTAGCCCTACATATGGCTGTTGAACTCCTACCGGACACTTCCCCAATTGAGAAATGCTTACTACTTCTGGAGCAAGCCGATGAAGATCGGCGCACAGCCCTCCAAACCATGGAAGCAACCAAGAACCGATCCAAACTGAATTACGACAAACATGTCCACCCAAGAACCTTTATTGAGGGGGACCTTGTCCTCGCCTATGATCAAGCTCATGACAAAACCGGAAAAGGAAAGTTTGTGTCCATGTGGCAAGGCCCATACATTATACATACCTGCCTCGGACAAGGGGCATACATTCTGACTGATTCAGAAGACAACCCACTACGCAACCCACGCAACGGGTTGTACCTCAAGTGATTTTACCCATAGAAAATCTGATGGACACCACCGTCCATAATTGTACAGTCTTATTTTGTTTTTTACAAAAAATACAAAAACCTAAATTTTTTTTTTTCCTGCATGACCACAGATGGATCCTGTTCCACTTTGCTACGTTGGTTTCGCTGATGGTGCAAGCCGTTGGTACCCCAATCTCGCCTCCTCAGCTTGGGTAATATATTCCCCTTCACATGAGTTGATCTACATCGACGGAGTGTGCATAGGTGCTGCCACCAACAACCAAGCTGAATACGATGCCGTGACCGGTCTCCTGGCCGCTGCTCTCCAAATGAGCATAAGTCACCTTTCTTGGACTCACAACTCCTTGTTTCCCAGCTCAACAATGATTACCAGGTACGCGATCCCTGTCTTTTCAGAAAATTCCTGCGCACTAAACAAATGGTTCGACAGTTTGAATCCATTTCATTCACACATGTCCCAAGGAATCTCAACAGTGTAGCAGACCATATGGCCAACAACATTCTTGATTGGCATACCAATCAAACCATGTAGTAAATACAAAATGTGCCTCCACGGGCATAAACAAAATTAAAAAATGCATCCACGTGCATAATATGTGCCTCCACGGGCATATACATAAATTAAAATGTTGCATCCACGTGCATAACATGTGCCTCCACGGGCAAACAAATAGACAATAAATGCATCCATGTGCATACACGACTATATACCAAAACATACATATATATATATATATCATCATATAGTCAACATGTCATAGGTGCCCTCAACACCCAATATACAAAAATACATTAGCCGCACAAAAAGGTACTTCCCCATATGCTCATCAGCATTTGGGGGCAGATAACAAGATCATCTAATCATCATGGTCTCCGGGATCCTCGGGCGCCACCTCCGCTGGCCTTGCCGGATCATGCCGAGCCCAAACTCTCCTCCCCGCCGGCCCCGCTAGATCATCCCACACCCGAATCCTCCCCTCCACTGGCCCTACCAGATCATGCTAAGCCCCATCCCTCCACTCAGACGCCAACAATGCTGCTCTGAGCAGGATCGAGCGCCACTCATGAGGTGCATCGAAACAATGCTCGATGATGTCTCGATCCAAATCCCTCCACCCATCCTCTGGCAATCCTGCCAGGATCATGTCTAGTGTCTCTCGGACACCCTCCACGGCATCATCTCGAGGCCCAGCTCCTCGACTGCGAGGCCCAACTCCTCGAGCATGAGGAGGCGGTACCGCTACAGGAGGTGGAACGACCACCATCGCCCGTCTCCTACGAACCACATGGTCGGCTGGTGGTACAGGACCAACATCTGCACAATCACGCAAGTGAACCATCATATAAACATCTCTAACTATAATCATAACAAAAACATCTAAAAAACGCATGATATAGTAGAGAACAAAACACAAAAACATACCATCTAAACCCCAGGCCTGTCCCTCGGCTTGAGGCATCTCCAGATCTCCTCGATAATCCATACCGGCATATGGATAGTCATCAATCAGTAGGGGGATCTGCTCCCATTGCTCATACATATCCTGTGAAAAGAACCTGTGGATACCACCACCACTGCGGGGCATCATCTACCCCGACTGCACCATGCGCAGCTCGCTCACCAACCCGTCTCGAACCGACATCCGTGGCCGCAAAGTCGATACCCGCTCAAAGAAGAAACAACACAGGAAGGAGGCATAGCAGAACTCTCCCCCCTCCCGACTGACCTTGTCCAGATCTCTCCGGACACCAGCCAAAAACATTTGACCCCATGCGTAGTAGGTCCCCCTCAGCACAGAATCCACCTTCATCGTTTGTCCCCCTGACAAATGATGTGGCGTCGCGACACCCAACACCCGCAGAACACAAGCCCCAATAGCCCGCATATCCCACTCCCACAGAGATCTCAGGCTCAAAGCGTTGTTCTGCACAATCGCCCCAGCAACAGAGAAGGTCTCCAGTAGATCCTCGATATCCAAACCTGTTGGGATCGTTGGCAGAAGATCCCCTACCTCCCTTAAGCGAGACAGCCCGGTAAGAAAGTATACATCAGTAAGGGTGATCTCTAACCTCTCACCCCAAACAATGAACGCACCCTCTGCAGGGACCCAGAGACTCACCAATTTGTTCAGTAGTGGTCCTACTGAACGCATCGGTGGAATCTGAGCGAACTTCAGGAGCCTGCTCACAGCTAGAGCCTGTTGGACCCCCTGATTGGTTCGAATCCGAATCATCAAGTCCTCCTTCATCTCCCGCTCTCGCCATGACACCAATGGTCTCCTCAACATCCTGCCAAAAAATAAAGAAAATTTTTTAGAACTAGAATTTTTTTTCAAAAAATTCCATCGTGGCTTTTCCATCAAAAGCCACGATGATCATCGTGGCTTTCATCCATGAACCCGTGATGAACATTGCGGGTATTGACCCCACAGTCACGATGAACATCACGACTATCAGCCCCATAGTCATGATGAACATCGAAACTTTCAGCCCGACAGCCGCGGTGAACATCACGACTGTCAGCCCCAAACCCGCGATGTTCATCGTGGAAAAGGATGCGAAACTCGCGATATTCCACGTTGGAAGGCCAACATGGAATTTCGCGGCCTTTGCGGGCCCGACGCTAACCAAAAAAGACATAATTAAAAAGGCTAAGGTGAATAGGGTTACCTGAAACTCGCGGAATCGAAAACCAACGGTCGAATCTCCCAGAAATCAAGAAAGAGCTCTGATTGCTCTGCCAAACTCACACGTAACAATGACATGTCATATGGGCCCCACACCCTATTTATAGAGATTTGACCATTTTTCAAACAACCATTGCGCTATCATACGACGTCCGTTCCTCAAACCATTGGTACCGTTGGAATCAACACAGCGAGAACTTCATGATAGTCCTTTCGTTTTCCTGTTTTCACGAGGTCCATTTTTTGACCATTTTTTCACGCCCTCGTCGCCTCGGTTTGTGTGCCACTTCAGCCGTTCTCCATTTTTTATGAGTCTTATATCTCCGGATTCAGTTTTCCGTGCTTGTGATGACGCTTGAGATCATTTCTCGCTCTCACGCCCAGATTTTTCAGGCATTTTTCCCATGCCCGCTCGTTGCCTCAGTTTGCATGCCACATCGGCTGTCGTCCGTTTCTGACGAGTCTTATATCGCCGGATTCAGTTTTTCGCGCTCGTGATGACGCTTGAGATCATTTCTCGCTCTCATGCCCATATTTTTCGGGCATTTTTCCCATGCCCCCTCATTGCCTCGGTTTGCATGCCACATCGGCCGTCGTCCATTTCTAACGAGTCTTATATTGCCGGATTCAGTTTTCCGCGCTCGTGATGACACTTGAGATCATTTCTCGCTCTCACCTCCAGATTTTTTGGGCATTTTTCCCATGCCCCCTCGTTGCCTCGATTTGCATGCCACATCGGTCATCGTCCATTTTTGACAAGTTTGATATCGTCGGATTCAATTTTCCACACTCGTGATGATGCTTGAGATCATTTCTCGCTCTCACCCCATAATTTTTGGGCATTTTTTCAAAATACCACTCATCACCTCGATTTGCATGCCACATTGACCGTTGCCCATTTTTGACAATCTTTATGTCACCGGATTCAGTATTCCGCACTCATGACGATGCTTGAGACCTTTTCTCGCTCTCATCAATACCTTTTTGTTCGGTATAGTTTTACCCCTTTTTCGGGCCGAGCAATCCCTTTTACGAAAAAGGCACTTAGGGAGTTTCTGTTAAGCTCTTTTCTGACTCCTAAAACAATGAAAAGATCACCGAGCAACCTTGCTTCCTTTCATGCTCGCTAAACATATCTGAAAGGGCGTCTACCTAGTATAAGTTTACCCCTTTTCCGGACCTTGTAGACTAATTATGAAAAAGGAATACTCTAGTCACATCGGGTAGAAGAGTTCTCCATTTGCATCATTTTATGCTTTTTCGGGCCTTGGAGAATAACTTACGAAAAAGAACACCAATGGAGTCCACTTACCGCTTTCAGACTCTCTAAACATGAAAGGGACCACGAGCAATCACCATCCTGGGCTCGTAAAAACCCACAGGACGGTACTCACAACCACTGCAGAGTCTTCTTATCATTTTCAGACTCCTTAAAAATGAAAGCACCCATGAGCACGAACAGTCCTGGGCTCACAAAATCCACAGGACAGTACCATTTTAGAGCACACTTTTATCCCTTCTTGGAGCTCATTAAAACTACGAAGAAGGACCCAATGGTGCTTCTCGACGCCACAACAGATCATGTCTACTCATATGGAAGCTTCCCCATTTTGGTCGCCTTTGTTCAGAGTATTCTGCAGTATGTCACCCTGAGAATCCCTCGACACCACCCATCAACTTGACCCCCCAGAATCAATACATACCCTTCAGTCCTTAAAAGCTATGATCCCCACACCTACAAGTCAGTTCCCTACGTTGCCAGGTCAACCATGTCATCATGCTCTGAACAAAGGAAGTTTGAGTCCACCCACTCTATGACCCCACTTACTTCCCATCCCCACAAGTATGTCAGTCCTACCATCAGTACTACCACAATTCAGTTCTACACCTCGCGCTCCTATTAAGGAAACATCATTTCCTTGTTAGTTGCTAGTCTCCCTCTATCGACGACAACCAAATTTATTCCAGAGGATAGACCTAGAGGTCCCTGTGTCTTGGACTCATCACCATTCATGATGACTGCCTATGAATCATTTTGAGAAGAGTCCTCAGTGCCTCTCCAAATGGTTGTTTCTCACATTCTCGACTTCAACACCTTGATTGCATCATTGAGACTTGCACAGGGTATTGGTCGTTTCAGTTATTTGTTGAAGACCCCGGATACCACCTGACTCTTCCACATTTGAGAGTCTACTTACGGAAACAACCAGTTACATTTTCCTATAGATATCTGAGTTGCGCATGGTGACAATATTCATATATACCCCAGTTTTATACTCCCTCGAGTATACAGTTACATATACTCCTCAGAGTTGACTCATAGTCATTGAGTCCCTACAGATGTTGGACACCTTCAGTTTCAGCAGTTCATCAGCCCTTCTGAGACCTTGTTCAGAATGGTTGTCGCTTTATTCCATTGTATCATTCATTGAGATCAGTCATGTTGTGATCATGAGTACATCCCAAAATAGTATCCCCTTTGGACCATTATGATGTACCAACAGATTTTTTAATGTATTATTTAGATCCCCCTTCTTGGGACTAATTGTTATGTATATGTCTTGATACGAGCATGCGTATGCCCGCCTCGTCCATTATCAGAGATTATTCCTCATTCATATTGAGGCCATGTAATACTTTTTGTTTTTGCAGCTTCCAAGGGCCGTTGATCCAGTCTCCAACCGGTCTCTTCTCTTCCCCAAACCCCAGGAAAAAGACAAAAGAACTATGATGTCTATCAACCATACAATGAGCTCCTGCCCTCACACATCAGGGGGCAATCTGTTAACACCCAAAAAGTGCTCACTGGTTCATTTCCTTATTCACATGACCAAGTTGTCCACTTTTCCACCATTTGAGCCTCTAAAGCCATCAAAAGGTCACCAAAAGACCATAATACACCCTTTTTCCCCTCAAAAGATATATTTTTCCTCAAAAAACATAAAAAACCCTCAAAAAGGTTCCAAAATTCCCAAAAATATTAAAAGGGAATAAAAATATTCAAAATATTCAAAAAAGAAAAAAAGAGGGAAAAATGTACCTAAACCATGTTGGTCAATACCATTGGTTTCCTCAAAACCATAATGGTATTCCCCACCACCAAAAACTATAAAAAGGTGGTAGGGGCTCCTCACATTCCATCCATCCATCATCCTATCCTCACGCTGTCAAAATCTCTCATGAGACTTTTGGCCATTTTCAGCATCTTGGAGAAGAGACCATTGGAGCTTGGAGCTACTCACCCTTGGAGTTGTTCAACACAAATCCTCACCATTTGAGGTATCTTAATACAAAACATCTATTCTTTTATTTCTTGTTATTTCCATGAATCATTTTTAAATTTATTTGTTATATGTACATGTTAGTTTAGATTTAGATTTAATTCTTAATCGTTTTTGCTTTCAATATTGAAACTGCTATCACATTGTTGATAGGTGCCCATTGCACAAAGCTTGGTTGTAAAACCAAGACAACAATACAGATCTGAAACATTAAAAATTGGAGAAATTGTAAGGTCAGAAGGAAGTTCTATTTCATATGCATTTGCAGAAAACTTTCTCAAAATATTATAAGGCCCACTTTTCTTGATTTTCAACTTATTGTAAGTTCCCTTAGGAAACCTCTCCTTTATAAGATATGCCATCACTAAATATGCAACCTGAAGATCAACTTCCCTTCTCTCCAAATCTGCTCTCTGCTTGTACATTTTAGCACTTTCCTGCAATTTCTTTTTGACATTTATCTGTAGCTCCTGCATACTATATGCAAATTCTTCACAATCTGCACTCCTCATTCCTAACTCTCCCAAATTTATGAGTTCATACACCCCTCTTTGATGCATCCCATACACAATCTGAAATGGGCTCATACTTGTACTCCTGTTAGGTGAATCATTATAAGAAAACTCATCTTGAGCAAGAGCTAAATCCCAATGTTTTGGATTCTCATAAACAAGAATTCTCAATATCTCCCCCAAGCTTCTATTTACCACTTCAGTCTGATCAGCAATATGAGGATGATAAGTAGAGCTAAAAATGAGATTAGTTCCCAATTCCTTCCATAAAGTTCTCCAAAAATGACCAACAATTTTTTTGTCTCTATCTAATACAATGCTCAAAGGCAGACCATGTAACTTAACAACTTCTAAGAAGAACAAATTAGCAATATTTGTTGCATCATTGGTCTTTTTACAAGCAATGAAATGAGCCATTTTTGAAAACCTATCCAATACTACATAAATAGAATCATTCCCCCTTCGAGTTCTAGGAAATACCAGAAAAAAATCTATACTGATGGAATCCCAAGGCCTAGTTGGAATAGGTAAGGGTTGATACAATCCAGTGTTTTATCTCCTCCCTTTGGCATGTTGACATATCTTGCATATATCAACAAACTTCCTTACATCTTGTTGCATTCCTGGCCAAAAATAAAAAGTACGCACCTGAGCAAATGTTTTGTCCTATCCAAAGTGACCTGATAAACATCCACTATGCTTCTCCTTTATCAAGTTTTCTCTCTTAGAACATTTAGGAATGTACAATTTACTATTTTTGAACAACAATCCTTCTTGTAGCATGTAATCCAACCATTGATTTCTATTGTGGGAAACTGGATTCTCACAGGCTGCATATATATCCCTGAAATCCACATCCTCCTTATACATATTAATCAAATTTTCAAATCCCAAAGTGCCGACCTTGATTTCCCACAAGATCAAATTTACTCTGCTTAAGGCATTAACCACCTTATTAGATTTTCCAATTGTATGCTTGATCAGAAAATTAAAGTTCTGTAAAAATTCCACCCACTTAGCATGTTTCTGATTCAATTTAGGTTGACTATTTATGAATTGCAAATCATGATTATTTGAATATAATACAAACTCTCTAGGCATCAAGTAATGCCTCCACTTCTTAAGAGCTTGCACAACAACATACAATGATTTGTCATATGAGGAATAATTTTTTTTTGCTTCATTTAACTTCTCGCTGAAATATGCTATTGGTCTTTGTCCTTGACTCAGAACAACTCCTATTGTTGTCCCACTAGCATCTGTCTCCACTTGAAAAACTTTATCAAAACTTGGTAAAGCCAAAATAGTGTTCTCAGTGATCTTCTTTTTCAACAGATTGAAATTTCTATCAATTGCTTCTGTCCACTTGAAAGGTTGTCTACTTTACCTGAAGGTGTCTATTATGGGTGCACAAATTTGACAAAATTCCTGATGAATTTTCTATAAAGACTTGCAAGACCATGAAAAATTATGGCCTCAAAAGTACTCTTCGGGATTGGCCAATTGAGAATTGCTTGTATCTTTTCTAGATCCATCTTTAACCCTTCTTCTTAGATTATAAAACATAAATAAATCAACTCATTCTTCATGAAACTACACTTTTTCAAATTTATCAGTAGTTTCTCCTTCTGTGGGGTATCCAACACCAATTTGAGATGTCTCAGATGTTCTTCCTTACTCTGACTGAAAATCAGAATATCATCTAGGCACACTATCACCAAATTTCCAGTGTATTCCTTCAAGACTGCATTCATTATTCTCATAAAAGTACTAGGTGCATTAATAAGTCCAAAGTGCATTACGAACCATTCAGACAATCCATTATTAGTCTTGAATGCAGTTTTCCATTCATCCCCTTCCCTATTTCTTATTTGATGATAACCACTCTTCAAGTCTATCTTTGAAAATTACTTGGACCCACTCAAACAATCCATTAAATCATCAATACGGGGTAAGGAAAATTTGTACCTGATAGTGATATTATTGATTTCTCAAGAATCAGTATACATACGCCATGCACCATCTTTATTTGGGCTAAGCATTGTGGGCACATCACAAAGAATAAAAATTTCTTTCACCAACCCTTTATCCAGTAACTCCTATGCCTGTTGTTTAATATCTTCATTCTCTTGAGGAGTCAGTCTTTAGGCTACCTTATTGGGTAACCTTGCACCAGGTATTAAGTCAATATGATGACTAATACTTCTCACAGGAGGTAAACAATTTGGTATCTCATCCACAATAATATCAACAAAATCATCAAGCAAGATCCTAACTTCAGTGGGAAAATCATCTAAATTTGTGGAAGTTAAAATTACCTTTGGTTTTCCAATAAGGGAAAAATGTAGCTCCTCTTCATTATTGACTTATTGTATTAGCTCTTTTCCAATCATCATCAAAATGCTAGGTCACGTATCTTCTTGAGCTGCTTCATCCTGCAAAGGCAGAATCACATGTTCCTTTCCATCCTATTCCAGAGAATAAGTGTTTCTCCTTCCATCATGAACAACCTTTGTGTCATATTTCCATGGCCTTCCTAAGAGTATATGGCACACATCCATAGGAATTACATCACATAATACCACATCCTTGTAATTACCAATTTGTAACTCCCCCTTGCACTGCTCATTCACCAAGAGTTGATGTCCTTTCTACAACCAGGACACTTTATAAGGAGTGGGATGTTTCATCCTCTTCAATCCCAACTTCTCTACCATCTCAGTGGAGACCAAATCGTTTGTAGTACCACTATCAATGATCACCTTACAACACTTCCCTTGTGAATTGCACTTAGTCTCGTTTGTAGTACCACTATCAATGATCACCTTACAACACTTCCCTTGTGAATTGCACTTAGTCCTGAATAGACTCTTCCTTTGTGCTGGTTCATGTACTTATTTTTCTGTTTTTACCAAAAATCTCTTCATCATAAGAGACTCTCCTTCCTCAGGAGGATTTTCCATATTTTCTCTATCATTGGACTCCTCTCGAGTCTCAACAAGGTTTACATTCCTCTGAGATTTTGGTTTGTTCTTTGGGCACTCCCATGACATGTTTCCAATCTCACCACATGCATATCATTTAACTTCTCTGTTTCTGCCTCTTCCTCTAGCACCAAATCTGCCTCCCCTGTATCCTCCTCTTTGGGGTACTTGGATGTTGGAACCTTCTTCTTCATTCCTAGAAGCCTGAAACTTTTCTTTGTTTGAAGATCCTTTTCCCTCTTGCTGTAATTCTTCCTTTACTCTTCCGGTTCTGCTTTCTTAGTAGCTTCTCTTCTACCCTATAGGATTCCTGATAAGCATCTTCAAGAGTTATTAAATTCAAAAAGCTAATATCATCTTGTATTTCATATCTTAGTCCATTTATATACCTGTCCACTCTTTCTATGTCTCCTTGTGTCTGTCCAGCTCTAATACTCAGCCTAAAGAACTCTTTGTGTATTATTTAGCAATCATACCCTTTTGTCTAAGATTTTGTAGCTTCCTAATGAGAGTTAACTGATAGTCCTTAGGCATAGATCGACTTTTAATTTTACCCAACATTTTATCCCAATTTTTGATGTTGGACTTACCTTTTATTTCTGTATGGATATGTAGTTCATCCCACCAAATGGATGCATATCCTTTCAGTCTGGTTGCTGCATACTTCACCTTCTTTCTGTCTTCAACTTCTTTAAAGTCAAAATAATTTCCTAAAGCATTGATCCAATCCATGAGCTCTTCAACATTCAGGTTACCTTCATACATGGGGACTTCCACTTTAGGCCTGCTACTAGCCTTTACCAGCATCCTCAATACCTTTAATTGTTTAGAAATATCCTCTAGTTCCTCTTTAGAGGATTCTTCTTCATCACTGACATCTACAGTCCCTAAGTTTCTTCTCTCTATAGCATCCATCCTAGATTGGATTTGTCTCAATTCTCTTTGCGTATTTGCATCTGCATCTACAGCTTGTCTTCCTCGACCACCTCCAACTGGAACTCCACGTGCTTGACCTCATTGTGGCATCCTTAACCTTTTGTTAAACTATGCTCGGATACCAATTGATGCAGGATAAGATCAGTAAAACCAATCCAATCTGCTATCTCAGGATTAGGCTGATTCCAAATCTAGCAAAATCACCAAACTTAGCAAACTTGGGTAAGTATTTCTTCCGCAATGATCATTGAAGGGTGGACTTCAAACTTGCGGTAAACTAGATTTTATAGAAATTATGGGTCTCACTTGATTGTGGAGCGTCGAACAAAATGTCTTTCGCAATTCACCTCTTGCAAAATTTCTTCCGCAACTTCCTTTTTGCAATCGCCTTCCTTCTGCAATTGCGGGCGTGCTTTCACAACTTCCTTCCATAATTGGCTTCAGCAATTTCCTCCTGCAATTGTCTTCCCGCAATCGCTTTGGACCGTCAGATTGACAAGTGTGCCTTCCGCGATTACTCCAGACCTTTGGATCGGAAGCGATTTAGATCAATGGTGGGGTTAATTTGACTTAGGGTGAATTTAATGAAGATTTCGTGTCCGGTTTGGCCGTTAAACCTCTCTCACGTACACGAGCGAAATGGTCTTCAAGCCGTTGATCTTTTCGTGGCTTCTCTGATCTATTGATTTGTGATCAATGCGGAACATCCAATTTGGATTTCATATGTCTATCTCCCACGCACTTCACCTCAGCGAAACAACAATATATGTCGTCGATCGTTTTGGTCTCTATATCCACCATCCGATCTCAGTTTGCCCTGAATTTAACAAGATTGTGCCTTGGTTTTTTCAATATCTATCTTGAACCATCGATCTCTCTCTATTATGATACTGACTTGTGTTTAGCTGAATATGCCATGGCCTTTGGCTTCTAGAGATCTCTGGTAACCACGCTCTGTTCACTCATACACAGGGAAATTACACAGTTCTGGTTATTGAAAGAAGACAATGATTATGCAATTAAACACAGAATCTTGGTGTTTTGTTCTTCATTTCATCAACAACCCGTTGATAGATTACATTCAATGACTAAATAAAACTCCATAAACTTGTCAGATCCGAATACGCAAGATTTGGACTCCTAAAGAAAGCAATTACATAACAAACCCTATCCTCGAGCTACCTCTTGCAAGATAGGAGGACATCAGTGGAAAATTTCCATTATTACAATTAACTAATCCTATCTCAAAACCAATTACAGTAAATCAATAGCTAACCCTAGACTTCTAGAACTATTACAAGGAAGTGGAAAACTAACATTGTCTACTCATTCATAAAAGATAGGACTATGGGTCGATGCTCCTACATCATATAGGTTTTAAGAATAAAATGGAAGAAGAGAACAATCACACTATAAAAGGGTTAAACTATCGACAAGTGATCACTAGGGAATTTGATGAAGAATCAAAACATTGTCATGAGGAATTATTAAACAGACGAAAGCGCTGGGAATAATACCATTGGAATTTCTATTCATCATAACATGGTGGCATGAAGCTATCAAGACACTAGGTCAAAGTGGTTATAAGAGTTGATACCCCATGCATCACTAACTAGAAATATTGATCATACAAATTTCATAAAAGAAATTTGAGCTGCAATGAAGGAAAATAGTTTTCATTAACGGAACAATAACACAGAAAATCATACTCGGAGGAAAGAAATTCAATATTTTTTGATAAATCCTTAGGATTTATGAATTGGTAAAGGTGTGCGATTAGAGTTGAGGTATCCATAGGAGTACAAATTTCTTTTCAACCCCAACAACAAGATTTGTATAATTTCGCATTATACAGATTCTAACAAGATTTTTTATAGGTTTGGAGGGTAATTAGGTATTGAGGTCATTTCTTCATGAATTCCCCCCATTATGTCTTGTTGATATATTCCATTGTCCTAGAATAAATGATGAATGACATATCCCAGACTTAACACATATCATGTGAAATATTTTTTTTCCAGAAATTGAAATAAATAATTTGGTTTGGAATGTTTCGTTGATTGACAAGGTAATTTTGCAGTGGAAATTTATTATCAATGCTCATTAGTGAAAGGTAAGAACAATGGGATTTTGATTGTCAATGTAATTGCTCTTCTTCATTGCATGTGTTTGGAAGGTATCTATTGGAAGGGAATGCACCACCTAATCAAGAATTGAAGAATTATCTTGCTCCAACACTTAGTGAAGTATTCGATGACATAGAAACTAATCCCCGATCATCTCTTTTCAATTGCATTGTTTTCTAAGAAATATGGAAACAATATGATTCTTACTTCTACAACTTTAATAAATCTGATCTTGCAATGAAACAAATGGAAATATAATAGAAAAATATCCTTCCAATTACCCCTAATCTCCTATACACAGTTCCAAAAGGCTACTCTTATTTTGGAAATATTGAAACCTCTTCTAATCCGTTGAGAGTACCTTGGTTTATTGGGTTGTTCATTCACCCTAGTAGCTATTCCAATATTGATCCCTTTAGGTGAGCTTAATTTCATTCATGATGATATATCCCTCATCCTAGTATTATCAAAATATCCATTTGGGAGGTGAGTGAAGCGTGCTAGAGATACTTGGAGAATTAACTATATGTAGGGTGGCTTTGTAGAAATAACAAGAGTGCGAATAGTAAGATATTTGGAAAGGATGTTAAAACCGTGAATTAGCTTGGGAAATATAATATTGGAGGGATTAATGCTTGTAATCTATCTTGGCATGGTTCTGATCTTTTACCCCTGATCAATGTTTTTACAATATGCCATGATGTTTAAGGAAGAATGCTGTTACAATATGCCATGTTATTTAAGGTTTCCTTTGATGATTTGATCTTTGACCTTTACCTAATTCCTTTTACTTGTGACTCGTGTTTTGAAATAAATAGTTAAAAGGGTGAGTTTGTGATGAGTTTTAAACCAATTTGTTGCTCTGTTCTAGATTTTTTTGTATATGTAACCAACAATCTTACTTAAATGTATTCCTGTAGAGGTGATCAATCTTGGTGGATTGATTTGATTTTACATAATATCCATCACCCTTCCTTATGCTTTGTTTGGGATTTATTTATCAAACTTATAAGTCAAAACCTTTGGCATCAGTTACCATGAAGGGTCGATCGAAATTCATGACTTAATCTGTTGGGGGTGTCAAGGGTCAAGGGACCTTCATGGTGGTTCCATTGGGGAGACATATATCATATTTGAATAATGCCAAAGAATTTCATCTAAGCATCCTTACAAGTTATTTGGAATTTTATAGTAGTATCCTTTCCATGGTGAAACACTGATATATTTGGAAGAGCTTACATAAGAACAATAGTTAGTAGGACTCTATGTGTCTTTTGGTTATTATACGGTGATCTTCGTCCACTACACACACTTAATTGGATAAATCCTATGATGTTTTCATGTGGTCAACCCATGGGTAGAATTAGAGGGATGACAGTGTGCAAAAAATCAAAATGATTCTAATACTATCTCGTGCCCTTAAGGGGCTTACTAAATATGCTCCCCCATCTATTCACTGCAAAAGTAGAAAATATCTAAGAGATAAAAAACAAATATGTATCTACATATGCAAAACAAAAGGATATAATGGGACAAGAGCATTAAAAAAAGGGTGTAAGAGGAAACTTTGTTGAGGCTATAGATGTTTAAAGGTAGTATATCCATGCATATGGTATAAGAGACGAGGACCAATCTTTAAGCACTCATCTAATTTATGATTTATACTTTGTGGTGTTATTCTTGGTGAAAAGAACATTTTGGACTTAATCTTGGTAAATAAAATCCATACTCTCACTCCTAGAGAATATTCATAATATTATCTTAGGTCTTCTTTTATTGATTCATATGTTATTGAAAATTTGAATATATGTCGAAGTGGTACCAATGAATATAGTAAATATTATACCCATTTGAAGGGATTGTCTTTAACACTTGGATGAATGTAAGTCTTTGAGTGATATAGGAAGAGATAACTAGTTTTTCCAGTGGTTCGCCAATTGTTGTGGCGACAACAACCCCCTACTTTTCTTTACTTCGTAATAGATAAGTCGGAACCCCCCATGATAATTTTTGGTTTCCTGAGTACGACCTGAATTGATCTATAAATAATGAATAATATAAATGAACTATGGTTGCTTGAATGTATGCCAATACATTTACGATGATATTCATCAATGTCATTAACATTCTTGAATGAGTCATCTGAACAATTGGATCTAGTTGTTTTACCCTCTACTAGAAGCTTTCTTTGATATGATAGGTGGAAGTGTCAGTTTTGTACCCATGTATGCACTAGTAGAAAACTGGGTGATAAATGACTAGGAAACCAAAAGAGTTGGTCACCAAGTGAAATAAATGACTAAACCACCAAAAACGTTGGTCACCACAGTGTTTTTAAGTGAAATGTGATCAAATTTGAGCAATTTTAAGTGATCACAACTAAAAATGAATAAAATAAATGACTAATTTAGTCATGGGATAAAAAATATGACTAGACAGTTTAAGTTAATAATTTTATAAGATGTCCATTGTTAAAATTTATGAAATTGTAATCTTTTTTTGAAGCAAATTGAATCTTGTTTCGAAGCATCAAAATTCCCATGACAATGATTATTGCAACTACACCAACCAAGGTCTCACTATGTTCACCTACTCCCTCTACATTGTAGGCTTTGTTGCTTCATAGTTTGCATATATTGTGATGAGGAAATATGGGCACAAGGCCAGTATTATCAGCGGAGGTATAAATTTTATCATAGGTGCATCTTCGAATGTCAGTACCATGAATTTTTCCCTCTTGGGTGGAGATGATTACTAAGGTGAAAATGATCTCATGGCTTTCATATACAATGTGGACACCCTCAAGCTTGATAAGAATTCTAAGTCCACTTCTAAGAAATATGGCCAACAGGCCTAGCCACCACTGCCACCTCAGTCTTAGTATGCTAAACTCCCCTCCAAACCCATTCTTCCCACCGAGGCCAATCAATATTTCATTCCAAACTTGTGGGTTTTATTTTTGGCGGAAATTGATTTCTCTTTGATTAATTTGATTGTGGGTTCTCTCCTCTTTTTAGGGTAATTGATTTCTCTTTTGTTGATTTCTTGTGGTTTTTGGGTTTTGGACACTAAGGGTGGATAGAGGAAGAGGAAGGGGCTGGTGGGACCACGATGGATGTCACGAAAACCCATTTGAGGGAAGAGGGATATTCATTTTTGGGACCCCAACAATCTGATATAACATGGTCATCTGGAAAAAGGTTGTTCTATACTGCAGAAGACTAGGGGCACCTAGCATATAGATGCAGAGTATGAAGATTATGTTTGTAGAGTATGAAGACTCCTTTTAGAAGAACTACATCACTTGTATGATACCCATATGATGCATCAATACAAGGGGGAAACATTTGGGGAGTTAAATCCTCATGTTGGTTCCTAAGTTCTTATTGGTGGAGGGCGAAGCCTACATTAAGGGGAAGATCACTGTCACAATATCATGGAGCAATGAGGCCAAGGACTAGAGTGGAAACACCCCCTCTACCATGGATGGAAATATCCTCCTACTTTAACTCACCGATAAAAATTCTTACCAAACCTACGATATCAAAATCTTTGTTAATACTGACACGCCCTATGCAGAGGCTCCGCCATGCCTTTCTTTCCCCTAGGAATTTGCTCCTATTAGAGAGGATGAAATAATACATTTAGTGTATGATCACCAGAGGTCCATCTAAGGACGATCTCGAGTCCTAATTCCTTACATCCAAAGACAAACCCAGTAAACCCAAGCTCCCTAAGAAAGGCATGGAAGACAAGCAGACTCCCCCCCCCTCCTCTGGTTTTCAAAGAGGGCTTCAATAAAATTTGACAAAAAAAAAAAGTTCCATTGTAGTCCTCATGATATATTCAACATTCTCATGGACGAGAATAGATGGAAGGGATTCACTCAGATTAATTCCAAGATTAGCCAAGAGGTTGGTGGTTATTTCTCTCTATTTGATGGTTCCATCACGGGTGTCGTTTAGGATCTGCAACAAGACAATATTCTTGTTCAAAATGGAGATTTAGGAATTGGGACGATGGGGTTTTCTTTATTGTAATTATTTACCCTTTATTTCTCCCTTACAATTCTTAATTTGGGTATAAATATCTGATGCAATTTTTGGGGGGTTTTATATGATCTCAAGTGTGAGTATGAATGTTTTGTGATGGATTGACGATAATGTTTTTTATGTATAGAATACATTTTCAATTTTTTGATAAGACACACCGCCAGTTTAGGGATGTATTGAATCATTACTTTACAGTCCAGGGATACAGTCTAGGATGTGGGGCTTGTTGTACCATGAAAATCAAGCTATATTCTACAAACAGATCCAACAACACTGTCATAGTCTCATCTAAACCCCAGTCTGATATTGAGCTCAAGTTTGCAAATATTCAAGGTGCATCTATTGAATTCACACAGGTGACCAAAGTATTGAATATTGAAACTGGAGATATGCAACCATATATTGAAATTGGAAATATGTATTAAGGTGCATTCGACATCCTTGGTGGGTGTGATACATTCACACTATCATAGACTCATCTAAACCCCATCTCGATATGTAGCTCAATGTTGCAAATCTTGATGATGCATTTTCTGAATTCACACCAATGAACAAAGTATCAAATATTCAACAACTTTGTAAAACATATTCAACAACTTTGTAATCACACAACGATGACATTTTGTAGCCAAATTGTGCCCAACCTCCATATCCCTACAGGGTTAGCTGGGGATACGAGATAAACCAAAGGAGGTGGCCACCGAATTTAAGATAGCTGGTATTTGTTCTTTGTTTGTGTTCACTGGGAAGCTCTGCTTAGCTTGGCTCTCTTCTTCCCTGATCATTTGGGTTAGCTTCGTTGGGCCAAGACTGAGGGACACCTTGTCTATAGTGCCTGGAATAAAATATTGGATTGAAAGTTATAATAGAAGTTGATAATTATTGTTTTTATACCTCATATAGCCTTAGTAGTTCCAATGTTGTCATCCTATACCGCATGTACCGAATTAATAACATAGAATAATACTCCCACTAGGGTTCTTGGTTCAACCTTAACTGGTTTTGCTTGCACTTGTCCAACCATGTTTCCTTATTAAGGAAAGTTGGTCAAAATGGATGTCAGTTGAAGAATCCAACAAACTTGAATGGGAAGAGGTAGTGTGAAGATTCTCTGCTACCTATGTGGGTTTGGCACATCTTAGTAAGAGATAAGATTCAAGTTTGTAATCTATGCCATCTTGGTATGTTCTAAGATTTCTTTCAAGTGGACAGCTGCCAAGTTTTTCTGGTTCATCTTCATCATGTTTTTTAATTTGCTTTTCTATACCTTTTATGGAATGACTAAAAATATTTTCCCTCATAGTATAGACAATAGTATCACAATATTTTAAAAAAATTGTTTTGCACACATGTAATATAGGAAAGCCCTAAGGGTTAGCTCAAGTAGTCATGATCCAGTAATGAGATATCTACCCCTTATTGGTGAGGTCACAAGTTTGAATCTCTTGATCCCCTCAAGGTTAGGTGTTTGGAACTTGGGCACCGACGGTTTACATTGATTACCACCCATTGACAACAGATCTAGGGGTTTCCAATGCATGGTGTACTGAAGAAAAAAGTAATATAATAAAACATACAAAAATAGGAGGATTACTTCTTTCTTATGACTGAAAAGGGATGAAAAAAGGCATTGAAAGTAGTGTTATATAGAGTGTTGTGTGCATCTCCCAAACAATGATAATACGATAGTCCTTATTCTTAAAGAATGCCATAGGCTTGACTGAATGTTCTTAAAGAATGTCATAGCCTTAATTAATTTTTGTCAAAGCATGTTTAGAAAGCAAATCTTCTTATGTTACCTTCACTTTCTTTGTTAAGAAAATAAAAAGTGTCTTAAGTTAGTCTTCTCAAACGAGCAGGATGAGACTCAATGCAAGCAATTTCTAGTTTCAACCATTATCTTTCCTATTATGTTGTTTCAAAATTGAAATTTTTTTATAAGGCATAACCCGAATGACAGAATTGTGTATACAATATTTGTTCAAATTTTAATTCCTCTGTTCCAGACACGCCTATTGACATAGCCTCCTTGTGATGATGGTTTCTTCCTGGATTACAGTACAAAAGGGAGGATATGATTATGTGATGCACACAAGCATTAAATTCAAACCAACAAAAACAAAGTTCAGCTGCTCGAACTCCTCACAACAAATTAAATAACAGATTTGAAAGGATCTACAAAGCACCCATTAAGTGAAAGAGGGCTCTTTCTTATTGGTTTCTAATACAGTGTGGCCAATATATGGTTATCAAACTCTAAAATATTAGTACATAAGTCACCAAAACAATCTATTGTGAGTTGTTGATGCTCAACATCGACATGCTTTCGAAGTAGTCGGAGCATGGCGCCAAAGGAAAACCTACTGAACTTTGTCAAAAAATCATTCTATTTACTTTGTCATGTCTAGGGAAATGTATTTGTCATGTCTACACCTCATGTCACCCATTTTCACTGTCATATGACCCCTTTGACAGGCTTGCATAGTTGCATCTTTTGTGTCATCATGTTGTGGTTGAGTCAAGCCCACGATATTTGTCATCTTTCCATATGGGCATCTTCATGTTATGCAGTCATCACCATTACATTTGGCTTGTCTCCCTAATCATCTCCATGCTCCTTTTGGCCAAAATTGAGTCTATTTGACCCTCTTGATAGACTGTCAAAGTTTCGGCAAGTACACATTTTTTCTCCATGATAAGTAAAATGGTCAAGTTCACATCCTCCATTAATTCATCAGATGCACCTGTCGATTGTTGTTCTCCTCACAACTAAGTCCAAAAATTCAAAAATATTCCTCGGATACCTCTTTATAGGAAAAATCCAATGTCCTTCTTACAAGAAAAATCCTAAAATCCCTTCCAATATCATATCCTTATAAAACTCCTTACCCCTTTTTTCCTTATCCCATTTTAAATTCTTGTTATTCCGTATCCCTTTTACTTTTATTTCCCCATTTAAAAAAAAATACCCCTATGCTCTAAATCCCTTGTAGTTTCCACATATCCAATCTATTTCTCTCACTTCACCCCTTATTATCTCCTTCCATTATCCCAAATAAGCAAAGGTATTAAAGTTCCCACCCCTTTCCAAAATTATAATCTACCTCGCTCTCATTATTCCAAAGTAAAACCTTTTCACGTTGGCCCCCTCTCCATGACCCTAGCTTTCAAAGTTTCATGGAATATCAAAATAAAAATAATGGAGTTGTCTAATTGTTAGACGATTTTGCCCAGACGACAAAATCGTCTATTGTACTCTCCAGTACCTTTTATATTTTTGGCTAAATGCTTTTGCATACTCCTTTAACCGGATGTTGTTATTCTCTATTAACATCAATTTCATTGTAATTGAAGCATGGTCAAACAATGAACCTCTACATCATTTAATGCATCAGAAATTTCAAATTTCAAATGTTGTATTCAACCGCCTTCTATTTGTCCCTTAAACCTGCTGATGGTGGTGGAATCCAGGGTTGGAATTTCATTTCATCTTTGCCCGTTTTGAACTTTTATCTTATCAATCACACAACGTTTTAGGGGAAAAATAACCCGTCAACAATGAAGTTTTATGAAAAAAATATCTTTTAATTATAATGTTTTTATTAAATAATTTAATTTTGAATTAAAATATATGCTTTTATTAAGGAGTTTGATTTCCAATTAAAACATAATTTAATAATCTCATTTACCCATGTTTTCATTGATCATGTGCTTTGAAAATTGAGGCTGGAAAAAAAACCTACTAATAGTGACATATACAACTCAAAGGTAACATGTGCCAACATTATGCATCTAAAGTACATTAAGTGATAAACTAAAGAAACAATCAAAACATGCAACCTAGAATTCTTTCTGAAGGTTAATGTGAGGCCACTTAAGAAACAATAAAAACGTGCAACCTAGAATTCTTTCTGATGGTTAATGTGAGGCCACATGTAATGCAACATATTGCAAGGTTAACATGCTGCATCAACAGTGTAATTGAAATTGTGATATTTTAAAATTTTCAATTAAAAGATAGCAATAGACCCATTTTCTCTTTTTTTCGTTGATCATGTACTCTAAAAATTGAGGGTGTAACAAAAAAGCCTAGTAACAGTGACACAGACACCTCGAATATAACATGTGTCAGCATTATGCATCTAAAGTACATTAAGTGATAAACTTAGGAAACAAACAAAAGGTGGAACCTAGAATCCTTTCCAGAGGTTAATGTTAGGCCACATGTAATGCAACATGCAAAATTTTTCAAGGTTAACATAATTAGTAAGATTTTCACATATCTATTCACATTTTTTTGTTGATTTATTTGATATATGTTAAAAATTAGTAACATTTTATTATTTTTGTAGTCTTAGTAATTTGTTGAAACAATTACTTTTACTCATGGGCAAATTTTTTTCTAAACAAGTTTGAAGTTAAAGATTTGAGATTTCCATGGTGTGTAGTGTTAGAATGGGTTTTAAAGTTTTAATTTTCAAGGGAAACAGAGTTAAAACAAAAGAGATATGGAGAAAAAACATAATTTTATACTCTATGGATCTACAATGACACGGAAGTGATCAGAAACAGATGGATCTGCAACGACGCAGAAGTGATCGGAAACAGATGGATCTCCAACGACGTGGAAGTGATCGGAAACAGATGGATCTGCAATGACGCTAAAGTGATCAGAAATAGATGGATATGCAATAGTGCAGAAGTGATCGGCAACAGGTCTGGATAGATGTAATCTGCGATTTAGCAGCTGAAAATAGATATGGACCCCAGGTATGCTGGGCTTCCTAACAGTTCAGGGGATTCACTTGGCCACCAATCTTGTCTGACGACTTGCGTATTGGGGTAGTACCCCTAACTCCACAGCTCATGTAAAACTGATAACCGCTTTTCCAGAAACGACATCTCTTGGTTTACCTCACGGGTGGGAACTAGTCAATCAGGTAGGGGTCGTTTCCCTTTTCGCTAGTAAGTCCTCTCAATGGTCCAGCTACTTTGGGGTTCCTGTGGTACTCCTCACAATTAGTTTTAGGGATTATGCCCAAGTACTTCTCACAATTAAGCGGATAGGGATTATTCCCAGATCCGTACCTACAACAGATATGAAAAACAAATTTGGCAGAAATTCCACCCAACGAGCCCAAGAAAGTGCTCTGATATCAGAGGTGAGGAACCTGCAACAATTAATTGATAAAATGCACGATATATTAGATCATAGAATATTTTTATTGATCGCAGGCCACTTCGAGGGGGAAACCTCCTTTGAGCAAGCTCAATAAAAATAATTTCATGGTGTCTTCATTGGCCCCAACACACACTTATATACTAATTCTATGCCCAATACTATGGGTCAATACCATGGAACATATAATACTACGGGATGATTTACAAAGCATATGCGTCCAATACTATGGGTCAATACCTCGAGCTAATACAAACTATGGATCAACAAATACTATGAGACAACTTACAAAGCATATGCATCCAACAACAATATACTAACAAAGTAAAGAGAAGGGTTGACACAGGTTCCTAACAATAACAAACAATATTTCATGTTTAAGAAAAAACACATAATATTTTCATTAAACTTTACTTTTAGATTATTATCAAATTTATAAAAAAAAATTGAAATAACAACTTACCAAAATAAGTAGCTCCAAGTCTGTGGTAGCCAGAAGAGATCACTTTCAAAATGTATAGACAAATGAGTATCTAAATTCAATAGATGCTTCTAACTTTTGAGGCCCATAACCAAATAGCATGCATGTTTGAAATTCCATACATGATGCTTGGTAGATTCGATAGCGAATATATTGCCAATTCTTGGTAAATTCGATAGCTAATAAATTGTTGATTATGGGTGGGTGGGTGGGTTATTTCCTTTATTAACGTAGTTTAAAACCGACTTCTTCTTCTAAATTTGTACACATCTCTCTCTCGGAATTGCACTTTCGAACTTGAAAACTAACTTATCCTCTAAAGGGAGGCCACAAAGGTTAGGGAAAGGCATTGAAAGGAAGGGAACAATCCCATATTGGGACAACGCTAGGACAATATAAGAAAGAAAGAACAAATGGAATGAAAAAAAAGTCATCCAAGTCATCCATATTGAAGGCAAACTCACCCACCTACTCTTCAATCAAATATGAAAGTTTCAATCTCCATTATTACATATATAATAACATGCCACCTACTACAAGCCACTTATCTAGGCATACACATATCTTAACAAGCTTATTAATAAAAAATAATGATGGTTTGGAAAACTAATTAACTGTCAAAAATACATCCTAGAAAATTGTTTGCCCGTTAGTTGAGACGGTTTGTTAAAAATTTTAACCTTATTTTGATAGGTAAAATCCTTTGAGATGGTTTGTTAAAAATTTTAACCATATTTTGATGGGTAAAATGCCTCGCCCGTGAAATTCCCACCCTGGTGGAAGCCTTCATATGCTCTACTCTTTTGTTCTCTTTTGGCCAGGTACCTTTGTAGAATACTTGTAGTTCTTTTGTTTTATAAGCAGCAGAATCAATTTATTTACTGAGATGGCCAAACACTTGGAAATGGTGGATGCCGGAGTTTCAATGGCACTGCCATCAGACATCGTGCATGCATTATCATCCTGCAACTTCCAACACCAATACTTGCAAACCCAAAAATGAGGGTGAGGGCATCTCGTGGAACTAGTGTGAAAACTTTTATGGAATTGCACCTAAGGGTATACGAAAGGATAAATGCAGACCTGCCAGGAAGGATAATCCAGCCAACAATTATGAGGAGAAAGGAAAATAAAGTTTTCAACTTGCCAACCATTTTAATATGCGTTCTTTTGGGACTAAAATTTGTTAAGAGTTGTAATCTCATGTGTCAAGTTGGTTAGTTAGTTGAGTCAATGGTCCTAAGTTAGTTGAGTTAGTTGTTGACTAGGTCATTTGCTGACCCATGGTTTACACTGGCCCATAGTATTAGCCAGTAGTTTTGGTCTTATGTTAAACTATATATATGTGTGCTTAATAATGAGAAGGCAATCAGTATGCCCTTTGTGTTTATGCTATTTATGTTCTGTGCATTGCAAACTTTCTCATGGTATCAGAGCTGACGGCCTGATCCTTCAATCTTGTTTTTGGGTAAGCCTTTTCAGAAGTTGGAGATCACACACACACACAGATGGAAGTTGCAGAACGGGACGGAGGCGGAACACTCAGATCACAGCAAATTTTTTTTTTTCTCGGCGAAAAAAAAAAATAGGCCCTGAAGGGAGGCTGTCGCACCCTGCCTGAAGGAAAAGTGTGACGTCTCACCCTACCTGAAGGAAAAGTGTGATGGTGACGCCACTTGCTTGAAGAGAAGCTGCGACGACATCGCACTTTGGCTGAGGACAACCTGCGACAACCGTCAGAATCTTGTTAGAAGGAAAAGTGCGATGACAACCTTAACTGTTGTCATAATCCATCAACGCACTGTGCCAGTTAGTAAAGTGCGATGATCAGTTTAAATGTTGTCATAATCCATGGCAAGCATGAACATGAAGCCGATCTCAGGTCCAATGCTGAACGACAAGAATTATGAGTTATTGTCTATCAAGATGCAGACCTTTCTCCAGCTCAATAAGTGTTGGGACATGGACGAAAAAGAGTTCACAGAATCGGCGGTAGCTACTACCACTGCTATGCCGAACGCAAATAAGAAGGCCCTCGACGAAATCTGAGATTGGGATCTCACTGCGAAGTGGTTGATCCAAAGTTGCATTGAGGAGTCCATTTTTTTGCGGATCGCTGGAGCTATGACCGCACATCAAGCATGGAATCTTCTCCAATCTGCATACAAAGGTACAGGTCGAGTAAAAACAGTAAGACTCCAAACCCTTTGAATTCAATTTGAAAGTCTTAAGATGAAAGACATAGAGACTGTCGATCAGTTTATGACTAGGGTTTCTGGGATTGTCACGCAATTCCAAATCAATGGAGAAGCCCTAGAGAAGAAGGGTATTGTTGAAAAGGTACTTCGATGCCTCACTAAGAAATTCTCTATGGTGGTTATTTCCATAGAAGAATCTAAGGATCTGTTGAAGTTTACTCTAGAAGAGTTAACAGGGTCGCTTTTGTCTCATGAAGCTAAACTCAGTCAGGAAGACGAGTCTCTGTCTCATGCATTTAGCACTCAGACTTCTTTTAGCAGAGGTCGAGGTCGAGGAGGCAGAGGACGAGGCAGAAGAGGAAGGAGTTCTAATTCCATAGTGGGTAGAACTGCCCATGAACACCATGAACACACAGATCACTGTGAGCATAGTCATAACCATCAGAACCAGAGAGGAAGAGGAGGAAATAGATGGACTAATAGGTCCAATGTTCAGTGTAACTACTACAAGAAATATGGCTACTATGAACATGACTGCAGAAAGAAGCAAGCAGATCTGAACAGTGGCAGAGCAAATGTCTCCAATGTTGAAGAAGATTAGTCAGAATTTATGTTTCTATCATACCAAGATACTGAAGCAGAACATCAGTCAGATCTATGGTTGCTCGACAGTGGATGCAGCAATCATATGACAGGTAACAAATCATTGTTCTCTGACCTAGATCCATCTATTAATTCAAAGATCAAACTGGGTGATCACCATCTCGTTCCAGCTAAAGGCAAAGGTACTGTTCCTATACTTACCAAACATAATGAGAAGAAGTACATAAATGATGTATTCTATGTTCCAAATCTTAAGGTCAATCTGATTAGTGTGGGTCAACTGATTCATAATAAGTATGATGTTAGGTTCATTGATTCCTACTGTACTGTCTATGATAAATCCCCTAGTAGAAGACTCCTGGCCAAAGTAGAAATGACCAAGAATAGAATTTTCCCACTCAACTTGAGGAGTGCTATCCTGTCACAGTCATATTCTCATACTGTCTCCAGTCAAGACGAAACCTGGTTGTGGCATTGTAGGTATGGTCATCTACCCTTTCAGAGTCTCTCTCATCTGCAAAAACAATCCATGGTCAGAGGATTACCAGTCATGAATGAACAGTCAAGTTCTTGTGAAGATTGTATTTTAGGGAAACACCAAAGGGACAGCTTTCCCACTTCTACAAACAAAGCCAAAGAACACCTTGAACTTGCTCACATAGACCTTTGTGGACCCATGCAAGCCCAGTCTATAGGAGTAGTTTGTATTTCCTAACATTTATTAATGACTATAGCAGGAAAGTATGGATTTACTTTCTCAGAAATAAGTCAGAAGCCTTCTCCGGATTCAAAGAGTTCAAAGCATTGACTGAAAAGCAGTTAGGTAAACCACTCAGAATACTCAGATCAGATGGTGGAGGTGAGTATGTCTCTCATGATTTTGCAGATTTCTGTAAGCAGCATGGAATCCAGCATCAGTACACCACCAGATACACTCCATAGCAGAATGGAGTTGCAGAACGGAAGAATCGGATCATCATGAACATGGCCCGAGGTATGTTGTCATACAAGAAGTTATCCGATGATTATTGGGAAGAAGCAGTTGCATGTTCAGTATATCTACTTAATAGGTCTCCCACAGTAACTGTTAAAGACAAGATACCCAAAGAAGCATGGAGTGGCACTTAGATTAGTGTCTCACATCTCAGGATCTTTGGATGTGTTGCTTTTGCACACATACCTGATGAGTTAAGAAAGAAGTTGGACAAGAAGAGTGTGTTAGGATATTTAGACACTTAGGAGTTAGTTAAGATCAACTTGTGTAATATATCCGTTAGGGATAGTGTGTTTCTTTAGTATGCATTAGTATGCATTTGTAAATACTTAATCCGACGGTCACGATATGTTCCCGACATAGAGTGATCCGACGGCTCAACTTCTCTTAGATCAAACCTAACCTTGATCCGTGGCTTAACACCTGATTGGTCCATGATCTCTATTTAAAGAGCATGGAGGGTCATTGTTTAGTTGATCGATTATGAGAAGCTCATTTGTAACTTTCTTTCTTTGCATAATAAATTGTCCCGTAGAAGCTATTTGGCTGGGGCTGTGGAGTGTTTCCCTCAAGAGGGTTTAAACCACGTCAAAACATCGGTGTTTTGATCTATGATCTGTTTGTGTGAAGTGGTTTCTCTTGGTGTTCGGTCCTTTGGTAGTAGCCTATGTACCTGAACATGGTATCAGAGCTTTTATGAAGTGTCGCTTCCGGTTATGATCTAGATCTTGAACTATTGTTGCCGAAACTCGAAAGGGTTTCTAGTTCTGGTATTTTTGTGCATTTTTGGGTTGTGGGAGGTGTTCCATTGCGTTCGGAGCGTCGTTTCCATTGGCAAATAGTTTTCGTTCGATCGAAAACGGTTCCCGGTTGCTCCAGAAATGCATATTTTATCAGATCTGAAGGTATAATGTTACAGTGACGCATTTTTTTTTATTTTCTGTTTTAAAAGAAAAAAATTCATATTTTATCATTTTTTACTGTTAGATTTTTTTTGGGTTCGGATTGTTGCTTTCCCTTCTGCGTATGCTCTTTGCATCTCGGAAAATCAGAAACAGAAAGGGAAAGGGTTTTTCTCGGCTGCATATGCTCTTTGCCGTGCACCTTGCGCGATCTCGGCAAATCAGAAATAGAGAGAAAACGTAGACTTTCCGGGGAAGCTAACAAGATATAACTCCACAAGTGTGGAAAAGTTTTTTTTGTTTCGTTTTGTAGTGTGTTTTGCAAGAAAAAGGGCAAGCACGCAAACCGAGCAAGAAGAGTAAACAAAAAAAAAAACCCTTCCTCATTCCCATATTTTACATACCTTTTAATCTAGCTCACTTGGTTCAAAGTTGCTTTATTCCTTAATAGGTCTTGAGTTCAAGTCTTAAGAAGTTACTTTTAAAAGAAAAAGTGCATGCAAGTTCTATTTTCAAGTTATTTGATTGTAAAAGTGCATCTTACTTAAATAATAAAAAATAAAAATACAAGTGAGTCACTTAAGTTTTTTTTTATTGTTGCACTATTTAAAAGTAATATCATTGTAAAAGTGAAATCACTTATTTTACAAAAGTGGTTCACTTAAAGCAACTTTCTTGTAAAGTGATTGTCAAAAGGTTCATCATGGGAAGAGGGAGGTTCTTTTTTTTTGTTGGACATTCTCTACCTGCCACGTCACTATTGGGGACATCTTCAACAATTTCGTTGTTCAAGCATAACTTCATCATACAGAGTCAGTTTTCAGTGCCGGTTTTTTTTAAACCGCCTATTTTTTCGAGCTCTTCACATCCAGACTATTGGTTTCTGCTTTTATAGCCATTAATTTACAAATATGGCCGCCCCTTGTGATATTCTACTTAACAGTTCCAACTGTTTCTCATGGAAATCTCATATGGAGGATGTTCTACGAAGTAGGAGACTTTTCAGAATTACCTCAGGGAAAGAAAAGGAACCCACTGATGATGATAAGAAAATAAAATGGGAAAATAGATGTGATGAATCTTGTGGATTGATTGGGATGTCAATCTCTACTGATTTGCGATTCCACATATCTGGAATTGATGAACCTAATGCTGCTTGGGACAAGTTGGAATCTGTGTTTGGTAAACACAATGAAATTCGAGGTCACCAACTCGAAAATGAGTTGATTTCTTTAAATCCAAGTGACTTTTCATGCATTCAAGATTATTTATCTAAGTACAAAACTCTTAAACTCTTATGTGCAGAATGTAACATTGAGATGGAAGACAAACAATGCATTTATCATATTCTTTCCAAACTTGGACCTGCATATTCTGTTTTTGTATCTACATTTTACTCCATGAAAGCATCCTTGAATGCAGCTAGCTATCAAGAGCCTAGTCTTGAATCCTTTTGTGATTCCTTGATTAGAGAACAAGATAAACTCATTCATATTGGAATAATCAACAATGCAGATACATCTGGGAAATCCTTATTGTCCCAACAGAAAGAAAAGTCCAAGCCTCCCAAGAAACAAAATTTTCGCAATAATAAGTCAAACAAGGGTCCCAAACCCTCTCAGTCAGCTCCTTCTTTAAAAAATGACAGAGGATCCAAGCCAAAAGGCAAGAAAACTGAGTGTCATTGCAACTATTGTGGGAAAGATAATCATGATGAATCTAAGTGTTTCAAGAAGATGGCAGCCTTGGAAGCAGCAATGAAGAAGCACCACATCAACCTAGATTCGCCTTCAGAATCTGCCTCTCATGGACATGCACTTTGTGCTTTTGGTTATTCTTATAATGTATCTTCTTCTTCTACTTCAAATGAATGGCTCATTGATTCTGGAGCATCTTATCATATGGCTAAGGATCAAGCCATCTTTTCTAGTATGCATGAATGTAATACCAAACAAATATTTGTTGGTGATGATAGATCTCTAAGTGTTGTAGGAGCTGGAACAGTTCCAGTAGATAATGGTCATTTTAGTGATGTATTATGTGTTCCAAGAATTTCCTGCAATTTGTTGTTAGTCTATTAGATCACTCATTCTGGTGAAGGTAAAACTGTGACCTTTACACCTCACCAAGTTGTAATCAAGGATTTTAAAGATCCTCAACAGGTCCTAGCTACCGAAATTGTTGATGATATTACCAGGTTGTACAAGTTTAACAACTTTGGGTCATCACCTTTCCCTTCAGTTTTTGTTGCTCATAGTGATAACTTGAGCAAACTTTGGCATGAGCGATTTGGTCACTTAAATTATCGCTCATTGCAACAACTATGTAAAGAAAATATGGTGGCAGGTCTTCCGATGGTATCTTGTAGAGATGGTGTTTGTTCCGGTTGTGTACTCGGAAAACATCATCGGGATAGTTTTGACAAACGTGCCTCTTGGCACGCCTCGGTTCCCTTGGAGCTTGTGCATAGTGACTTGTGTGGTCCTCTTCCATCTGCTTCCTTTTTTGGTTTCAAATATTTCTTAACTTTCATTGATGATTACACCAGACGCACTTGGGTTTATTTCCTAAAACTTAAGAGCGAAGTATTTAACATGTTCTTGGCCTACAAGGCCCTTGTTGAAAAACAATCTGGTCATCAAATTATTAAGTTAAGATCTGACAATGGAGGAGAATATGTTAACAAACAATTCACTACTTTCTGCACTGAACAAGGCATCCAACAACAGCACATTGTTCCATATACACCATAACAAAATGGTGTAGCTAAGCGGAAGAACCGCACTTTAAAAGAAATGGCTAATTGTATGATCCAATGTAAGGGACTAAGTCTTCAATTTTGGGGTGAAGCCATAAATTGTGCAAATTACATAGTTAATCGCACCCCCACAAAAGCATTACAAGGTATAACATCGGAAGAAGCATGGAGTAAAACTAAACCTGATGTAAGTCACTTTTGTGTGTTTGGTAATGAAGCATGGGCTCACATTCCGGATGAAAACGGAAAGCATTGAAGCCTAAAAGTGAAAAGTGCATATTTTTTGGATATTCTGAAGATGTAAAAGGTTATAGACTTCTTCAACCACATTCTCATGATATAATCATTAGAAGAGATGTTAAATTTGATGAAAATCTCTTGTCCTGCGAGCCTAACTCGACGATTGTGCCATCTTTGGCCTACGAGCCTGATTCGACGTTTGTGCCTTCTTCTTCTTCTTCCAACTTCCTTGACAGGTTTCCAAATCCAGTTTCTAATAATGACAGTGAGGATGAAAATCCACCTCCACCTGCTCATGTTCCTCCAGTTGCACCAACATAAGTGCTTCCTCGATGGGTCCGTTCAACATGTGAAGCAGCTGGTGATCTTGCCGATGATCCTAGATATCAACGTCAAACACGTTCTCAGTTTCAGCGAGCCTCTTCTCTTTTGGCTCAAGTTTCTGAGAATCATGATCAAGAAAATTTTGCAGAAGCTTTAGGGAATCCAGATTGGGATGCAGCCATGGATGAAGAATATCGTTCCTTAATGGCGAATGATACTTGGGATCTTGTACCTCTTCCAAAAGGAAGAAAACTTGTCAGATGTAAATGGGTCTACAGAAATAAGTATGCATCAGATGGAAGTGTTGAAAGACTTAAGGCAAGGTTAGTTGCCAAGGGTTTTTCCCAAGTTGAAGGGATTGACTACAATGAAACTTTTGCTCCCGTCGCAAAAATGAACTCCATCCGCCTTGTTCTTTCCCTTGCAGCCTTACACAACTGGGAAGTCCATCAAATGGATGTCAAGTATGCCTTCTTACATGGTGATTTACAGGAGGAAATTTACATGGAACAACCTCCTGTCTATGTTCAGAATAACTCTAGCCTTGTTTGCCGCCTTAAGAAATCTTTATATGGCCTTAAGTAAGCACCTAGAGCTTGGTATGCCAAAATGGATAAATTTCTCCTTGACACTGGTTTTTCTAGATGCCATTCTGACCCCAATGTCTATACCAAGAAAGTAGGAAACCATCTCATCATACTTGTTCTATATGTTGATGACCTTATTCTTACTGGTAGTGACCCTAAGCTTATAACCCATGTGAAATCCAGTCTTAAACAAAATTTTGAAATGTCAGACTTAGGACATTTGCATTATTTTCTTGGTCTCCAAGTCCTACAAACCAAAGAATGAATCTTTCTTTCTTAGCCTAAGTATGCTTGTGACCTTCTTCGTCGCTTTCACATGGAATATTGTACACCAGCCCCTTCTCCCTTCCAGTCTAGAGTCAAACTTTCTGCCACTTGTACTTCACCTGAAGTCAATGCCACCTTGTATCGTCAGCTTGTTGGTAGTCTCTTATACTTGACTCATTCCCGTCCTGACCTTTCCTTTGTCGTTGGTCGTGTTTCCCGTTATATGCAGACACCTCATGAAAGTCACTGGAAAGCAGCTAAAAGAATACTTCGATATATTCGAGGTACAGTTCAGTTTGGGATTCATTACAGTACAGGGGGGAGACCTTTGTTGGTTGGTTTCACTGATTCAGATTGGGCCGGCGATCTTGATGATCGAAAGTCTACTGCAGGTTATGTTTTCAGTCTGGGATCTGGACCTATTACTCGGGCTTGTAAGAAACAACAAGCTCTTGCTCTTTCTTCAGCAAAGGCAGAATATCGAGCAGTAGTTAATGCCAGTCAGGAAGCTTTATGGCTTCGACAGATCCTTTCAGAGTTTGGATTCGAGCAGCAGCAGCCTACTCCACTTTGGTGTGACAATCAAAGTGCCATCAAGCTTGCCAAAGATCCATTTCTACATCAACGCAGCAAACACATTGAGCTACATATGCACTTCATCAGAAATCTTATTCATGATCGTGTTCTTGAAGTGCTCTTTTGCCCTACAGATGATCAAGTTGCAGACATCTTCACCAAGTCTCTTACAGAAGCGAAGTTTCCTATACTTCGATCTATGTTAGGAGTTCAGGAACTTGTCATTAAGGGGGGATAGGCTCTAATGCCTCCTTCCTTCTTCTAATAGTGTCACTTTTGTAAATCCTTCAATCCTATCCCAAGTTGTTCTTAAGGGGGGATGTTAGGATATTTAGACACTTAGGAGTTAGTTAAGATCAACTTGTGTAATATATCCATTAGGGATAGTGTGTTTCTTTAGTATGCATTAGTATGCATTTGTAAATACTTAATCCGATGGTCACGATATGTTCCCGACATAGAGTGATCCGATGGCTCAACTTCTCTTAAATCAAACCTAAACTTGATCCGTGGCTTAACACCCGATTGGTCTATGATCTCTATTTAAAGAGCATGGAGGGTCATTGTTTAGTTGATTGATTATAAGAAACTCATTTGTAACTTTCTTTCTTTGCATAATAACTTGTCCCATAGAAGCTATTTGGCCGGGGCCGTGGAGTGTTTCCCTCAAGAGGGTTTAAACCACGTCAAAACATCGGCGTGTTGATCTGTGATCTGTTTGTGTGAAGTGGTTTCTCTTGGTGTTCGGTCCTTTGGTAGTACCCTGTGTACCCGAACAGAGTGAAAGGTGTATTTTCAAAGGCTATAGTGAACAACAGAAAGTCTATAAGTTGTATAATCATGTCACCAAGAAAGTAGTTGTGAGAAGAGATGTCAAATTTCTGGAAGATAAATGTTGGACTGATACTGAAGACAGACAGTCCAATA
Organism: Larix kaempferi; assembly: GCA_027924585.1. Taxonomy (NCBI): domain Eukaryota; kingdom Viridiplantae; phylum Streptophyta; class Pinopsida; order Pinales; family Pinaceae; genus Larix; species Larix kaempferi. Next base: position 14,947,531 of record BSBM01000073.1, read on the forward strand.
CCACCAAAACCACTCAGAATGCCCAGACTTGAAGTACAGCAGCAGCAGCAAGAAGGGACATCAGTAGACAGTCCACAACAGAACTAGAGAACCTGAATCTTAAGGGATTTATATGAACAGACTCCTGTCATTGATGATCAGCTACAGTATGCTCTATTTTCATCTCAGCCAACATGTTTTGAAGAAGCAGCAAAAAAACCATAGTGGATCCAAGCAATGAATGAAGAGATTGATTCTTTTGAGAAGAATCAGACTTGGGATCTAGTTGATCTCCCATCAAATAAAAGTTGCATTGATGTAAAATGGGTCTATAAGACCAAGTTGAATGAAAAATCAGAGGTAGAAAAGTACAAGGTAAGACTTGCTGCAAGAGGTTTTGCACAACAATATGGTGTAGACTATGAAGAAACCTTTTCTCCAGTAGCAAGGATGGACACCATCAGAGCTGTACTTGCAATAGCAGCTCAAAACTAGTGGCATGTTTACCAAATGGATGCGAAATTTTCCTTTCTCAATGGCATACTTGAGGAAGAAGTCTATGTAGATCAGCCACCTGGTTATGTTGTCAAAGGTTAAGAACACAAGGTATGTAAGCTGAAAAAGGCCTTGTATGGTCTCAAACAAGCTCCACGATCTCGATACAACATAATTGATTCTTACCTCATAAAAAATGGTTTCAACAAAAGCAGCAATGAACACACTCTATATGTCAAAACAGATTAGGATGGTAACATTCTACTTGTTTTTCTTTATGTTGATGATACCATCTATACTGGAAATTTGATGCTAGAAGAGTTTAAGACAGTCATGAAAAAGGAGTTTGAGATGACTGATCTTGGTCTTATGAAGTTTTTCCTTGGTCTGGAAGTTGATCAAAGTGAAAATGGGATCTTCATCTATCAGCATAAGTATGCTACAGACATTCTGCAGAGATTTAGAATGGAAAAATGTAAACCAGCAGAAACTACCATTGCTACAGGAACCAAGTTAAGCGAAAATGATGATGAACCAGTAGTAAATTCTACACTTTACAAAAGATTAGTAGGAAGATTAATGTATTTAACTACTACTAGACCTGATTTAATGTATGCTGTCAGTCTTATTTCTAGATTCATGGAATCTCCCAAAGAATCTCACTAAAAAGTTGGAAAAATAATACTGAGATATGTTGCAGGTACAATTGATTATGGACTTTGGTACACTCATTCATAGAACTGCACTCTCACAGGGTACACAGAAAGTGATTTTGCAGGTAGTATTGATGATAGGAAAATCACATTTGGTTATGCTTTCCATCTTGGTATCAGTCTTATTTCCTAGGATTTTCAGTAGCATCCTATTGTGAGCATGTCTTCAGCAGAAGCAGAATATATTGCAGCAACTACAACAACATGCCATGTAGTTTGTCTCAGAAGACTCTTGAAGGACATGGGACATACAGAAACAAAACCAACAACCATCTATTGTGACAATAGTTCTGCTATACAGTTGTCTAAGAATAATGTATTTCATAGGAAGAATAAACACATTGACACTCACTATCACTTCATACGTGAGTTAGTCAATAATGGAGAGATCAGTTTGTTGTTTTGTGGCTCTAAGGAGCAGCTTGCCGATATGTTTACCAAACCCTTGGGAACATCCACATTTGAGTTTCAGAGGAAGTGCTTAGGCATTGGTAGTGCTGACCACACCATCCCATTTGAGATTAAGGGGGTGTGTTAAGAGTTGCAATCTCATGTGTCAAGTTGGTTAGTTAATTGAGTTAGTTGTTGGCTATGTCATTTGTTGATCGATGGTTTACTATAATACCCCAATTTTGACCCCTGTGAAATATTGGCTTTTAATGTAAATATGGTATACATGCGTTGTATGTTTCCCTAGCGTGGAGCTCAAGGCCAAAGCCCCGCTAGTGTATGTTTGGATTTTATTTAAAACAAGTGAGTATTTGATATTTTGATACCCATGTGCTATTAAGCCATGGAATATTGTAAATTGATGTAAATGTTAATATTTCAATAAAATACCAAAACTGGCTATGGAAGCAACCAATGAGAAGGGGCCATGTGTATCCACTAGGGAGCGGTGAGGGGGTTGTGGAGATGAACCATACACTGCCAAATGTCATTGTGAGAACCCATTTGACTTTCCCTTGATGACATTTATTTCTGTTGTAAGGAAGTAGTTGAAGATTTCAGTCCATGGCTTCAATGGAGCATGGGCAGCCCAGAAATTCGTATTTGCAGGTATGGGCTTTGTTTTCTTGTACTACAAGTCACTCTACCTCATGGGAGTTGCTTCTTCCCCATCCCCATTCCATTGTGGAAGTTACCAGCATCAGTTTTCATCTAAAAATGAATTGCCAGCAGGGAGAAAAACCAGAAATCGTAGCTTTGCAAGAACCCACGTTTTGAAGAGCCAAAAATGCCCAAATTTGGTATTTAACAGTAAAATCCAATGGGGGATCCATAGATTTGAACGTTGGGGTGAATTTGAGAGGATTAGATACCCCAAAATCCATTGGAAAACCTAGTTTTTACAGCCCAGAAAACCAGTGACGGGATTGAGTTATTTGATGAACAGAATTGTGAGAAATCCAATTGTGGATGACTGAGCAGAGGTTGGGTTTGCTTGATAAACCCAGTGAAGGCTAGAATCTCAAGGATTAGCAGCTGTACCTTTCTATGACCACCCTGAAGAGCACTGGAGGGAAGGCACACCTGAGGGACTGTACAGCAGAGAAGGGGACCTTCCTTGTGTTGGGTGTGGTAGGTAATGTGGGTGCCTTGACTGTTGAATTCATTTGAGATGCTTTTAGCTCTGTGGTTGAGCTCACTGGCTTAGCATTTCCCTCCTTTGTCTTTCATATGCTTGATAAACCCAACTGTGTGTTGGCTTAGCATAGTTGTTGAGTGAAATCATGGTTGTGAGTGAGCCCAGCTAGTTCCTCCTTAGTGGATAGACAACCCAGCTCGGGGTGATCTCTCAGCTGAAAGAATACAAGCTGGACAGAGATCTATGGTTGGGTGGAACGTTGCTCTCACATAGCCAGTTGTTTGGACAACTTCATCTTCAAGATAAGTGCTCTCTGTGATTTACATTAAATGCATTATTTGTTTTGCAGTGTGTTAATTCCGAATGTTAATTTCCCATGTTAATGAAATGAAATGATTGTCTTAATAAAATCAACATGAAGTCTGTGCATAGCCTGGGAATGGAATTGAAATCCCTGGGTGTTGAATCATCTTATGCCTATGTTAGACATGGTGATGCGTTACTATTTGTGTGTTTGCTAGTATGTTTATTTCCGCTGTGTTTATTTGAAGTATGAGTCTGCACACAAGAAGATTTTAATTGTTATGAATTAATGAGTAATGTATGGGGTTGAGAGTGTCAATAAGCCCGGTAAATCAGTCATGTTTCCTTCCTTGCATTGGAATGAGAGAAGGGGACGCTACATTTACACTGGCCCATGGTATTAGCCAGTGGTTTTGGTCTTATGTTAAACTATATATATGTGTGCTTAATAATGAGAAGGCAATCAATATTCCCTTTGTGTTTATGCTATTTATGTTCTGTGCATTTCAAACTTTCTCAAAATCGTCCAACTAAAAGTTTTGATCTCTACAGGGTTTTAAACATTTGCTTGGTGTTTTTCAATCAAATTAGCCTCTACTGTGGTAATTATGACACCATGGTACAGTGTAAAAACCAAACAAGTATGAAAAAAACATTAAACTTTGTTTGAAGATTGAGAAACACAGAAATAAAAGTATAAATCGAAAAGAATTTATATCCACAATCAAGGAAAAGTTGAAAATGATGTATAACAGATCATGTTGCAATGGCTTTTTGTAAAAACAAGTTACGTTCATGTAATAGAACACTGATTTAAATAGCATTTTAGCTTGTATGAATATTTGGACTATTTAATATATAAATATATAATGATGTTAGGATGTTTTAGAACTTCAGAAATTTAACATGGACTCTATATAATAGAGAGCAGATGACTAAATTTTTTTTCCAGCGAAGATGTACGGGAAACACACCAATACTTCCCCACATTTCATGGATGGTAAGGATGGTAAACCGTCGGCCAACAACAACGGCTGGCCTAACCCCTTAGGACTCAAGGCTGCAGATGACTAAATTATATAGACGGGGACGACGATCGAAGTATTTCAAAAATATTTTTTAACGAGTTATATTATTCAATATTTTTAATTTTGATCTATACTAAGAGATTTTTTAAACATAGAACAACAATATTTTTAAATCTTTACATAAGAAGAAACGGATCAATTTGCGTTTGACATAAAAAAAATAATATAAATCTCAAAGAGTTTCTATCCATATTGTGGAAAAGTTGACAATAAACTGCAATTTTTTACTCATTGAAACATGGAAATCTAAATAATTCAATTCGTATAATTTAATTTATTTCAGTAATGCTAGCATAAAGTAGTAGCTTAAGTAAATGGAACTAGGGTGCATAATTTCTTTTATACAAATTAAATTAAATAAATTATATCTATATGATTGAAGATGTATCATTGTGTTCAATCATACATATGCTTGTGTTTTCTCTCACTTTATTAGTAATTTATCTTTAATTGACTTTGTGATACCAAACAATATGGGGAAAGTCGAAAGTCAATCATAAATTGTTGACAATGACGACACAAATTGATAGTGACAACACAAGATAATGCAATGGGGTAATGTGCTGTTGATCTGAACAACCTCAATACGCCTTTTAATCCAACACTGAATCTGAAAACCATGTTCCAATCTAAATGGTTGGATATGACAATGAACGGTACTGAGATTTAAATATATTCAGTTGTGTCAATAATGTTTATCCAATGAGTGAAACTTTAGAGTTGATATAGTTTTATTAAAGTTCTTTATTAATAATATATTAATGTTTATCTTGAACCTTTCTATATAAAGGTATGAGAGTGAGAAAGATAAACAAATTATATATACATATGAAAGTCTATTACAATTTAATATTTTTCAGATTTAAAAACTAATTGATGTGAAAAAGACCATCTTCTATTTAAATTTAAAGACCAAAACACACTCCATATGTTTATATTTTTTAAAGTTATTTGAATTCTGATGGAACTATAAATAGATGAATGTTTACCTCATCGTTGTAGATCTGAGAGATATAAAAGAAATTTAAGGAAACTGAAGCCGCAACTATATTTAAAAGTATAAGAGCTGTCGATAAATTAAAATATATATTAGAATACTATATAATAGAATACTATATAATAACATTCGAATTTATATATAATTCTATTTTTATTATATGATAACAAAATTATAACAAGTGGTTTGGATTATAACAATGGTCATAACATTGTCAGATTTAACTATATTTAAACATACTTTTTTAAATACAATGTAAGAAATATAATAGAAATTACTATAATTGTAAATATGACTCTTAAATTGAATAATACAAAGGTGGACATAATGTTTTGAATCTAGATTTCACTCTATTTTGTTATATCTCCTCTTAATTTTCTTTAATATCATTCTTAATTTTTCACCTCTCTGTAAAGTGCCAAAGAAATGTGAAAATGTGAATAAGAACATGATCAGGCTAGTACAAATATCGTTATGCAACTATAGTGATTGAAAAACCACAGTACAAGCTTCGATTGAAAAACCCCAGGCAAATGTTTAAAACCCTGTAGAGATTGTATGGTCTGTGTTCAGATCGAAACTTTTAGTTGGGCACTTATTGTCCCAAGAAGAGCGCATATTCAAATGGCTGGCACGTTGAAAACTTGGTTTTCCTTTCTCCTCATAATTGTTGGTTGGGTTATCCTTCCTGGAGGACGACATTTATCCCTTCTTGCGGAAATGATACCCTTAACTGCAAATCCATAAAAGTCTTCACATTGGTTCTATTGCTACGCCCTCACATTTATTTTTGGGTTTTAAAGTGTTGCTGTTGGAAGTTGCAGGATGATAATACATGCGTGACTGGTAGTGCCATTGAATCTCCCTCATCCACCATTTCCAAGTATTTGGCCATCTCATGCAATAAATTGATTCTATTGCTTATATAACAAACGGGCTGCAAGCATTCTATCTGAATAGAAGAGCAGAGCAGCAGATGAAGGCGACAAATAGAAGGCGGTTGAGTACAACCGATTGAAATTTGAAATTTCCCGTGCATTAAAGGATGTAGAGGCTCACTGTTCGACCATGGTGCAATCGTCTAACGATTAGACAACTCCTAAAAATAATACTCTACTCCCTCCTTTATTGAAAAAGGCACCTTTTGTCTCCTTAAGCCACTTTATTCCTTAAAATATATTTATAATCCCTTTTAATTTATGACTCCTATTCCTACATCCACTTCCTTAAGAAGCACGAATCCAAAAAAACATTTATGGAAGGAGTTGTTCTTCTTTTTATTATTATATAATATTAAAGGGGTTGTACATGTCCAATATTAAAGGAGGCCAACAACGTTCAAAAGTGAACCCTTATCCAATATTAAAGGAGGCCACCAACTTTCAAAATTGAATCCTTCTTCCTAGTCGTTCAAAGGGCCTGGCCCTTCCCAAAAGTGTAAAGTAAAAATTTCAAAAAAAATTCAAAATCTTATTTTTACCCTTTCAATTAAGGATGACACAATTTATAATAACATTTCAAAAGAAGGGTAATATTATAAATTACTTTTCAATATAATTTCATAGTATGTTTAAATTGATAAGCTATAAAGTTTCCAAAGATATATAGATATATAATTGTGAATTGAATTTTAAATAAATATTATAATTTACTAAAATAATTACATAATACGACATCATTAAAATCTCTTGGTACAAATAAAAAACGTGTGACAAGCCGAACAAGTCGAATCATGACATCGATTGATCTTAAAAAATTACGTTTATTGTCAAAAATATTAGAATTGGGAAAGATCACGAATTCCATGCAGATTGTGAATTTGTGATGCAATACCTGTGGAAAAAGTTAAAAGACGAGATTTTCCATAGTCCATTTTACTCAATTATAGTTTATGAAAGCATTGATCTAACTATGAAGCACCATTTGATTATTTATATTACGTATTTGACAAATGAAGGAAAAGGTTAATGTGTAACAAAATTCATACGCTTGTTTCAAATAAAATATGAAACAACTCAATCTATGTATGATGCAGCGATAACTCTTTTAACATAGATGGATCTATCTTTGATGAAGTTAGTTGGATTTGGCTCTGATGGGGCATCTTCCATGACGGGTAGTTTTGAATGTTTATCTTCTAAGATATATCGAGATTTTTTTCATTTATTAGATATCCATTCCATAGATGATAGAGAAGCATTAACAACAAATGATGTTTCGTTTCATTTTCCAGAGTTACAGTATGCTGATAAATTTGCAAACAAATTTTATTCATGGCTTGGAAAATCTACTAAAAGACATGGAGAACTAAAAGAGCTAATGGAATCCTTTCAAATCACTGAGTTAGAGGTTTTGAAAATTAATCAAATTAGGTGGCTCTTTATAGGAAATATCATGGAAAGACTCGTCTTATAGGAAAGGTCATGGAAAGGCTCGTCAAAATCATGTCATCTTTATTAAAAGGTTGGGAGTTATGGGAGATAAATATGTACGAGTTGTCAATAATATTTCAAGTGCAATTTTGCATCCATTTGCTTGTATATGTGCTCATTGAGTTAAATAAGTTTCAATCATAAGTTCCAAGAGGACCATGTTGATATCACCTTTATTAGCACTACTTTAGATGTTACTATTAACATGCTTCTTAAATGGTCTTTGGGGGGGCATATTTGGGGTAGGTACAATGCACATTACCTCTTTTTTAGTTAGAGCACAAGGAGGAACCCTTGAGTTTGCAGATAGCATAGGTATGGTACATTTACATCCATTGAGGTTTGAAAGTTTGCCAAAGATACAAATACCAAGGACACTAGATGATTGCATTATTTTCAGAAAATGTTTTTTGATGAAGGCAATGAAATCTCTAGATAGGAGGTTCACATATATTCCTAGGAGGTTCACATATATTCCTATATTTAATGCTTCTAAGTTTTTCAATCCTCGAAATTATTATGAAGAAATGGATGATAGAGACTCTCAAACAAAAAGATGGTTGCAATGTTTACGTGAAAATTTTAGTGTTAGGGACTCACCTATTGTAGATGCTGCTAAATGTTTGGGTGAAATGGATGAATTTATTTGTACTATTTATAAATCATACCCTAAAAAATATATGTTTGGAGCATGGGATCTATGTGGAGATAAACCTGAATAGTTTGAAGGATTTCCTTGTTTGATGTAATTATGGAAAGCTATTCTTGTAATTCCAACAAGTACAACAATGTGTGAAAGAGGCTTCTCAAAATTAAATAGGATAAAAAGTTATGATAGATCAAGGATTTCATTGGACACATTGGACATGCTATGTTTCTCTCCCTTAGTGCACCTCATGCTTCAAATACATCAAGATAGATCGGACTGCAATTTATGATATATGGAAACAAATGAAAACTAAAAAGACTCTTCCATTGGGCATAGATTGATGTCTTCAGTGATGTAAGCTCAAATACTTTTGAAGAATATCAAATGAATCGAAGAACAATATGCCTTTTTTGTTGGAATGTGTTCATTTATGTAACATAATAATAATTTTGTGGAATTTACTATTTTCAAAGAAAATTTTGTTTATTTCTTAGTTTTTATTGAAAAGTTATCATTTTCTCATGTAAAGAGCATTCAATTGCTTAAAATTGTAAATAAATTGAAAGGACAATTTTTTTTGTTGTTGCATTTTTTTGAAGAGTTTAGTTACTTTCTACTTGTCAATTGAAGTACAATTATTTATATAGGCCTTCATCTTTGAAAGGCTCAAAGAATATATGCCCTTCAAATTGAAATTAAGACCCACCCTTCAAATTTGATGAGTGGAGGGTAATGGAATTTTTACATTGTAAATAATAAAAACATTGTTACACAAGTGGCTGAATTCTTGCATTAATCAAAGCCAGGAAGACTTATTAAAAGCCTCAGATTCAAAGAAACTCCACACCACGTGGAACAATAGTGACGGTAGCTCAGAAATGGTACAAGTGGAAGGAGATCCATTCGAGGAGGATAATCATGAAGATCACCGTGGTAGATATTGCAAGTAGTTAGCAAGAATAAATAACGACCGTTTGCAAACCCATGATGAGCAACACATGGCCACGATGGAAGAGAGAGGGAGATACGTTGCAAAAGACAAACAAGACAACGCTTCCATCATGTAGAGGAGACAAACAATTTGTATATTGACATTTCTTTTAGAATAGTAAGTCTTTCCTCTGATAGGGGTAGGATTTTACAATCCCTTTTGGTTGATTGACATTTCCAACACTGCCATTGTCATCCACTTGGTTTCCGCATATCAAGTGAATATAAGCATAAATATTGTTGAGATACATTTGATCAATCTCGCATCATGGTAGAAATCTTTGTTACGGGAGCAAAGGTTTTTGTGTAGTGTATTTTTATAACTAACCCTGAGCGACAAGTCTTGGTTCATGCTTTTACCCTCAAGTATATTTAGTTTTAAAAATCCATGTATAGTTGACAAATACTTTTAGCTTTTGCAAGTGTTGTGAGTTCCTGAACCCTTTCTGATATAAAGAATCATATTCTTCCTACATAGTTGTGTCTCACTTTCCATATTCCGGTGACTCTCATTTTCTAAAGAGATTCTTCTTCTTAACGATATCGGTGTTTTAATACTTGCCTGCTCCTCCAATTCTTTTGAGCCACCGATGTTCAATGTTTGAAGTTCTGTAAGACTGTAAATCGTTTGTTATTATTACTATGTAAATAATTTATTATTCCTGGTATGTAAGGTTTGGTATTCTACAGAATTGGAAGATGGAATCCTTTATTATTCCTAATTTTATTCGTAAGATTTGGTGCTCTGGGTCGATAGAATCGATGGAGCTGTAGGTGTACTGGGTATGTTCACATTCATATTTTTTGTGGTTCTGTAGGATTTTGAAAGCCAACTAGTAGAAACCTTGTTGTATGCCTAATTAGGACAACTGTTTTCGGACATTTACTATTAATCCAAGTCGTATTGGAATTCTCGAGTTGAGAATGGCTATAAATTAGCCAAAGTCTGTTTTAGTTTTGGTTTTGTAGTTTTTGTTTCTTTATTCATTTTGTTATCCCTGGGTTTATGGGTGGATTTTAATCTTGTTATTCACCTGTTTTGTGGGTGTTTATAGGTCGGTTTCAAGTTAAACAATAGCCATCTTACTAGTAGCAGCGGTTTCAAAACTCATACGGGGCATAAATCGGCTAAAGTTTCACCACCTTCATTCCTTCAGAGTTATGCTTGTAGATTTCTCAAACCCTGCCACACCATGAGTCTCTTTTGTGCCGCTTTATCATTGAACTTTGATTTTATCAGTTCTCCATATTTGATTTCTATGTTTATGGCACCCTAGCAAAGCACCGCGAAATCTCAGATTCTTCCATTTGGTAGGATGTTTCCACAAAAATATATATTGATTTATGTGTTAATGCTATTAATTTTAGACCCTAGCAATCCACTAAGAAATCTCTAAGTATTTCATTTGGTAGTAATTTTCCACACAATATATATGTGTGAGTGTGTTGTTTCAACTCGATCCTAGGGGTTGTGGTATACTTGAAACAATGTCACCATTTTTTTCTCGTTTTGTATATGAAAGAGTTCAACTCAAAGCTTGTGACAATTAGTCTTCTACTATTAAAGAAATGTAAATGCGGAAGATAATCTAAATGTACTTGTCTATTATATTCCTCCTTCAGGAAATGTCATTGATGTAATTGATAATGTAAGAGTCATTGAAAGAGTCAATGTAAACCCTAGGACTTGTGTCGGCCTAGAAGAACCCATAAAAGAATATTATATTATGTAATTGACAAGTCGGCCGAATAAGTCAGGTCAAGTCGGCCCTGTTGGGGAAAAGTCACCTCAATGGAAGAATATAAATAAGAGGTTGAGTTGCTCATTTGTATCACTCATCTCACTCACTCAAGTTCACATAGGAGAGAGAGAAGTCCGCACAAGTGAAGGAGAGAAGTTGTTTTTGTCTTGGGGTTTCATCTTGTACTTGGTGAATTTTATATTGAGGGAGTTTTGTCGGGGTTTTCTCCCTTGTGGTTTCCCCAAGAGAAATTGTGTGTTCTTTGTGTTTGTTGTTCTTGTATTTCTTTCAGTGATTAAATTGTTTAATGTTATTATGCTAAACACGTAAAAACTAACATGGGATCAGAGCAAGCCTGAAATAAAACATTGTGCAGCCTGTGCAATTGCAAAAACTAGGGCTTCTTATTCCAGGAGCTCTCTCCACAGATCAACTAAAAAAGAGGGTGCATCTAACTCACCTCACTAGGGTGCATCTTTCTGTCGAAGTAGAATTGAATTCTGAAAATTTTCATTTTTGGCTCCACCTCTACAGCCCAGAGAACTAGGGCATCAAGTTTTTGGAATATTTGCTCACAGATTTGGGAGAAAGAGTACTTTTCTCAAATCGCCTTGAGGAGGTGCATCTTTTCATCTAGTCAGTTCTCCAAGAACCCGAATTTAGAAAATTAGGGTTTGTCTGTCAAACCCTAAGTCAAGGTAAAAGCAGTTTTCAAAAGAACAACTTTACTGTTAAGTACTATCTCTATTCTATTTCCATTTGAGGTTCTCATATTATCAAAATGACAAGCACTATCAAGTTTGGTGAGAAGCTTGAAGGTGCTGAGAACTTCAGGGAATGGAAATATAGAGTCATGCTCATTCTTGAAGAACATGACTTAGAAAGATTTCTAAAAGAAGAAGTTGCAGAACCAGAAGGAGATGAGGCCAAAGAAAGACACAAGAAGAATTTGATCAAGACTAAGAGGATCATAGCTAATTCTATCAAAGATCACTTGATTCCTCAATTATCCTTAAAGAAGACTCCAAAAGAAATATTTGATGCTTTGACCAGTCTGTTTGAAGGAAATAACATTAATAAGAAGATGACCTTGAGAAATCAACTCAAGCGTGTGAAGATCCAGAAGTTCAAAAATATGCATTCATACTTCTCCAGATTATCTGAGATCAATGAACAATTATAAGCCATTGGAGACATGGTAGAAGAAGTTGAAGTTGTAATGACCACCCCGAATGGTCTTCTTAGAGATTGGGAACCTTTTGTTCATGGAATATGCGCTAGGAAAAGATTAATCATGTTCAAAAAACTACGGGAAGAGTGTGTGCAAGAAGAAGAAATAATAGCTGTAAGAAGAAGAAATAATAGCTGTAAGAGAAGAGAAACTAAATGATAATGAAGATCAAGCTTTGGCAACTCATGCCAAAGGAGGAAGGGAAAAAAAGCATTAGAGAAAATTTGAGGTCTAAAATTGGCTTCTTAAGGAAAATAATAAAATAATAGTTTAAATAATGAAATAATAGTTTAAATAATAAAATAATATTTATTAATTTTGGAGGAAGAAATAAAAAAACTACTTTTTTGTTTGTATTTTCAACACGTCTCCCTATGTTTTTACTCAAATTTTGAGCAAGAGCACTCATTGGATGCAGAATTAAATTCTGCATCCAACGAGTACCCACACTACATACTTCTGACAGACCCCGCTGCCCCAAAAACAAGAAATACCTAAAAAAATGTGATCATTTGAGTACAGCTTACATCAAGCAGGTTCATAAGAGTAATGGTTACGATACTAGTAATTATAGTAATAGCATTAATGCCTTCCCCACTTGGTTGCTTCCATACCGATTGTTATCATAAGTACTGATTTGTTCACTTGGTCATATTTGAGGCATATATCTAGTCTACATTCTTACTGCAATACCTAATTGTATAAGGTGCCTTTATAAGATGCTAGTATTAGATTATAAGAGCTGTATAAGATGCTAAAATGATTGCCCCACTGCCCATTGTGTTTGTCGTTGTCTCTTACCCATCCAATGTTGAAAGTTACAAGAGCGATTGTATATACTATATAGTGTATTTTCCATTCCATCATACCTCATACATTAGGCGACATCTATTCTAAATTTTTTTGTCACACTTTCCTATGCACATCATCACCTTTTTTCAGGTATTTATTGTTTTGGGGGAAGTGAGGTCCGTCAAAAGTATGCAGTGTGGGTACTCATTGGATGCAGGATTTAATTTTGCATCCAATGAGTGCTCCCGCTCAAAATTTGAGTTAAAAAATAGGGAGATATGTTGAAAATACGAACAAAAAGTAGTTTTTTTATGACAAATATCTCAAGTCAACCATTATGGTTGACTCATTTTATTGAAATTCTATTGGTTCTTGAATTCCAACTCATCAAGAAATTATGTTCTGCTCGTTTTCTTATAAGGCGCATTTTAGACCTCAAATTTCCTCTAAGGAATTATGAAAGTACTCATGACCCCTCTTCCAGAAGACCTCAAAGATATCAAAGGAACAAGAGGATCAAGAAATACTTCTCCTCCTTTGATTGTTTCTCTTATCACAAGATGGGACACATTGCAAGAAATTATCCTCTCAAATCTAGACAATTCAAGAAGTATAAGAAAATATTTCATGCTCATGTAGCTGAAGATAGTGAACATGATGACGAAATCAAAACCAGAGAAGATGAATATTCCAGTGAATAATATGTTCTAATATCATCCCTCACTAGTTCAGTATCTCATGGAAGTGACACTTGGCTAGTGGACAGTGGTGCCTCCAAACACATGACAGGATACAAAAACTCTATTTCACTTCTCATGCAAAAAGATTCTCCACACAAAGTAAATCTTGGATATGATTACCAATATCCTATCAAAGGAAAGGGAGAGGCTACTTAAAAATTGGATTCTGGAAATTCTATGAAAATGAAGGAATTCCTATATGTTCCAGGTTTGAAAAAGAACCTTCTTTCTATCTGAGCATTAGATAAGAAAGGTCTTAGAATTGCATTTGTAGATGGAGAAGTTCTTATGTGGCCAAAGGGGAAGACAATAAATTATGCAATTGTTATTGGGGTTGAAGAAGGAGGACTCTATAAACTCAAGGGTCATGCAGATTTGACACTAATTGCTACTACCATGAGCCCTTATGAATTATGGCATAGAAGACTAACTCATGTACACTACAAAGCTTTACCAATAGTGATTAAGGTGGTGACTGGATTACCATAAATCTAGGTTGATCATGAAGGAGCGTGAAGAGGATGTGCACAAGGAAAAAGTACAAAGAACCCATTTCCAAGTAGTGATATCAAAGCGAAAGGCATATTGGACATTGTTAACTCCGACATCTGTGGACCTATGACAACCACTTCATTAAGCGGGTATGTTTACTATGCTTCCTTTAATGTTGACTATTCCCACAGAACATGGATTTATTTTCTAAAGATTAAAAGTGATGTTTTTGAAAAGTTTAAAGAGTTTAAGGTTCTTGTAGAAAACCTCTCTGAAAAGACTATCAAGATACTAAGGATAGATAATGGAGGGGAATACACTTTAGGTGATTTCAAAGACATTTGTAAACAAGCAGGGATTAAGAGGGAGCCTACCGTTCCCTATAATCCACAACAAAATGGTGTAGTTGAAGGGAAGAACAAAACTATCATTGAAGCAGTGAAGGCTATGATCCATGATTAAGACCTACCCATGAATCTATGGGATGAAGCAGCTAGAACCGTAGTCTATGTACATAATAGAATATATCACAGTGCTCTTGGAAATAAGACCCCATAAGAGATGTTTACCGGCGTGAAGCATGAATTCAGACATCTAAAGATATTTGGATGTCCAGTATTTATTCACATTCCAAAAGAGAATAGAAGAAAGTTGGAACCTTTAGGAAGAAAGGGGATATTTGTGGGTTACAGTGAGCAATCAAAGGCTTATCATATCTACATCCCAAGATACCAGCAAATTGAACTTAGTAGAGATGTTGCATTTGATGAAGACACAACTTTCAAAAAATATAAGAAGACTCATGAGGATGAAGAGGATCATGAAGCTCCTAGAGTTACATAAACTAATAATGCACCAGACAGGAATATTGAAGAAGAACTTATTCCAGAATATCATGACATGACAAAACCTCAGAAACCTGAGGAGACACTTCATGAGGTAGTAAATCCACATAAGAGAAGACCATCTTGGGAATGAGAAATAATACAAGACGCAGGAAGATATGGTGCCCCAAAAGGAACCAATAGAGAAAGCAAGAGGCCAAGGCCATATTCTAGCTATGTAGCCTTGATGTGTAACCTTGTTGAAGAAGAACCCACATGTTTCGAAGATGCAGCAAATAAGAAGGAATGGTTGGATTCTATGAATGAAGAATACCAATTCATCATAAAGAATGATCTTTGGGATGTGGTAACAAGACCAAAGGACAAGTCAATAGTTTCATCAAAATGGATTTTCAAAACAAAGCATTTAGCAGATGGAATCATTGAGAAGTACAAGGAAAGGTTCATAGCTCGAGCATTCTCTCAAAAGGAAGGAATTGATTATGAATCGAATTTTTCTCCCGTGGATAGATATACCTCAATTAGAACCATCCTTTCCTTGGCAGATAAAATGAAATGGAAGTTACATCAGATGGATGTAAAGACAACTTTCCTGAATGGAAAGATAGAAGAAGAGGTAAACATCCAGAAAATAGAAGGATTTGAAACAGATGACAGAAAAACATGTGTATGTAAAATAAAGAAAGCTTTATATGGGTTGAAGTAAGCACCTAGGGCATGGTATGGAAGAATTGATGGCTTCTTGACGAGCTTGGGCCTTACCAAGAGTAAATAAGACTCTAACCTTTATTATAAGGTCATAGATGATGAAACTATGATATTGGTATTGTATGTAGATGTTTTGTTTCTGACAGGAGAAGGAAAGTCCATCACTGAATGTAAGAAGAAGCTTGTTGTAGAATTTGAGATGAAAGACCTTGGGATGATGCACTATTTTCTAGGTCTTGAAGTATGGCAGTTCCTAGATGATATTTTCTTAAGTCAAGGAAAATATACTGTTGATATCCTGAAAATATTTGAGATGTTGGATTGTAAGGCCATGACTACTCCGATGGTGACAAACTTGAAGGTCTTGAATGATGCTTCATCAGAGACAATAGATTTTACGTTGTACAGACATATTATTAGCTCATTGATGTATTTGACCAATACTAGACTAGATATATGTTTTGCTGTGAACGCCTTGAGCCAGTGCATGGTAGAGCCTTGACATGCAAACCTAATTGTAGAAAAACATGTGATTAGGTACCTAAAAGGTACATTGGACTATGGACTCAAATATGCATGAGATAGTGAGTTCAGATTGTATGGATATACAGACTTAGATTGGGCTCGAAGTGCTGAAGATAGAAAAAGCACTTCAGTATGTTGTTTCAGTTTGGGATCAGGTATGATCTGATGGATCAGTAGAAAGCAACCCTGTGTTGCTTTCAGTATAGCAGAAGCTGAATACGTCATAGCATGTTCAACTTGTAACGAAGCAGTTTGGCTTCGCAAGATGTTGGTAGGATTGTTCGATGTAGAGATAGATGTGACTGATATTATCTGTGACAATCAGAGTTGTATCAACATGTCAAAGAATCAGTGTTCCATGATAGATCGAAGCATATCAAGATTAAGTATCACTATGTCCGGGATATGGTGCAGAAGGGAGCTGTAAATGTCAAGTATGTTCCCACAAAGGACCAAGTCGCTGATGTGTTGACTAAGCCTTTGTCTCACATAAAGTTTGAATACTTTTGCGACAAGCTTGGTTTGGTCCGAAAGGACCTCCCTCGAAAGAGGGAGTGTGTAACATCCTCAAAAATTCATAAAAATTTAAAATTTTTCTAAGAGGTCTATTCGCCATTAAATGCTATGCGAAAGTATAAAGTGTATGCTCAACATCTATAATTACTGCTTACTTGAGTTAATAAATGCGACATTTAATATCTCACTAGTACAAAATGAGAGATGAGTGACTAGGCGACTAAAAAGTTAGTCACCACTGTTTTTTCAAGGGATAAACGACTAAAATTGATCAATTTTAACTAAGCCAACTAAAAACGACTAAGATAAATGGCTAATTTAGTCACGGGATAAAATATATGACTAGATAACAAGTGACTAAAAGAAAAATGACTAATTTAGTCACGAGAATATAAATATGACTAGATATCAATGATTAATGCGAATTAGTCATTTATGTTAGTCATTTTTAGTTAATGTGTGACACTAACAATGTAAAATTACAATTTTGATAATGAATTTCTACAATATTTTATTAAATTTTAACAATTCAGATGGATTTAAAGATCTTACTATGGGGGTCATGGTCCATGTGTGTGGTCCCAAACCACCATATTGGCCCTCCATAGGGGATATTTTCCCTGGAAGTGGGATGTGGTGCTCATTTTGAAGTTTAGAACACTAGTTATGGTTTCTATAAACAACACAGGAAAATGATCTAAAATTCGAATATGCTCAACCCAGGTCTTGTAATTGACATTGTCCAAGAATTCTAGCAATTCATGACTTGGAAATTTCATATTTATGAGGGGGATTTACCCAAACTGGTGTGGCCTTAATGAATTCACTATGAGCGTGGCATTGAAGAATTCACAATAAGCACCTTCTCAATAAACTATGTTAGCCACATGAAGAATATGAATGAAACCAATCCTCTTTTAAATACATACGTTTATAGTGCAGAACATTGATGGCAGCCAACAAAATACCTTCTTAACCTATTTTTTTAATTCATTGCTGATAAAAAAACATACAGTCCTCAGTGCTAAAAAGCAGAGCAAAAAGCATATAGCTCCTTCTTAGCCTATTTATCAACACAAGAGATCAATAATTAAGATAAATAAGAAAAAATGGTTAATAATCAACTACTCATCTATGCTTCAATGTCCCTTACAACGTACATTTCCTTTTATTGAGCACTGATAATTAATATACACAATTTTGAAATTTCCATTTGATTGGTGGATGGGATGTGAATTTCTAGGCATGGTCATGATGGCATTTCATAATTCCTCATACGAATCTAACACCCATAGTTAATAATGTTTCGAAGTACTTTTAGACTTAGTGTCCCAAGAAAAAATGGTTCTTATATATTTTGTGATACAAGGACCTCCTTGAAGGCATTATGCCCCAATGTGAAAAGTCCATGTTTTAGAACTTGGAGTAGTCATGTTTTACAACTTGGAGCTAACATTATCATGGTGGTGTGGCAACATGTGAGATTACCACACGATCCTGAAGTAATTCTCCCTTGTTCCTTGCATATGTGAATTACCCTTTCCTTTCATCGTTGACCAAACATGATGTATGATTTTCTTTCATTTGATATTTATATCCATGGGAGTCCTTAGAACCACGCAAAGCATAAATTTATATACTGTCACATCTGGTTCAATGCAATTATCATGTCCATATCTTAATATTTCACCATTTTTACTTTCGTAATATTATCTCTTCGACAAATCCTCCAAGTTGCATCATGTGCGTCATCATAGTGTGGTTGAGTTGAGTCTTGGATATTTGTCACCTTTCCCTCTGAGCATCATCATGTCATGAAGATGGTTTCATTGTTTTCAGCTCATCGTACTAATTGCATTCATATTTTGTTTGAAAAAAACCATCGTCCTTTGACCCTCTCGACAGTCTATTAAAGTTTCAACAAGTTCATGTATTTTGTGTCATGTTAGCTAAAAATTGTCAATTTCACAACCTCCATTAATTCTCCATATACATGCATTCGTCATGGTTCTCCTCACACTTGAGTTTAGAAACTTCTAAAGTACCCCGGGTCCCTCCCTTGCGAAAAATCGCCAATATCTTCCATTTTGAAAAGAGAAATAAATCCTCCATTTTTATGTCCTCGTCATTTAGTTTTCCGTCGGGGACATTAGTCGGTATCGGTGGATGGCACGTTTTTCTTTTGCAAAGGTTTTGCCAAAGGGTGTAATATTGGATATTAAAAAAAAAATTAAAGTCGATTTTTCTGAATTGTTATTGGTTGATTTTGTGGTGACGTTGACCTGGGGTTGTGTGCCCCAGGCCTCGGCGGAGGGGTTTCATCACCCATCATAAATGAGGTTGGTGGGTTGGTGTACTTCCACTTCTTTCTGGTTTAATAAGTGAGTGTTGTTGTGGTATGGAGGAGTTATGGTTGCTTTGGAAAAACCACTCCTCGAATCTTCTTGGAATTTTCCCACATTTTGCCTCCATTCTTGCCAGCGTAGGTCTTCATAAACATGAAGTGAAGCTTTGGATGTGAGCCAGGTATTCATTTTTACAATACTCTCTCAATGCCCTAGTGTAGGGTAATTGTTTGCATCTGGTTGAATCCTTCTATGCATATCTAGATACATTTAGAATATATTTAAGGTATTTATCAAATCCTTCTATGCAGATGTAGATATAGTTAGAATATATTTAAGGTATTTATCAAATCCATCCACAAATGACAAACCTGTTCAATGAAGCAAGGAGCTTGTTAGTAGTTGTGGAGTGGATTTATTCTTCCAGGGTATTTTCAATTGGATAATCGTTCAAATTTTGGATTTTTTTTCCAATGTCTTTTTAGTTGGATAATCGTTCAAATTTGTAAAGGAGTACTTTCTTGCATTACAGAACATGAGCTTGCATCCAATGTACTATCTAATCCTCAGCAGTACATTAATTTTATTTTTCTATTAATTTTTAGCATATTACTTTTGAGCTGGAGAAGCCCATGGGGGCTTGTTATTTTATTTTTCTATTAATTTTTAGCATATTACTTTTTATCCAATTTGTTTGGCATTATATTTGCCAATATTTTGGTCTTAGTTCTGGAATACGCCAAGTCATATTTTGGTGTTAGAAAGACTTTTTAGTTTTGTTTGAAGGCCTCAACTAATACTCATATTTTATATTACATGATTGTATAGTCCACATCTATTTTTCTAAATGTAAAAAACAACTTTATATTCAATTAACCTTAATGGTTCTGGTTAACAAACGCTACAATTCCCATGCTAATAACCCACATGATTATCTCTATAATGTCCAATCATATTATAATAAGGTAACAATAAAACAAATAAAAATAATATTATAATAAGTTGCATCATGTGCATCATCATAGTGTGGTTGTGTTGATCCTTGGATATTTGTCGCCTTTCCCTCTGAGCATCATAATGTCGTGAAGATGGTTTCATTTTTTTCAGCTCATCGTACTGATTGCATTCATATTTTGTTTGAACAACACCATTGTCCTTTGACCCTCTTGACAGTCTATTAAAGTTTCGACAAGTTCATGTATTTTGTGTCATGTTAGCTTAAAATTGTCAATTTCACAACCTCCATTAATTCTCCATATGCATCCATTTGTCATGGTTCTCCTCACACTTGAGTTTAGAAAGTTCTAAAGTACCCCGGGTCCCTCCCTTGCGAAAAATCGCAATATCTTCCATTTTGAAAAGAAAAACAAATCCTCCATTTTTATGTCCCCGACATTTAGTTTTCCGTCGGGGACATTAGTCGGTGTTGGTGGATGGCACGTTTTTCTTTTGCAAAGGTTTTGGCAAAGGGTGTAATATTGGATATTAAAAAAAGAATTAAAGCTGATTTTTCTGAACTGTTATTTGTTTGATTTTGTGGTGACATTGACCTGGGGTTGTGTGCACCAGGCCTCGGCAGAGGGGTTTCATCACCCATCATAAATGAGGTTGGTGGGTTGGTGGACTTCCACTTCTGTCTGGTTTAATGTGCGAGTGTTGTTGCGGTATGGCAGAGTTATGGTTGCTTTGGAAAAACCACTGCTTCTCAAATCTTCCTTGAATTTTCCCACATTTTGCCTCCATGCTTGCCAGTGTAGGTCTTCATAAGCATGAAGTGAAGCTTTGGATGTGAGCCAGGTATTCGTTTTTGCAATACTCTCTCAATGCCCTAGTGTAGGGTAATTGTTTGCATCTGGTTGAATCCTTCTATGCATATCTAGATACATTTAGAATATATTTAAGGTATTTATCAAATCCTTCTATGCAGATCTAGATATAGTTAGAATATATTTAAGGTATTTATCAAATCCGTCCACAAATGAAGAACCTGTTTAATGAAGCAAGGAGCTTGTTAGTAGTTGTGGAGTGGGATTTGTTTCCAGGGTATTTTCAGTTGGATAATCGTTCAAATTTTGGGTTTTTTTTCGAAGGTCTTTTTAGTTGGATAATTGTTCAAATTGTAAAGGAGTACCCTCTTGCATTACAGAACATGAGCTTGCATCCAATGTACTATATAATCTTCAGCAGTACATTAATTTTATTTTTCTATTAGTTTTTAGCATATTACTTTTTAGCCAATTTGTTTGGCATTATATTTGCCAATATTTTGGTCTTAGTTCTAGAATACGCCAAGTCATATTTTGGTGTTAGAAATACGTTTTAGTTTTGTTTGAAGGTCTCAACTAATACTCATATTTTATATTACATGATTGTATAGTCCACATCTATTTTTCTAAATGTAAAAAACAACTTTATATTCAATTAACCTCAATGGTTCTGGTTAACAAACGCTACAATTCCCATGCTAATAACCCACATGATTATCTCTATAATGTCGAATCATATTATAATAAGGTAACCATAAAACAAATAAAAATAATATTATAATAAGTTGCATCATGTGCGTCATCATAGTCTGATTGAGTTGAGCCTTGGATATTTGTCGCCTTTCCCTCTGAGCATCATCATGTCATGAAGATGGTTTCATTTTTTTTAGCTCATTGTACTGATTGCATTCATAGTTTGTTTGAACAAAACCATCGTCCTTTGAGCCTCTCGATAGTCTATTAAAGTTTCGACAAATTCATGTATTTTGTTTCATGTTAGCTAAAAATTGTCAATTTCACAACCTCCATTAATTCTCCATATGCATCCATTCATCATGGTTGTCCTCACACTTGAGTTTAGAAAGTTCTAAAGTACCCCAGGTCCCTCCCCTGCGAAAAATCGCCAATATCTTCCATTTTGAAAAGAAAAACAAATCCTCCATTTTTATGTCCCCGACATTTAGTTTTCCACCGGGGACATTAGCCGATGTCGGTGGATGGCACGTTTTTCTTTTGCAAAGGTTTTGGCAAAGGGTGTAATATTGGATATTAAAAAAAAAAATTAAAGTCATTTTTTTGAACTGTTATTGGTTGATTTTGTGGTGACGTTCACCTGGGGTTGTGTTCGCCAGGCCTCGGCGGAGGGGTTTCATCACCCATCGTAAATGAGGTTGGTGGGTTGGTGTACTTCCAATTCTGTATGGTTTAATGCATGAGTGTTGTTGTGGTATGGAGGAGTTATGGTTGCTTTGGAAAAACCACTCCTTCTCGAATCTTCCTGGAATTTTACCACATTTTGCCTCCATTCTTGCTGGTGAAGGTCTTCATAAACATGAAGTGACGCTTTGGAAGTGAGCCAGCTATTCATTTTTACAATATTCTCTCAATGCCCTAGTGTAGGGTAATTGTTTGCATCTGGTTGAATCCTTCTATGCATATCTAGATACATTTAGAATATATTTAAGGTATTTATCAAATCCTTCTATGCAGATCTATATACAGTTAGAATATATTTAAGGTATTTATCAAATCCATCCACAAATGAAGAACCTTTTCAATGAAGCAAGGAGCTTGTTAGTAGTTGTGGAGTGGGGTTTTTTTTTTCCAGGGTATTTTTAGTTGGATAATCGTTCAAATTATAAAGGAGTACCTTCTTGCATTACAGAACATGAGCTTGCATCCAATGTACTATATAATCCTTAGCAGTTTGTTGGTCTCCTATTATTGGCTGTCCAATACATTATTTTCCAGCATAAAACCTATAAGACCACATGATAAATTAGTTTTATTAATGTTTATTTGTGTATGGTTATGCTTTCGTAGAGACCAACGTGGACAAAGGCTTGGTAAGTGATTTTTTGGTTATTTTACATTGTTTTATGCATAAATTGGGTTTTTAAATCTCCACATATATATATCCGGTAACCTGATGGCTCGTTATTTCTTTGTGCAGGGTTTTCGGTGCTCTAGGGCAGGTTCACGTTAGCTGCACCAGTGATTCGGGGGCTTCGATCCACATTTGGGGTGTCTCTTGAGCTTTCATCGCCTTCCAGATGCCTATGAAGTTTATTCTGGTGCTGTTTCATGGATTTCCTTCGTTCAAAGAGCTGTTACCCTCCATTTTTAGCAGTGTATGGATCTCAAGCAATCTGGCAATGTCATTTCCGTCCTTGATCAGGACCCTAATTTCGGGCTCAATTTCTGAACAAACGGTTGGGAATTTTTCAAAACAGTTCGAAACCCACTTCACAAATGGCCCCATTTACCCCTAACCGCGAGCAGTTTTCAGAATTTCTGAACGGATGTGGAGAAATCGCTTCTGGAACAGACGTGGTTTTGCCAGATTTTGTGTTGGCCGTTTTCTGGGTAGTTGCTCAAATCTTTGCATTCTGGGATGGATCTTGTTCATCTATCCATCTATAAATAATCCTTAGGATGGATACTCGAGGAAGAGAAGACTGTAATACTTTATTTCATCAATAAAATCAGCGTTTATCTCCTTTAAGGTTTTGATTTAAAGCTGGAAGGCGTTGAGGGTAGGGCCCCCTTCAACACCAACCTCTGGTATTTTAGTATTGTGCATTTTTACAGTAGTAGAGTAACGTTTTCTTATTTTGACAGTGTTTTCAGAAATAGTAATGATTTTGCTGACTGTGAGTGGAAATAGAACATATGCCTGCAGGTCATTAGTTAATTTCATTTGTATTGTGATCTAGCGCAGAGAATAGATTTCGGAGTGATCTGTATTTAAAATCTCCTTTGGTTTTCAGTTTGAGTGATTATTAATGGTTACGGCAATGATGAAATGTGTGATAATTTGGATTGGATTTATTATAGAATTGATTTAATGAGATTGAGGAACGGTGTGTATTTAAATTTCCTTTTGATTTCCAGTATGAATCGTGGTATTGGCAAACTGGATAATGAACTCGACTCTAGCTGTTGAAGAATCTTTTTGCTGCAGCGTGAGAATAATTGATGAACAGCCCATCCTTTTTATTTTCGAGCTCGCAGACCTGTAGGATATTTTGTTGGAGTTGAACAGCATTTGTAATATTTTGTGGAGAGTTTGAAGACCGTAGTCTACAGAGCGTATAGGGTTTGTTAAATAGTCTTTTAAATAAGTGATTAAATAAGAGTTGAAGTTGTGCTATTTGATATTGAATGAGTTTGGAAAGGAATGCTGGTTTATAATACTGCTTCCTCAAATTAACATTAATTTCACAGTCTGTATATACAGGCCAGAACCAGCGAATATTTCTTACACAGCCTTGATATTGATTAATGAGTATTGTCTGAATAACTTTGGCATTTTCCTGTGTGCATTAGTATGTATAAAATAAAACAGAGTACATTGGGATAACGATAACCAGCCAAGCTTCATTGTAATAGGCTGTGTGTTAACAATTCAAAGTCAAGAGGTCACAGGTGTTACTTCAGCAATAATTCTAGAAGTATTAGTGTGGAGTTAAGCATTAGATCTTGTAGGATTAATGGTGTAGTTTTCAGGTTAATAGATCATATTTATTCTGAAACTTATTAAGTTCTTTCATTTGTATAATAAATCATCAGTACTGTAGCTGAGTGTGGACTGTTGAGTATTTTACGGGATTGCTGTAGTTCAAGGGTTTGTTTAATTTATCAGCAGGTTGTTCTTTTGAAGTATTGCTGTAGATTAGTGTTTCCCTGGCAGATTAGTATTGTTTCGGAAAGTACTGTAGTTTCATATAGCTGTAGATTGATGTAGGCTATGCTGAGTTTGATAGTCAGTAAATTGATTTCTTTTTGTTTTAGAACAATGAGTCCTTAGTATAGATTATCCAGGATAGCAATAGTTTCATCCATTTCATTGCTTTGTTTGAAGTAGACTAGCATTTCTGATAGCTCGAGCATTAAAACTGCCTTGCCTGCACATATAGTGTAGCAGCTCAAAGTATACGTACCCTGGTTGACAATTAATTGAAGGTAAATTAACTAGTGATAATTTTACCCAACACAGTTCATTAATTTTATTTTTCTATTAATTTTTAGCATATTACTTTTTAGCCAATTTGTTTGGCATTATATTTGCCAATATTTTGGTCTTAGTTCTGGAATACACCAAGTCATATTTTGTTGTTAGAAATACTTTTTAGTTTTGTTTGAAGGCCTCAACTAATACGCATATTTTATATTACATGATTGTATAGTCCACGTCTATTTTTCTAAATGTAAAAAAACCACTTTATATTCAATTAACCTCAAGGGTTCCGGTTAACAAACACTACAATTCCCATGCTAATAACCCACATGATTATATCCATAATGTTCAATCATATTATAATAAGGTAACCATAAAACAAATAAAAATAATATTATAATATGATAACCAAAAAAAAAAATAAAACACATTAATAAAACATGTAATAGTTGACTTTCATGGCCCATTACATAACCGTCACCTAAATCACCGACCCACCTCTGCTCTATGGAATTCATGGCCGATTATCTTGATTTCATGGATATTTCATCCTCCATTCCACAGATAACCAGTCAAGCAGCCCGTTGGAGCCAATTAACCAGTCCAAGCAAACCAGTGGCGCCAAAATTTTCCCGTTGGTGGGAAGCGAGAAGCGAGGAGGGTTTGGTGGGTTCTAAGAAGCATTTTTTGGCATTTATTAGGCTATACCCGTTGAGGAAATGCTATTTCCTAACCATTGTGGAGGGTTTACAATTTGGGTATTTAATTGCCACTGCTGCCATGGATAAAAGAGCATTAGAGAGAACTTGGAGGATCTTGAAGAGGCAGGCTACGAATTCTGCAGCTCTGGAGTCAAAATCTCATTCTTCCCTTACAAATTCACAGGTTAGTTTTTTTTTTGTGAAATTTTAGCTTATGCACAGTTGCTTCCCTATATTCTCTTCATTATGTGCCTAGGAATTCGAAAAGAGTGAGAACCTTGTTCAAAGTATCTATTGACTATATTAGCAGGAGGAAATAAAAGTGGGTAGGTGCTTCCTAATTATTAAAAAACTGGAGTTAGACCACTCCTTCATAGACTATGCATCTATTGTGGCTACTATTGGAAGTGACCAGTGGGGAATGGGGCCTTGCACAACACAGTTGAAGTGGCCTTGGAAGTGTGGCCTTGAATAGAACTTAGACATCATAGGGCCTTTTAAGTTGAAGTGGAATTGGAAGCCCCCCTAAGCTATCCATTATTGAGTGAGTGTTGGATGGCATGGCACGCACGGTTGGCTATCTCTTGAGGGCATGCCTGGTTGTCTTCCTTCTTGATTGAAGGGATTTCCTAGCTTTTTGTCTTCCTAGGGTGACCTTTTGTTAAAGGCATTGGTCTTTTATCACTTTGGCTATTCAATATGGTAGTATATTAAACCTATTTGAACAAGTTTTATTACAGCTTACATTATGGAGATTGCTTTAATGAACCCTATCAGCCTGTATTCATACATTACCTTATATGCCTAAGATAAGAAGTATAGTAACTTTAAAACTACGGCTTTCTTCATAATTAGTGATAAGGTTATCTATGGTGTTACTACGGTTATATTAGTACACGGTATGTTTTTAAGAGCTTTGTGTTTCCATGAGTACGTAACATGCCTAATCAGTTAAGCCGAGCTTATAGTAGTGATTGAATATGATGGACTAGTGGTTCTAGCTTTCATTAGTCTTTAAACCATTTTTATAAGGAGTTAGTTCATTTTAGTTAACTAGGTAAGGTACAGTATTAACATAATCAGTACTAGTGAGCTTATACACTGTAGTTCTGTATTCTATGATCATAGTTATAGGTTACAAGAGTAATGGTTACTTCTTAGGATTTGATGTATGTTATTTCCATAATATATTAAGGTGATATACCCTCTGCCTAAATTGTGCCAGTTAAAGTCTTAGATTCACTGATGGAATCTTATGGAATAAAGAGAATCAATGGGACTAGAGCTTCACATGGGGCAAAGCTTAACAAACCAGTGATAGTAAGATACCCTTCTTGTAGAAAACATATGCATATCATAGGTAATAGTAACAGTCTTTCACTAGTTTCAATTTGAACCTAATTGAAACATAGCAGTAAAGCCATAATAGAGCTTTCTCCATATTACAGATATCATGAGCTTCTACAAAGCTAAGATAGTGTAACCAATATAGTACCAGCTTCAATAAGAGTGAATATCAATGGTAAACATACTCCATTCGTACTAGTGTATATCACTAGTATGAACACCACTATTAGTATAGGCTATAAGTTATAACTCTAACCCTTACTGATTGCACTCATTAAAGCTCCTGATTAGTAGTAAGAGCTTATACATGTTGCTTAGTCACTGATTAGTACAAGTCCATTGCATCATGTTCAATAAGGGTCATACAATAAAGCTCTCTTTTATTACCATTGTTTAGTGACTGGTGAGATTGACAGAGTTTTAAGCATCCATTAGGTTGACAGAGTAATACTTTTGTGAAATATATTTAGGGCTCTTTTGCATTGAAATTTTAGTCTTGAGTTGCTGACCCAATTCTAATTCACACCGAGTCCCGACTAGCTGATAAAACAGATTATATTTGCTCATTGAGGTTTTGCTTATAGTTATTCTGTATGCAACTGTTTTTATGTTGTGAGGTGCATTTTACAGTCTAGTAAAGGGTGGCGCAATCCATCAACTCATTGCGTGTATGCCCGTCTGTAACAATGCATTGAGTCTTGATGGTGCATTGGGTACATTTATTAGGAACAGTAGCACATACCCATCTAAATTTTGGTCTGTAATGTATCTTGATGTTGCGAAGTTCAAGAATGCATGTCTCGAGTTCACAAAAATGATGTACTTGATCTTCCCAACTTCACACAATTGACCTATGTATCAAATATTATGGCTTGAGCTTCCCAAACTTAAGATGCATTTTAGACCTAGTTTTAGATGGTTCTGTGTTGGTTGCAAACAGTTACAATGACGCACAAGAGGTGAGCTAGGTTGGTGAAAGGTAGGTAACAAGTAACAACACCAGGGTTTGATTCTCTTTAGAAGTGGATACTGTGCTATCCACAAGTGGGTCATTGTTCTTTCTAGGGGCTGTTAAGTTGGGTTGTGTGATGTACAATATAATCATCGTCCCACCTCTTGATAAATGGTGGTTGCTTTCCACTGTGGCACATTAAGAAAGCATCTATAAAAAAAGCAAAAATAAAACAATGACAAATGTCCTAAAAAAGATCACGCTGTGCAGTTTAAGTCAAGTACAAGTAGTTGTTTTAACTGAGCTAATGCAATACATGTGCAAATCCAAGAAATTTACTATTGGCCACAGAATGGCAAATACATTGCCAGCTAATTTGGTGTAATATAAAAAATGTAATTCAATACACAACATTAAACAAAATGATCAAGAAGTCTAAAAACTTTCTCTTGCCTTTAACAATCCCCGTCTACAAGGTCAAACATTGTTGTTGGGTGTTATTGACCAAGGAAATCATTTGTGGAGACGATGTTGCTCTAGTTAGTGTGGAATTTATTACAAACAATTAGATAGACAATGTTCATTGAAATAGGGTATTTATCGTTCATTCTTTGATTCACAAAGTTGGGTGGTCCAAGAATAAGTCTGTTAAGCAGTATATTTTTTGTGCGATCGTGCACAGTAAGGAACAATGTCCCACACCCTTGGCCTCATCCATTTTCCAAGAGCAACACGTCTTCAAAGAGGAGATTGCTTTGTCATGATTTTTTTTTATTTGGACTGGCTTTTAATCTTCTTTAATGATGGCACAAGTTGGGTTTACCATAGTTGATTGCAATTGGATTGAACTAAAGTATGTGTTTTAATTTAGAAGAATATAATTGCATAACTTATTTATAACAACATGGCTCCTTGTTGCTTCCTTTTTGTCTATATCACTGATTCACCCTCAGATTCAAAAGGTTGAAATATAGGCATATATACCTACACTCTCAGACTCAAAACTTAAAAGGTTCAAATATAGGCATATATACCTACAATGGCTTCAATACTTATAGTATTGAGCACCTCAGTTTGGAGTTGAGATCTATCAATGGGAAAACACAAGGATTTATAATAGGCCGGGAGCTTTTTATATGATTAGATATTTCGGTTTAAGAGTTCAATGACTTGGTTTCAATTGATGGATTATCACACATGAGAGGTGGAGGCAAAATTTCACTCCATGGCCTAAACATTTTCATTTGACAATCATGGAAGAAATTTCTAGGAATTTTTTAGCCAAGTTAGAGAAGGAATAGCTCTCTCTTTCAAGTGTTGTTTCACAACTGACTTGTCAAATCAAATCTCTTAAGGAGTACTGAATTTTTCCATAAGGGAGTTTTAGGAAAATGAACATGGTTTCCTTGAGAAACCAGAGTTTTATGCATAGAGATATAATGGAGGATTCTCATCTTATGTTGCCAAGGAAAATTGTAGACCATAGCATGATGTGCATTTGTGACAAATCAATTCGTCTTGACTGAGAGTCCATTAGAAATTTCTAGGAAATTTTTAGCCAAGTCGGAGAAGGAATAGCTCTCTCTTTCAAGTGTTGTTTTACAACTGACTTGTCAAATCAAAGATCTTAAGGAGTACTGAATTTTTTCATACGAGAGTTTTAGGAAAACTAACATGGTTTCCTTGAGAAACTAGAGTTTTATGCATAGAGATCTAATGGAGGATTCTCATCTTATGTTGCCAAGGAAAATTGTAGACCATAGCATGATGTGCATTTGTGACAAATCAATTCATCTTGACCGAGAGTCCATTGTTCTCCATTGAAATTAAATACATGATCACTCTTTCTCTTTCTCCTTTTTCATGAAAGATGCTTCTCATATCCCAATGTGGCAAGCATGCACCTTTTAGATATGAAAATATATCTAATGAAGCAAAGATAGCTTACAAGTTACAACATTTAGCTATTCAACTTCCTTTGGCTAAGATGCCACGAGTCGGGGGCATCCATGTCTCCTAAGGACTTGCACCTAGTCCCAACCCTAATAAGTGACTTGTTTGCATGGGCACACTGGCTTACGAGGGGCGAATATGTCTTTGAGGGAATTTCAACCTCAGTGGTGGGGAACATCACCACCCTTGCATTACCAGCCAACCAAGTCTCCATACAATTAGGATTCAAATATTATGATGTACACGTCTTCTATTCCTTGGCCAGTGGGGTATGGAACCTAAAAAACTCTCCTCAATTGCCAATCTAATTGTTCACTGTGAATGCCTCCTAATGAAACTTCCATGTGTAGGATGCCTTGTTCATTGGAATTTGAGTCTCCATCTCTTTTCATTATATATAATTTTAAAAATTCTCCATATCAGGATGGAGTATTACTATAACCTCATAAAATAAGTACCCTACCTTGTCGAAAATAGTTTAAAAGGCAGCGCTCTCCTTAAGCATGAAATCATCCCTAAAATTAGTTCAAAAAGGTCTCAAGGTCTGTTCCCCCATCTCTTGTTTCATGCTGTGTTTAGGCATAGGATGAAATTGTTGTTATCATGCATGAACATGGATGTTTTTGGGCATGAAGATAACATCTAAATCAGAGATCATATCTATGCCTTATTCATGCAAAGGCTAATGATCAATTTGATATATCTGCCCTCACAAAAGTGTTGATTTTGTAGACTTAAATATGAAAGGAATATCCCAAATGCGGCACTTCTTTTTTATATGTTTAGAACTTCCATTTTTTTCCAAACACCAGCACAGTTTCCTAAGCTGATTTGCGCCTCTTAGAAGCATTTTTCCTGTCTTTGGTTTGTCTTTCACAAAAGCATTAGGCTGATTTGGAACCAAGTATACCAATTGGTTCTACTGCGTTTGGCACCATGCATACATTGGTTTTGACCTCTGAAACCACCAAATTTATCCTTGTGCTAGTGCTACTCCCTAGATGAGTTTATCTCCTTGAAAAGAGCTAAAAATATGTGTTTTTTGGTCTTCCAAGAAAAGTCAAACTTGGACCCCTAAAGCAAGCACTGGTCATTGCTTGACAAGCAAGTAACCTTTGGCTATTAATTTTACACAGTTTGCAATTTGCATGCTATGAAACTTAGCTTAAATATTAAGCTACGATATCATGCATAAACAACAGCACTGGTGTTACTCAAAATAGCACTGACGTGCTTCAAAATAGCACTGAGAAATTGGTAGATTTTTATCTCAAAGGTAGCGAATGACTGGTGATTTTACTTGGTAGTTGTATTATGAAAATCAAACACACAAAGAGAGAATTGAGAGAGGAAAAGTTTCTTCTATATTCACAACTGAAGAGAACAATTGTTCAAAACCATAATGCAAAAACCCTCATATTGACATATGAGGGTCAAATGCATGCAACATTGTCTTAAAGTCAATACCATCAGCTACAAAAATTCAACTTATTACTTCAATTCCCCCTTCTTCCCTCATTGATTTGGTATTGTCAAGATTAAGAAAAATAAGATAGTAAGAACTGGAATCAAACTTAAAAGATTTGTAGGGACCATATATTCTTTTATGAAGCTATGTTGACTTACCTGTAGTTAGTGTGAGCGCCAGCACCATTCCAATCACCCTGGAGTGAGACACAAATGCAGACCAGTTAGTTTAAGAAGTGAAGAAACTGAGTCCAAGCATTATAAACGGTAAGGAGGTGCAGTACCTATGTAGACGCAATAAAAGTTAAATAGAAAGCATCTTGAAGAATTAACGAATGTGATGCTTGAAAATCCAGTCGAAATCTTTGAGCTCAAACCCCATTACTTTGCTAGCTGATATTTATTCAAGTAATTTAAATATATATCCTAAATGGGGCCCAAAGAAAAGACCGACTTTTCAAAATATAAGTAATGGTCCATGGATCCGAAGTGATCCAGCTCACTCAAGCAAAGGAACTCCACACATTAATAAACTATGAATTTTCATTAGGTGACATAAATTCCATGCTATTTCAAATGCATCATGAAAATGTTCCCAGAACTCTAAAAATATTCCGCTACAGAACTCTCAATAAGCTGGGTCTCCTCTTCAAACATTCCCCAAAGTTGATCATTCCATGATAGTATGCCCAGGTATGATCAAATGGACCAAAAATCACATAGTGAACCCTCATTAGCATCAAGTTGCTATGAGATGCAAGCATTGGAGCAATCTGCTATAGAGAAAAGTGGAAATGGGTTAGAAATACATCAAACCTTCAACGTATCCTCTTTCTAGAATTTGTAACCAGACCTGAGATATTTTTACAGGTTAATAATTCTGCCACTTGAAGATAATAATAGAGTGATTTATATAGATCTGTTGTAAAATCAAAGGAAGCAAGGGTATATAAGTTGGCCCTAACACTTCTTTAGACATGTTGTCCCTCCTGATTTATTGGAAGAACAAGTTGGCTTCCTTGCAAAATTTAACATTTCTAGATCGATCTCTATTATTCAGGTTTAAAATAAGGCTGAAAGTGTACCCCTTTTGTTGGCTAACTAGTTAACTTGTGTTCTTAACATCGCCATTGTATACAGGAAGAGATATGACACTATATGAAAACTACAAATACTTTCTTAGACTACGAGGGATGAATCTAGTATGCATGAAATAAATGTCTCAACATACAGGTCATCCAACCTCAAAAGTGAAATGGCATCAGGTACATCAAAACCAAGCATAAATATGTGGAAAAAATTAGCACACTTTTGGAGGTTACCAATTTTTTGGTGTGCCTGACTGTGACTTATCTAGATCTAAATTCCAAGATGGCGATTGCCAGAGTTCTCAATATTAATCAAAGAATTTGATATGATCAGACTGCATGAACTCTTGATGCCTCCTTCACGTTGACATAATGCATTTATGGTTGAATTTGATAACTAAATCAATTACATGTCAGCTTATCAACCTGTGCATACCACCATCACAATGGGTCCATTATGTTGGTCCCAAGCTTGCTTTATTGATTTCAATGTCTTATTTCCATCAGTATTAACACTAACCTGGGAATGAACTATGGATGCCATTTCTAAAGTCAAATATGGATCATATATCCCCCTTTTTTGACCCACTTGATATTGTTTTCTTGAATTATTCCTTGTCCCATTTTCTTCAACCTATAGGATAGTGTCCTGCAATAGTTGATCCATTAGTTGTATTCAAATTGTTAAGTTTGGCATCTTGAAACATTCTTTAGCCTCTCCATCTAGCATAGACAATGTTAAGAGTGTGAGTTTCTATGCAGTAAACACATGATTTATGCCCACAAAAGAAGGAAAGTCCAATCTGAAAGCATCCTTCCCCCTTTTGTTCAACTATTCGAAAGGTTCCATATCAGATAGGTATCATACCAGATAATGATGGCTGCCCCTCTTCTATTCCAGATTCTAGCCAGGAAGTTTCTCTTTCTCGAACTCCATTGACTTGGATGCTTTAGTCAACCATCTATAGTTCTAAAGGAAAATGTTCTTTTTGACCCACATGATATTGTTTTTTTAATTATTCCTTGTCCCCTTTTCTTCAACCTATCGGATGGTGTCTTACAATGGTTGATCCATATTTGGTATCCAATCTGTTAAGTTTGGCATCTTGAAGAAATTCTTCATCCTCTACATCTAGCATAGACTTCTTTAAGAGTGTGAGTTCCAACTGCCTACGCAGTAAACACAGGATTTATGCCCAAGTATGGAGGAAAGTCCAGTCTGAAAGCATTATTCCCCCTTTTGTTCAACTATTCAAAAGGATCCATATCAGATAGGTCTCAGACCAGATAATGATGCTTGATCCTCTTCTATTTCGCATGCAAGCCAAGAAGTTTCTCTTCCTCAAACTCAATAGAGTTGGATGCTTTCTGGAGGACCTTTCATGGCATTGTCACTGGGATACTTTCTTTTCCTGGAGTATTATCTAGGAGCAAGACGAGGATACTTGTAAATCATACTTAGCAAGAAAATAACAAGGGTGACATTCAAAGATGAAAAACATTTGGAGGGGTAAAGACAATTATTGAATTAGTCCATCATGATATCTAGAGTCTAAAGAGCACAATTTTAGTCTTCAATGTCTGGGATTTCTTGTTTTTTTCCGATGACTTCTCTTAGTTTTAGGACATCATGGATATGTCTTCTTAAGAAAACCTCAGAAACTTCTACTGAATTCTTAAATTTTAAGGAAAATGTCAAAAAAGATTCTAGTAAATGCATCAAGATTGTTGACCCTATGCAAAATGCCCATATTTGCAGATGGGGTCACCTTGAAAAAAACCTTCCTTTTGGACCTTTCAACTTGGAACTTCTCAAAATAACAGCTAGCCTCTTCTTAAGGTAAATTTGTTACAGTCTTGAAGTGTGGGTCCATACTCTGGAGAAGAATATTTGAATGAGTTACATAATCTTAGGATAATTTGAATATTGCATATGAACTTTCATAATTTAATGTCTCAAAACCTAAGTTACTAGGATATGGATATGGATACAGATCCGGATCTACCATATCTTTTTAAAACCAAGGATCTGGATACGACGGGGAAATGGAAAGTACACAAAAAATATAAAAATATTTTTATAATGAATAAAAATATAGAGCGAACAATAAAAACTATTCATGAAAGTTGAAACACAAGAGTAGAAACACAGATTTACCCTTCCGAATAAACCTAACAGCACAACCTCTATGTACTTTGTTTTCGAAGACCATACATTCAGTAGCATCCCCACAACCACTCATGAAGACAACTCTAATAGGTATGGATGTCATCAACGAGCTCATAATGACTATGTGTTACACCCACCCCCTAATTTTTGCAAGGGAGTGACAAGGAAAATTTCTTCATTCCCACTCTAGCAGATCAGGGTTTGTTTTGTCCTCTAACACAAAGAATTTTTGTTTGAGCTTCTGAAATAGATAATGAAAGCTACAGAAAATAATGTAGAAGAGAAACTCCCTTTTTCATAATAAAAACAATGTTCACAGCAATAATGGAGGTTTAAACAATCCCCTTCATCCATCATGTCGAAGATAGTAAAAAGTGCCGAGATTAATGCACCTTTGAAATCTGCTTTTAAGTAGTGGGAGATTTTGTAGTATCTAGGCCTGTTTCTGACCTTCTTACAGTGGTAAAAAACAATAAAAATGTATTATTTCCATGTCTGGGTGTTTCTGAGCAGCAAATATGGTGGCTACCTGTAGCAACAACCCTAAATGACTTGTTTCTTCTGTGTTGGAGGATGCCAGGCAGTTGAATGAGTGATCCAAAAGTGAACTGTTCTTGTAGCAAACAGTTTTTGGAACATGTTGTCGAGACTTTCACTGCTTCAGATGTATTGTCATTTTTCACACCTGATATCGAAGAACCTTAGCAGTCAAGAAATGCCCAAATCCTGTAGTATGCACCCAGGTCCCATATTGGTTGAAATTGATAACAAGAGTGATGTTGTTAAGAAAGATATGAAACCAAAAATGCATCCTCATGCATTTGAGAAGCCCCAAATTTCTGAAGCCAACCTGTTCTGGGCAAAAAAGAGGGTAGGGATGACTTATATTTATGAAACCTAGGACCACCTTAATTTTTTTTTTAATAACTAGTATATATACCAGCTTTGAGGGCATGTGTTTGGCATCATTGTTGATGTTTAAGGACAACTTGATTGGTAGTTGTTGGGAAGTCAAAGGGTTGAAATTTCATACCTAAAATATTCATAAACCAGAGCTGGAGATGGGTCATTCCATGGGTGTTAATATACTCTAAAAATGCACTCACAACAACAATAAAACCCCTAGGTCACAACTAGCATTACTGTGCCTTATTTCCAGCTAGGGGAGTGATGTACCCAGTCATCATTTGAAGGATACAGAGGGCCAATTCATCTTTATAAATTCACGTAGACCTGTAATTTCACCTGTAGCAATCAACCTATCTCACTTTGAGGCATATTTTAGTCTTTTGCATAAGGTTTTACGCCCTAAATTCATGGATTTGAGGGGCTTGTTACCGCCCAGTTTGCACAAGTTGTTAAGAAGACAAAAGACACCAAAAATCCAGGGAGCCTTCAGTCCCTTCATCCAAGTTGTACATATCCTGCTTCTTTCATGTGCCACTGTTTCCAGGACTTTGCCGATAATTCGGCATGATGTACAGGTTCCCAATTTGATTACCACCAAGTCAAATGTGCTAATTCTATGACACTAAGTCAAATGCCCAAAATCCTTGTTAATGTTGAAATAAAAATCCCAGGTTACTGGTTGGAGGTGGCACCTTTCTAATTGAAATAAGAAACAGGAACATGCCACAATTTTGGGACCTTTCTCCACTTCAAGAATGCTTTCCTTTCTTACTTTTCACTATCTATGCAAAATATGGGACAAAATTGGGCCAAATATCACCTTAGAACCCTACTAAAATCTATCCTCGAAAAGATCATTTCAGGTACACTTCCCATTTAATACACCCTTTATCTATTGAAGATCAAGTCCAAAAAATATACTAGGCTGGTAATGCAGAGTGTTTGAAGCTAAACCAGGGAAGCCTCATACCCATAAATACTTCTTAGCAATGTTATTTGCCAAATAATGTTGAAGATGACGTCTTAGTCTATTTGGTAATTCCACTTACCAATTGCTAACAGATTTCCCTTAGATAAACCCAATTTTTGCTTCTGCATGCATTTATTACATAAACTTGGGAGTATGTTAGGAGTCCTTAATAATTATGAAACTTTTGGGAAGAATATGACATTATCCCTATTACACTAATTGACAATTTCTGGGTGACATTAAGTTGGAAAAATGTCATAAGTCTCACTAGGTTTTGGAATTCAACCCTTCACTAGGTTTTGGAATTCAACCCTTTCATTGGATATAGTATTGCTTGTTGTTGTTCTGCACTATGCCCATAATGCATTTCTACTGCTATCACAGGTGGATATTGTTGATCCATTTCTTTTTTTCTCCATGAATTGGTTTTGATGCATTTCAATTCAAGATGAGATAGATGAAAAGAGTGAAAAGTAAGAGTTAACATATCGTTTTCATAATTGAATGCAGAAAATTGAAGATGAGTCAACACCCAATTTTGACAACCGCTGAATACCTTGCATACAATGAGAGAATAGCCGATGTGAAGAGCTTGCTTAAATATGCATGTCCATGTAATGCTTTTTGTGGTGGGAGGATGAGAACAATACAAGTGATTTATGAACACATGCTAAAATCTGGTCATAGTGGTATAAGCCCTTTCCCTCAAAATTATTATGCAGATAGGATACAATTGCATAGCATGAGAGATATAGAGTTGCCAAACATAAATGAAGAGGCAACAAACACAGATCGAGAGGTAGGAAACTTAGATGAAGGGATTGAAGTTGATAGAATGTTAAATGAGGGTTTCAAGGATGATTGGCAGAAGTTGATGGAGGATGCTTCAAAACTTGTGTATGATACTTGCAAGTTGAGTCATTTAACAACAATCCGTGTACTTCTTAACTTGCAAATAGTGCATGGTTGGACAAATGAGAGTGTTGATGAGTTATTGACATTTTTACATGAGTTGTTACCACCTAAATCCACATTGCCAACAAAACATAGGGCATGTAAAGCACAAATCACTAAGCTAGGCTTAGGGTATGAAAAAATCCACACATGTGTGAATGGTTGTGTATTATTTCACAAAATTCTTGCAAGTGAGACTGAATGCCCAAAATGTAAAGAAGGGAGGTATAAACCAAGGTTGAAATCAAAGTCATCTCTTATAAAGGTTCTTCGACACTTTCCACTAATCCCATGGTTGCTTCGAATGTACAAATGTCGAGACATTGCTGAGGTTATGCAATGGCATGCCCAAAATAAGAGCAATGATGGAAAACAATGATTTGTGGTTGATTCTAATATGTGGATGGAATTTGACAACATATCGCCTGATTTCGCCCAAATCCTCATAATATAAGGTTGGGTTTAGCTCTAGATGGTGTTAACCCATTCTCAGATCAGAGTACTAAATGGTCAACTTGGCCAGTGTTTTTAATAAATTATAACTTGCCTCCATGGTTAGCAACCAAACCATTTTTCTTGATGCTGTCATTAATTATACTAGGAAAGAAAAGTGTGACTTCAGATACAATTGATGTTTATTTAGAGCCTCTATTTGACGAGCTAGCAGAATTGTGGAAAGGAATTGAAGCAATTCAAGTTTTAAGGGATGGTGATTCAATCCAATTCACTTTAAGAGCTTCTTTATTGTTTGCGATACACGGTCTTCCTGCATATGGCACATTGACTAGTCTCAATGTTCATGGATACCATGGATGTCCAGCTTGCATCTTTAAGGGTTTTGTGAGGCAGTCAAGTAGTTTGCATAAGTGCATTTATTGTGGACATCGTTCTTATTAAAATGGAGCATCCATATCATCGACAAAAGTCACGTTTCAATGGTCAGGAAGAGAATCGTGTAGCACCATTGGCAATAACAAGTGATTACATTATTGAGAATGGAGAAAAAAGAATGCAATTTATTAAGGACGGTGGAATTTGTGGTAGTAAAAATGATCCACTTAATGATAGTGGTGTAAAACGATTGTGCATATTCTATAAGTAGAATGGCTATATTCTATAAGTAGAATGGCTCAGACTCACTTTCCTACTAGATATGTAAGTAGTAATATTAGAAGCCAAACTGATAATAATAGTTTAAGAGGCCTCAAGACCCATGACTATCATGTCATAACCGAGGATATCTTACCTATTGTGGTCATATAAAGTTTGGAAAAAGGGGCAAGATTAGCAATTATAAATTTGGGGCTAATATTGAAGAGAATGAGTTTGCATGTGCTAGATCCTTCAAACTTTGATAATTTGAGGGGAGAGGTTGTTGAAGTCCTTTGCTTATTGGAACGAGAATTTCCGCCAGCAATATTCAATATTTCTATGCATCTTCTTATACATCTAGAACATGAAATAGAGCATTGTGGTCCAATAAGAACGAGATGGATGTATCCTATAGAACGATATATGAAGGTTCTGAAAAAGTTTGTTCGTAATAAGGCAAAACCAGAAGGTAGCATGTGTGGGGGATATTTAATGCAAGAGGCCATATGATTTTATATAGAATATATGAAGGATTTTAGCAGTGTCAATCGACGTGTATGGGATGATGATGAAGACGAGAGAGTTGCAGGTGAAGTATTGGAAGGAAATTGACATCGCTTCAAGCTATCAAATGAAGAAAGAACTGCGATACATGCCTATGTTCTTCAAAACACATCCTCATTTGATAAGTGGCGTAGGTGAAATATTTTTTACATGATAATTTATTTATTTAATTTCATCTAATAGCTAAATTATTACCACTCTTACTATCTTGTATGTTCATATTTTGTGTAGAAAATACGAAGAAGAGATTCAAACAGGGACGCGTCCATATCGAAAGCGAAGACTTCAGGATTTGAATATTGGTGGTGGTTCTTTTCCAAAATTTTATGATTGGATTACTGATGCAATAAATGATGCACAACAATAAGGTCGAGATATAACGATCAAGGAAATTGAGCTTTCACGACCTCCACATATATGGGCTTATTGTTTCAATGGCATGCGGGCTTATGGTAGTCATTTAAGAGTGGAAGAAAGGGACACAAGAAAGGAAAAATGTGATTGTATTGTTAGTGTTGAATTTTATCACGACATTGAAAATAACTTCTATGTTGGATTCATCCAAGAAATTGTTCAAGTTGATTATGGTGAAACTAGTCTTATATTATTAAATTGTAAATGGATCAAACCATCTGCAATACAACATGATGAGTATGGATTTTTATGTGCAAATACACGTCAAATCTTATCAAAGACCGATGAGCCGTATGTTTCCCCTCTTCATGTTAACCAGGAATTTCTAATTGATGATGTAACAAGCCCAGGATGGTCATATGTCATTCAAATGGAGCCTCGTTCAAAAAGAAAAATTATGCAATATGTCAATATAATGGTTGATGGGCAGTGTAATAGTTTACAAGAAGCATTGGAGGAAGAAGATGAAGATGGCCATAGAGTGTTTGAAGAGGGAACTTATCTTCTCAATGAAGAGACTGAGATAGAGAATGTAATGCATGGTCATGAAAATCTATTGAATGAGGATGATGAAGAAAATCAAGTAGATACATACACGAGTGATCAAGATTGCGATCATGATGGTGATGCAAATGATCACGACGATGATTTGTCACCTTAACTTTATGGAATCAATTTTCACTATGCAAATGGATTTTATTGTTTTGGCCATTGGGATTAGCTAGCCAAATGGTTGTAATAAACTTTGTATGGAATTTATCCTTCATTTTTCAATCTATTGGATATTCAACATTTTCATTTTTGTTTTTGTTCAACTCTATATAAATCTTATATGGGTTATTCTAGTCATGTTCAACTTGTTTTCAACACTATGTAATGTTTAATTGCTTCTGTTAGTTTGCATATGTTGTTTAAGAAAGTTACTATGTGATTCAAATGGGTTCCAGTTAGTGTTCATGGTGTAAGAGATGAATAGTTAATGTAGACAATAGATTCATTACACTACTTGGTTCTCCAAATAACATGTTAGGGATTCATAATTCTGAAAGACATCCTCTATGAGTTAGTTCCTTGCACATTTTCTGGTTTTAATTTTCAGCCAAATAGAATTGTTGTAGCATCCACTTAGGCAGCCCATTAATCCTAGGATATTGATAACTTTTTCCCTCTTTCATAAAAAATGATTGACTTCTTCAACAAGGAAACAATTAGGCAATGGTAGACCTTTTTCACCATCCAAAAAATATTAAAAAATAACATTTTTTTCTGCATTTTATTTGTCTCAGAAATTTCATTTCCAACATTGCATATTTGTCTAGGAAGAACTTATCTAAAGATGTATTATAGTAGGAGGGTACTGGTGAGCTCTCAGAATGGATTCCTAATGAGGGCAACTAGACTAGGATCCTACTTTAATTATCAACCCGGGGAACGTACAAACTTCAGAGGTGCAGGCACTATACGTGCTATTATAGGATAGTCTTTGTCATGGTTGGGTGTTGGTACCAATGTTTAAGGGTTTTCCTAAAATAAATCAAATAGGTTGGGAAAGGATTGCCTAATCTATGGATGAAAAATACCTATGCTAAGAAGTTCGAATACTGAAAATAGTAAATCTATATTAAGGAATTTAAATGCTGAAAACAGTAAATATGTTCCTAAGAATTGACTTGAATTTATACTATGAAATTGAATGCTAAAAACATATCAGATCTATTCTAAAATAATGAAAGCTGGATCTTTAATCTATGAAGCAATTACTGTAAATCAAATGAATAAAACTAGAAGTCTGGTCTAACCTATTCAATTGCCAAAACCAAGTTCAGAATGCCATTATCTAATGTTATGAATTAATCAAAACTTTAAGAAGTGAATATCATTAATTAACCACAGTATTTGAAAGTAAGAAATCTTTATGAGCAACCATAATAATGAGAGAGTGCATAAGCTTTAAGATCTGGATCACTGTTTCATAAGCAATGCAAGTACACAGGGAAATAAGTATTGAATTATATCTTGGCAGAATGCTGCTACAGGACTACAGAAACAGTGTTACCGAACTATAGAATGCATTATAAACTACTACGGAATCAGATTGGTCGATTTACTACAGAAATCAAATTGTACTATTCATGCCATTCAAATGCTTTCATATGAAATATAGATTCAGTCAATGTAAAGCACATAATGAAAAATACCTGAACAGTAAGATCTCCTGACTTACGTGTTGGAGTGGCCCTCTCCAACCCGTACTCAAGAGTGGAGAAAACTTATATGCACTGAATTGAAAGCAACATCAAGTCTTTATTCAAAATAGCAACTTCATAGTTTTAACAAAAGTATGTAACTCAAATTATCTCAACAGTCTAAAAGCGTAAAACAATGGTTCTCAAAAATGGCAATAGGAACCTCTCGCTAGCCGAGAGGCCCGTATATATATGCCTCTAATGCTTAACCTAACTATATGTCTAATTATCGATTCTATTTGAATAGGTGTTCTCTCTAGAAATCAGGAAAAAAGGTGCTTAGCTTTGCATGATCTTTCAGTCCTCCGCTTGATCTACGTGTTTGTCCCTTAGTGTAACTGGACCTGCTCAATCATACTCGATTTTCACATAATTAGTTTATTGAACACGCATTCGACATACAAGAATAATCTTTAAAACAACTTCATTAAATAATCAATGTAAATCATTTCTCCCACAAAACAAGTGTATTTCTTCACCCTTTCTTGTGATTTGCTGTGGAGAAAAAAGCTATCAGATACGTGTAACTTGGACTCATCATTCTTTCCCATACTTGAAGGATTCACCCATCCTTGGGTGACATATTCAACTCTTCGACGACTTCTCTGATGTCCCATGCTACTATCCTAGGGGTCACTGCCTGCCTGTGGTAGCCCATGGTCTGATCCTCCTTGACCCATGCTCTCCTCTCTTCTTCTTCATTAATATGTTCCTTAATAACCAGGGGAAGGAAGAATGGGGGATTTAGCCTCATTCCAATTCATCTGATTTGATTCCTTATCAGGGATTCCTGGTAGAGTTTGGCTTTGAAAAGAGCATCTTCAAGTCTAAGAGGGGAGTGGAGATCTCTTCGTTTTAGATCATTTTCTACTCTATGCCATCTTTCCTTAATAGACTCATGAACCTTGTTTTGTGTGCTTTGGAGAGTAACATCAAAGCGAGCCATAGCCTCCTGCTGCTTTGCAAGGCGAATGGGGATCAAATCCTCATCGTGGGTGAGGATCCTATCGTTGTAAATTATTCTTTCAGGGTGAGTTTCCTATGCCCTGACCATTAATGGAGTTTTCCATTTTGCTACAATGTAAATGTGGTAGTCCTGAGCTTGTTCAATTTCGTGATTCATCCATGAACACAGTGCCCTCAACTGGAAATTGCCCATGTAAGGGTTTGGCGACCAGTTGGGTGAGCTAGGAACTACAAAATTGTGCAAGAAAAATTCACTTAGATGGTCCTTCTCCAACTCTGTGGAGTTTAGAGATGCATCCATAAATTCTTTGGGGGAGTTTATCTCTATCGGGAGTCCTTGTTTTAACCTTTGGAGCTGGAATTTGCCCCACTTCTCTTGTAGATAAACTGCATAAATTGCTAATGGCGGCCTGAGGTCCAATAGTTTATCATATATTTTAGTGGAAGTAGCCAAAACGTCCCTCAATTGAACAATCACCTGGTACTTTTTGGCTAACTCCTCTTGTGCCTCAGCCAATTTCTCTTTAAGTGGTGAATTTTTTTGCTCGGCCATTTTTAGCTCCCCTGCATGATGCACTCTCAGAATTTGTGTCTTTTCAGGTGAAAACATGGGAGATGTGGGCTGGCTTCCTGATTCAATTCTCAATGTTGCCAGCTCCTTTATGAGCTTTTCTAGTTCTGCCCGTGCCTCAACGAGTTGGTTGACGACCCCAGGGTTTTCATTGTGCTTAGGAGGGTTCCCCTGGAAGTTGTCTTG
Organism: Larix kaempferi; assembly: GCA_027924585.1. Classification (NCBI taxonomy): domain Eukaryota; kingdom Viridiplantae; phylum Streptophyta; class Pinopsida; order Pinales; family Pinaceae; genus Larix; species Larix kaempferi. Next base: position 14,991,197 of record BSBM01000073.1, read on the forward strand.
CTCTTCTTATGCATTCTGTTCTTCCTCTGCATCATGTTCTTCTTGTTCATCCTGCTCTTCTTCTGCATCATGTTCTTCTTGTTCATCCTACTCCGCTTCTACATCTTGCTCTTCTTTTTCATCCAGCTCTTCTGGTGTGGTGGGATATTCCTGATCTACCCAAAGATCATCGTCCTCATTAGACACATTTTGAACTAGGGGGTTGGGTTCCCTTTTCTCTTCCTTGGTAATTCTTATTCTGGATGTTTGTGTGAATCTTTTACTTCGTCTCTTAGGCCCTTGATTACTGGTGGAAATCCCTAGTTTCATCTTGGGGGAGTCATCTTGTGAATGTTTTATCTTCACCAGAGTATCAGCCACGCTGTCCAGGTCGATTTTCCTCTTAGTCCTTGATGTAGAGGCGATTTTTCTCTTTGATCCAGGAGGTAGGGGTATGACAACTGTGGGTGTACCCTTCATTCTTTGAACATCCTCAGCAAATACTAACACGAATTCTTCCCAATAAAGATCTGGGATCTGTGCTTTTAATTCCTCACAAATGATTAATTTGATCAACCCATGATGGGATAAAGCATCCTCCTTTCCTTTAATCACTTTCTTGCTCATTTCTGTTAGAGATAGGAGCAAGTAGTATGGAATACTAATGTTGTTGTTCAGTGGAATATGGGCTCTGTGCCTCAACAACTCTAGAATTTGAAAATGAAAAATGGGGACATAACTTAACCTACCAATGCATGTAATGTATTTCTGGACGATTGCAGCCATTTCATCCCATGGTGCCGCCATGGAGAGTCTTTTGAATCCATTTTTATCTTCATCGTAGACCTCTCCTTGCTCGAAAAAATGCTACCTTTGCTTCATGGTTTGCCTCCCGGTCGTCTCTGCTCCAATGCAAACCCCTTACTGGACCAGTGACTTTGGCAATTGATTTGTTGTCCAACCTTATACGTAACCCCTTCACTCGAGTGACGAACTGCTCGTCCTTGATATGCTTTAAATTTCTTGCAAACTCCAGAGCCACCCCTGCATTGTATCCTTTCAATCCTAAGATGAAAGGCATCCAACCTACATTGCGAATGATTGGAAGGATTCATGGGTTCTGATAAATAGCATTGTGTTCCTTTGGTTCACTTTTCTTGAAACCTTTTGTCATCCTGAAATCCCTTACTACAACAACAAACCAACACTTGGAGTGTGTCTATCTTTCCTCAAATGGTCGAGGTTGATTACAGGTTCGAGGGATGGATTGTTGGCTATGTGACCACACTAACTTCCAGTTCCTTGCTTCTGGAGAGTTCTAAGAGGTTTCATTTATGCAAAACTGGCTTTTTGGAAGATTATGGAGCCTTACTTAACTGCATTTTTGCACTTATCCTCATCAACGTTTGTTTGTACTTGCTGCATGATCGAGCCCTGCTTCTTGTTTCATGATCGTATCTTGCCCCATTTGCTTTGATTATTTGGAAGTATGGCGGCTAGATGCGGGTTTATCATTTGCTGACATGACAAAGGTAGTAATCATGATTTATTGAGACTGATATGACTTAGGTAGCAATCATGATTTGTTGAGGTCATTTTGAACTAAAACATGCCGCCGAATGAAGATTAAAGTTGTCCTCAGCTTCAGAAAACAAATGTCTTACGGGATAATGATTTGTCCTTAAAAATAAAACAAAGACGTTTAGAGATTACCTTGTAATGTTTTAGTGTACTTGAGTTGATGATCTATCCCGATTTTTATGCATGGCAGATTCTGTAGTAGATTTGGCAATGTCTGTAGTAAATTTTGGCATGTCAGTAGTTACGTGCGCTTGTTTCATTTTTCCTGTGTTCATTTGAATTTGTTGTATTGGCTGCTTTTTAACTTTGTGCCATCTTCTGATTCGAATTTGTGATGATGCTTTTGCATTGGTTTTCAGATGCTTCTTGTATTGCTGTAATCTAGGTTGGCTCTTTTGAATAGATGGCAATCTCCCCCGAAGAAATTGCAGATGTGATTGAATAGCTTGTTTGCTGGATATGAATTCTATAGTAGTTGATACCTTTGCTATCTTCTTTGGAATACGTGGCTGGCTTGCTTGGTTGCTTTAATGGTTGATATTATAGGGCTCACTTGATAAGATTGTTGGCTCGCTTGTATTCTGATGACAGGCTCGCTTGAATAGTAGCAGAGTTTTGAATAATAGTAGGCTCGCTTGATTGAATATGTTTGTTGCTTACTTTAATATATGACTAGCTCGCTTGATTATTGATTGATTGCAGGTCGCATGCTATTTCTTCATGTGGATGTATGATGCCCTGCAATTTTACTTGATCATTTCTGTAGTTTTTTATTTGGCATTTTTCTCATCCCCCTTCCTCATTTCTGTAGTGATTGATATTTCTGTTGATTGACTTGAATATAATTGCTTGATATCTGGCTCTCTTTTGCGTGGGACTGTATGATGCCCTGCAATTTTACCTATGCCTATCTGAATTCACCATGTTTGATCTTATTTTCAGTAATGTCTCTTTTTCTTTTCTTTTTTCATTTTTCATTTTTTATTTTCATTTTTTCTTATTTTTTTATATCTTTTCTCTTTTTTCAATTTTTTTCTTTCATCAATTTTTTTCTCGATGAACTGAATTTCAATGGTCTTCTATGTTCTCTATCAGCATCAGTTGTTGCTGGTAGAGTACCTGTGTAAACTCCTCCTTTGACTATGTCTTTTTGTAAATTTTGCGCCGATGTCCATTTACTATCATGGGAAATTCCTCTTCATCAATTGTAATGATCCTTACAGCTCCATTTTCATATATCTTTTGAATTATGTAAGGTCCCAGCCATCTAGTTGTTAGCTTTCCCTTGAATGTGTCAAACTTGGAGTCATAGAGTAGTGCCCAGTCACCTTCCTTGAACTTTTTATCCTTTAGGTGTTTGTCATGCCACTTCTTCCTTTGTTGTTAGATGATTTCAGTATGGGCAAGTGCTTGTTGGCGTTGCGCATCTAGTTGATTCAATTGTAGCATGCATTCTTGTTATATCTCTGATAGTTCCATATTTAACTCTGCTGCAATTCTTAATATATTTATTTCAAATTCAATTGGCAGCGTGAATTTCTTTCCATATACTAGTTCATAAGGTGTGAATCCTGTTGTTGTCTTCCATGTGGTATTATAGGCCCAAACTACCTCACTCAGTATGTCAGCCCAATCTCTTTTGTGGAGTTGGACAGTCTTTGTCAAAATCCTCTCTAATTCTCTATTGGTTACCTCAGCTTGACCATTTGCTTGAGGGTGATAGGAGGAGGACTGTCTGTGCTTGACATTGTTTCTTTTGAGCCAATCTTCTATTAAATTTTATGTAAATTGTGGGCCTTGATCAGAAACTAGTTCTCTTGGTACTCCAAACCTGTGAAAGATCTACTCAGTGAAGAATTTTGCCACATTGGTTTCATTGGCTGCAGCAAGCACTGCTACCTCAGTCCACTTTGTGAGGTAGTCAGTGCATACTAGGATGTAGCTCTTCTGATTTGACTGTGGGTTGATTGGACCAATGAAATCAAAATCCCATTTTTCGAATGCCTCCAAGGAGGTTTGTGGATGGAGTGGCATTTCTTCTTTTTGTGTTGGATTCCCCATCCTTTGGAAGTTATCACAGTGTGAAACATATTCATAAGCATCTTTGTGGAGTGTTGGACAATAGTACCCTGTTTGCAATATTTTATAGGTTGTCCTCTTTGCAACATAGTGTCACCCACATGGTTCATTGTGAGTGGCATGCATTATGTCATGCACTTCATCTTCTCTAATGCACCTTCTTAATATTTGATCTGGTCCTTGTTTGAAGAGCATGCCCTCTATCCATGTGTATGTGGCACTTTGCCTTATTACTTTAGTCTTTTCTTTGTAATTGTAATGTTCTAGAAACTTCCCAGATACTAAATAGTTTGCTATGTCAGCAAACCATGGGATTCTTGTGGATATGGAAAAAAGGTGCTCATCTGGAAAACTGTCATTGATCACTTCACTGTCTTGTCCATGTGTGAGCCTAGATAGAAAGTCGGGCACCACATTGTGTTTGCTTGGCTTGTCTAAAATCGTGATGTCAAATTCTTGGAGTAGCAGCAGCCATCTGATGACTCGAGCACTTGTGTTGGGTTTGTTCATAAGATACCTTATGGTTGAATGGTCTGTATGAACAAAAAATTGGTAACCTGTGATATAGTGCCTGAATTTATTAATGGCATGTATGACTGCCAAAAATTCCTTCTTGGTGATAGTATAATTTAATTCTGCCCCTGCCAAATTTTTACTGATATAATATATTACATAGGGCTTCTTCTCTTTTTCTTGTCCAAGGACAAACCCGATTGCCTTATCTGATGCATCTGAGTGGATGTGGAATGGAAGTTCCGGGTTCCCAGTATATTCCTTGGAGTACTGGAGCTGTAATTGTTTTTTCCTTAAGGTTATCAAATGTTGTCATGCAATGGTTTGTCCATATGAACTCAGTGTCTTTTGTGAGAAGGGAAAACATTGGTGCAGCAATCCTGCTATAATTTTCAATAAATCTCCTGTAGTACCCTGTTTGTCCAAGGAAACTTCTCACATCCCTTTGCTTAATAGGTGGTGGTAGCGTTTTGATTACTAAAAAATTTGCTTGATCAACCTCTATCCCCCTCTGTGATATATGGTTCCCTAGAACGATGCCTTCTTCCATTAACATTCTACATTTGTCATTGCTCAGACATAGGGTCATCTCAATACAATTTTTCAACACTAATTCAAGATGGTTCAATGCTTGATCAAAGTTTTTTCCATAGGGTGTGAAGTCATCCATGAAGACTTCCATTTGATCATTTATGAAATCAGAGAATATACTTAGTATGGCCCTTTGGAATGTTGTTGGAGCATTGCATAACCCAAAGGGTAGTATTCTGTATGCGTAAGTACCCCATGCGCATGTAAACGTTGTCTTATCTTGGTCAGCTGGGTGTATTAAGATTTGGTTGTACCCACTGAAGCCATCCAAAAATGAGAAATATTTATTCCTAGCTAGTGTGTTCAGCACCTGATCAATAAATGGTAGTGGAAAGTGATCTTTCTTGGTTGCTTTATTTAGCTCTCTGTAGTCCACACAAATTCTCCATTTGCCTCCTTTCTTAGGGACTATGACTAGTGGTGAGACCCATTCGCTGTCAGAGATGGGATATATGAACCCAGCATCCAATAACTTCTGTAGTTCTACTTTGACAATGTCCTTTAAGGCTAGGTTCAGCCTTCTTTGTGGTTTTCTTGATAGGAATAGACCCTTCTTTGATGTAAATGTAATGTTTGCAGATATCAGGATGTATACCTTTCATGTCTGCATATGTCCATGCAAAAGATTTATGTTGTTCTGATAGTACTTTCATTAATTGTGCTTCTTGCTCTGGCTTGAGATTGGAATTAATGTGGACTGTCTTTGTAGGAATAATTTCCACTATCTTTTCTTTTTCTGATTGTTCTTCCAGAGATAGCACTTTTGCCCATATTTTATTTAAGTTCTGGTTTGAACTTTTGCCTTCTTGTTGCTGATTTGTGTCAAAAAATATTTGAAGACCATCATTGTTAGAATATTCATTTTGTATGAATCTATATATATGACCATCTTCATCTATTGCTTTTAATGATAGCGCAACATCAATTGTTAGGATAGGTCATAGGTTTTGATTTGGTGTGTCGTTATAATCATCAGTCCAATTTTGATATTCCAAATCTGAAGATTTTCTTGCTGGTGGGTAAATCGTGATTTTCTTCCTGGCATGTCCACTGGTGATAGTAATGTTTCCTGATATGCAACCTATGTAAGCATCTGTAGTTTCCAACCATGGTCTTCCTAGTATGATTGGATAACCACTAAGTTCACTTTTGACTTCGATGACTATGAAATCAGTTGGGTATTCCCATGATTCGATATTGATCATAATGTCTTCGAGCATCCCTTCAGGTTTCACAGTGGATGTGTCAGCAAGCTGGAGTACTATAGTTGTTGGTCTGACCATTTATTGGAGTCCTAAGTACATCATGGTTTCCTTAGTCATTACGTTGATAGCAGCTCCCAAATCGATTAAGATTCTATTTATTTGTTTGTTATTGATGGTGACGTTTACTACAGGACTGCCAGGATCAAGATATTTAGGGTTAATAATAATACCCAACATTAAATCAGCTAATTGTCCCACTACATTTATGGTTGGTGGGTCACGCTCCATCCTCCCAGGTTTCTTCAGACAATTTTCTCTAATAAATTTGTTACAGATGGGCACATCCCTTATGGCTTGTAAAATCAGGATTTGGATGTTTAGGTGCTTCAATTCATTTAAAATTGCATTTTCTTCTTCCTCCTTTGTACTTCATATAAGTTTCTCAGGAAATGCAGGGTTTTTGTTTCGTGTGAGTGGTTGAGTTTCTTCCTCTTGAGGGTTTAATTCATCTAGATGCTGAATATTGGGTTGTGTTGTTTATTCTTGAGCTTTAGGTTCTTGGATATTTTGCGTGGTTGTATTTTGTAACGTTTTCCTAGACCTAAGGTTTATTTCCATGGTGTCTACTACATAGGTAGGGAATTATGTGATTTCAACATTATAGGTTTGTTGCTATTGTGCAAGTCTATTATTATTAGGGTTTGGGATGGGTTGGGCTGGAATTGGTGGGGGTCTAGGGGGTGGTTGAGTCTTTGGAGGTGACATAATAAGTGGCTATTGTAATGGGGCTCTCCAATTTGATGGATGGGGGTATTGATTTGCATAATTCATGATTGATGGAGGAAAAGGTGGTGGGTATGGAGGGTAAGATGGTGGCTAATAAGATTGTTGATAGGGTGATTGATAAGTTTGTTGATTCTGCTGATAAGTATGCTGATTTTGCTTCCATTTATTTGGATTTGGCTGTGCTTGCCATGGAGTTGTTGCAGAGTTCCAATTTTGCTAGCCCTGATTATAGTAGGCTTGATTGCTAGGTTGGTATGGTCTAACAAAATTACTCCTCCTTTGATTTATAAAACAGAGCTGTTCTATTGCTCCTTCAGCTGCGGGATCTTGAATAGCAGCCTTACATGAGGGTAAGAGGGGACATTTATCAGTGGAGTGGTCATCATTGCAGAGACCACATATTTCTATGGTGTTTAATGTGCACTGCCCCTTCTCATGTTTCTTTCTACAATGAGGACAGAATACTGCCAAGGCTTGGTTAATTTCATCCCACTTCTTTTTTATTTGAAGTGCATCAAGTTGCATGGCCAGAGATTTTAAGATGTCGGTCTTCATGTCATCTAACAGGTTTCCTAAATCAGATTTTGTAAGATTTGGTCCTTTAGATGATGATGATCCTATGGATAGATGTGTATCTCTTGTCCCATTTTTGCTTTTCCTAGACCTAGAATGGTTTTTGAAGATCTGTAGTATCTGTTCATAAGTTTTCTTAAATATGTCTCCATCTCCTAAGAGGTTTAAGATCTCCAAATTCTCTTCTTTGATCCCTCTAAGAAGGACAAGTTTCAGCGATTCAGGGTCTAGGGTGAAATGGTTAGCTCGTTTGTAGCTGAGCTAAAAACGCTAGGCATAGTCTTCTAAGGATTCACGGTCTCCCTGCTGCATCCTAAATATTTCATCCCTTATATCCTTTTCTTTGCAGTAGTCCCTATATTTTTCTAGGAACGCTTGTTTCATTTGGTCCCAGCTGAAAATACTATTTCCTTCTAAACTCATGAACCACCTAAGTGATAAATATTTTAGTGTGGAGGGAAAGAGTCTCAGCTTTTGTGCATCTGTAGTGTAATCAAAGGATCTGCAAACTACCTCAAACTCAAACAGGAATGTGTCAGGATCTTCTAAAGCCAATCCATGGAAGTTTGGCAGATTGTTAGGGTTGATATTCTTCATCCTGGCATCTCCAAGAGGTATGCTAATGGGAAAGGTGAACAGCTCCCTAGATTCCTCTTCTTCGTCTGCCATGGTGGTGTTTGAGCTGGAACTAGTAGAGAAGTTGTCTCTATTTGGATCGTATGTGGAATCAATTTCATTTTCAGAGTTTAGGAATTCAAAATGAGAGTGGTCAGAACTATTGTTACCATTGTTTCTCATGGGACGCCTACGTAGAAAGTGTCCAAACCTATCCCTTTGCCGACGAGGCATTCATTGGTAAAATCTTTATGTGTTATTTTTTATGTGATTTTTTTCTTTTTGTTTTGTTTTTTAAGATGTCTCCTAAAAGATTTAGCACCTCCCTGACAACGGCACCAAAAAGTGGTGAGCTCTCAGAATGGATGCCTAATGAGGGTAGCTAGACTAGGAGCCTACTTTAATTATCAACCCAAGGGATGTACAAACTTCAAAGGTGCAGGCACTATATGCGCTCTTATATGATAGTCTTTGTCGTGGTTGGGTGTTGGTATCAATGTTTAAGGCTTTGCCTAAAAGAAATCAAATAAGTTGGTAAAGGATTGCCTAATCTATGGATGAAAAATACCTATGCTAAGAAGTTCGAATACAAAAAACAGTAAATCTATATTAAAGAATTTAAATGTTGAAAACAATAAATATGTTCCTAAGAATTGACTTGAATTTATACTATGAAATTGAATGCTAAAAACGTATCAGATATATTCTAAAATAATGAAAGCTGGATCTTTAATCTAAGAAGCAATTACTGTAAATCGAATGAATAAAACTAGAAGTTTGGTCTAACCTATTCAATTGCCAAAACCAAGTTCAGAATGCCATTATCTAATGTTATGAATTAATCAAAACTTTAAGAAGTGAATATAATTAATTAACCACAGTATTTGAAAGTAAGCAATCTTTATGAGCAACCATAATAATGAGAGAGTGCATAAGCTTTAAGATCTGGATCACTGTTTCATAACCAATGCAAGTACACAGGGAAATAAGTATTGAATTATGTTTTGGCAGAATGCTACTATAGGACTATGGAAACAGCGTTACTGAACTACAGAATGCGTTATAAACTACTATGGAATTAGACTGGTCGCTTTACTATAGAAATCAAATCGTACTATTCACGCCATTCAAATTCTTTCATATGCAATATAGATTCAGTCAATGTAAAGCACATAATGAAATATAGCTAAACAGTAAGATCTCCTAAATTACGTGTTGGAGGGGCCCTCTCCAACCCATACTTAGGAGTGCAGAAAACTTATATACGCCGAATTGAAAGTAACATCAAGTCTTTATTCAAAATGGCAACTTCATAGTTTTAACAAAAGTCTGTAAATCAAATTATCTCGACAGTCTAAAAACGTAAAACAATGGTTCTCAAAAATGGAAACAGGAACCTCTCGCTAGCCGAGAGGCCCGTATATATATGCCTCTAATGCTTAACCTATCTATATGTCTAATTATCGATTCTATTTGAACAGGTGTTCTCTCTAGAAATTAGGAAAAAAGGCGTTGAGCTTTGCATGATCTTTCAGTCCTTTGCTTGATCTGTGTGTTTGTCCCTTAGTGTACCTGGACCTGCTCAATCATACTCGATTTTCACATAATTAGTTTATTGAACATGCATTCAACATACAAGAATAATTTTTAAAACAACTTCATTAAATAATCAAGGTAAATCATTTCTCCCAGAAAACAAGTGTATTTCTTCACCCTTTCTTGTGATTTACTGTGGAGAAAAAAGCTATCAGATACCTGTAACTTGGACACATCAGGTACCTTTACTGATCATGCTTTCAGAGGAGGTGGTCTCCTATCAGTCACAGAGATAGCTCTTTATTAACTTTGGGCTTTTCTGATGATGGCATGAGCTAGTGTTTTAAGGGCTCTGAATGTTCTGAAGGCCTTTTAGGTTAATAGTTTATGCTTTGTTTAAAACTCTTAGGGTCAAGGTTTTGATGATATAAAGTTAAAAGGAAGACTAACTAATTATTAGGTTACAGGTGCTAAGGCAGATAAGACTGAGACTTTACAACCAGTTGTTGTTTACTAAAGTTCATCTTGGATTGCCAAAATATATTTGATTTCAAACTCTAATATCAATATAATGCTTTTCTTCGTGGAAAAGAAAATTATGTCTAGGAACCTCATTTTTCATAATAAACTACACAAATCTTAAATTACTGGATTCTGGAATTTATATTTTATTTTTTGTTTTGAATCTTCCACAATTTTCAGCAATTAATTTAATTCAGAAATTTTAAATTTTAGATTGCATTTGAGCATATAAACTTTCATTTTCCCATCATAAATTTGTTCATCACTTCTGTAATTCTGAAAATAACAACCAATCATAACATCACCTAAATTAGATTTGTAGCAAGCCTAGGTACCTTTCATGCATGCTCTCTATACTAAACTTACATGCTAGTTTGTAACCTGAAATTCACTTTGCTCAAAACACAAACCAGATCACAAACCAAACACAATTCAAGTCCAGAAAAGAGCTATACTAGAGTGCGAGGAAGAACCGTCGTGGTGACAGTGGGAAGCCTTCCTAAGTTCAACTTAAGCTTTCACCTTGGTAGCCTTACTCTGTGCTACATCTCACACATTTAGCTACTGTTATAATTCATGAACACTAAGTTGCAATCAAGGTTCCCTATGTGTTCTTATTTTTTATAAATATTTATGGACTTAAAATGCAATTATGATTCTTAGCTCTTTATATGTTATTCATATTGATTTATGCTTGTTAACTTTTTAATTCTAATGATTCTAATGGTTCTCTAGTTGAAATTGATCATCTTGAAGATTTTATCACTTTCTGGTAAAGAATCCATGGAATTAACCTGTAATTCTAACTTTAGAACTAAGTGTTTGTTGCTATCATGAGCATTTGAATCTAGATACTTTATAGTCTTAGTTTTCCCATGCACTAAGGATGTTTTTTAAGAGAAATTTTGGAGATTTAGGCTATGAAGAACAAGGGGTAGAAATGTAAAAGTGATCCCAACAAAGATGAAAATGTGAGAGAAAAATGAGCGTGCTCGTAAATGATCCACATCGTAGTTGGCATTTGTTGTCGGATGCTAACTTCGACACATTCTTGAATAGTCTTCGCGGTTGATACAACTTCGACAAGTTTCGACGCAACAGGACTTCGACAACTTCAGTACTTCGACATAATGTGACATGTTCCGCACCTTCAACATGTTCATCAACCTCATAGTTTGCGACATCGGCAGACAACATCAACATGCGACCAATGACTGTCGAACTTCAACAGACTGTCTTTCTGTCTTACAGTTGATTGTAACGGTTGAACAGTTGAACCACTCTAACTTCTTCTTTGTAACTGAACGTAATGGGAAAGCACCCAAGTGTCTCAGAATTCTATATAAGCATGCAAACTATTGTAATATATAGCTGATCGGATCTTATCTGATCTTGTATTGATCAATCTAGAACAGTTTGCATTCCTGCATATTGTCTGTGTATTTGTGTTATCTGTATTGCATAATCCTGTTTTTGCTCATTCTGTTTATTAAGGTTCCGCCATAACAGAGCCAACTCATTCAGTCGAACTGTTGTCCCCCTCGTGCTTCTTAGACATGATACAGATCATTGGTATCAGAGCGTACTCAATTTTATTGCTTAATTTCTGCGTATACACTTCTCTCAGAGTTACCTGACTTATGCCGGTTCAAACTCGCTCGCAATCTCAGCAATCCAAACAGATGTGATCTATAGATATGACAGAAGAAATAGATGATAGACATGCATCCAACGAGACAACACAGCTTATTGAGCAAGCTCTGGCTTGACAACAAATTGAAATGTTTGCCTAGTTTAATGAGATTCTCTTGCAATTCGCTTAGACATCCGGAGGATCTCGACGAGAACTCACTCCGATAAAATCAGCCCCTTCAAAGTGCAAATGAATCTCGACATACTGAATCTTGAAGGAAAGATTGACACGGAGTCCGTCGACAATTGGGTGCAACAATTAGAATCCTATTACGCTGTAAATCAACTCTCTGAAGCTAAATAAGTCACCATTGCGTCCTTAAAGATGTCAACCTCCGCGCACTGCTGGTGGGAGAATTTCTCGACAAAGATGGAGAAAAACAGAGACCCCATCGACACATGGGATAAATTCGTCGAACACATCCGGAAGGAATTTTACTCGTCGAAATACCTCGAGCAGCAGTATAAGAAGTGGCAGTAGCTAAGGCAATGGAAAGACCAATCCGTACAGAGTTACACTGACGAGTTCTACCGACTCATGGAAAGACTTGGCGTCCAAGAAGAAGAGAAATTGCTTGTTCTGAAATACACCAGCGGATTGTCTGAGTACATCCAGCAGGAGATGGAATTTTTGAATGTCAATATGCTTGCGGATGCTTTCCACTACGCCAGCAAACTGGAAACCAAGCAGAAAGGAAAAGCACATTTCGCGACAAAGCCGACATCAGGAAGACCACCCGATAAAAGGACACCAGCCGACTACGACAAGTCAAGATCTTCTTAGTCGACACCCGCCTAAGCCTGACAATGGTAAGAAGCCTTTTCACAAGAGGGAATGTAGCAAACAACCGTCGACCAGAAAATGGTGCAATTACCAGCGCTCATCTTGGCATGATACATCTGAATGCAAAGCTCAGAAGACATTTTTGGAAAAAGTGTTGACCTCCGACGCATTTGACAAGACGATGGAAGAATCTCATCCAGACGCAACGACTCTTTTGACCTCAACAACTCAAGAAACCTTGACTATTGTCGACGAGGAGGAACGAGATTGCTTGTTCCATACATGGATATGGGTCCAGAGCAACCCATTGCATCTGATTGTGGACAATGAGAGCCAAAAGAACTTCACTTCTAAAGAACTGGTGAAGAAATTAGGTCTTGTCACCACTCCACATCCTCAACCTTACAACATCTATTGGATGAAGGATGGACAAGAAATACAGATCACTCGACAATGCAAACTCGCCTACTTCATAAAACCTTTTGAAGATGAAGTACTCTGTGATGTGGCACCACTCTCCGTAGCCGATGCCCTATTTGGGAAACCTTACCTCTGGGATAGACATGGAAGTTATCATTCATGGCCTCTAAAGGTGATTGTCAGAATCCAAAATCGATGGTTTAGCATACCAGAGTGTCAACCTACACCGACGGTTGCACTGATATCTGCCAAACAGACAAGGAAGCTCATCAATCATGCTTAGAAATTTGCATTAATAATGATCAAGTCACAACATTCGAAGAAGACTGCAGCAACGAGTTGAGTCACCGACCAATGTAGCTCTCGACATAAGCTGCAAGTCAATCATATTCTCGATGAGTACCAGAACCTCTTTCAAGCCCCAGACGGAGTACCTTAGCATTGCCAGGTAAAACACTCCATTGAACTTGTTCTTGGTTCTTCTTTGCCTAATGCATCTGTTTACAGAAGATCCATTCTTGAAAATGAAGAGATTCATAGACAAATCCAAGAGTTAATCGACAAAGTTCATATCCAACCCAGTTCCTCTCCTTCTGGAAGTCTAGTCATCCTAGATCCTAAGAAAGACAGGACTTGGCGCACGTGCATCGACTATAGAGATCTGAACAAAATATCGGTGAAGAATCGGTACCCTCTGCCGCGGATAGACGAGCTTATCGATTGTTTGAAAGGTGCTAAATTCTTTGCTAAGCTCAACCTCAAGTTGGGATACCACAGATTCCAATCGAGCCTTTAGATGTGTGGAAAACTGCTTTCAAGACCAAGGAAGGAATGTGTGAATGGTTAGTCATGCCTTTCGGCTTAACCAATGCACCTGCGACCTTCATACGACATATGGATAACCTTCTCTGACGTTTCATCGGCAAATGGGTTATTGTCTATCTCGATGACATATTGATTTTCAGTCGATCATGGGAAGAACATGTCGGACATCTTCGACAAGTCCTCAACACTCTGCAGCAACATCAACTCTGTTTGAACATGGATAAATGCTCTTTTGTGATGACCAGCATCAAATATTTGGGGTATGTAATTGACTCTGCAGGCATTCACGTCGATCTAGACAAAGTACAGATCCTCAAAGATTGGCCCATTCCTAGAAGCATTCAATAACTAAGAATTTTTCTTGGTTTGGAGAATTTCTATCAATGATTCATACTCGGCTTCAATCACATAGCTTGGCCCTTGCATCAGTTGACAAAAGGAAAAGGGAAAACTGTCTTTCAATGGATAGAAACACATCAAGCAGCTTTTGAATAGCTGAAACACAGGCTCTGCCCTGCACCAGTACTTGTGTTACCTGATTTGCATCAGCCCTTTGAGATTGAGATAGACACATCGGACTATGCCTTCGACGCAGTGATCACTCAGTTTGGTCACCCAGTTGGTTTTCATTCCATGACTTTTAATGACATGGTTAGAAGATACTCGACGTACAAAAAAGAACTGTATGCCATTGTGCAAGCTCTAAAGTAATGGAGGCATTACATTTTTGGCAAGGAAACAGTCATTCTTACTGATCACAAGCCTCTATAGTTCGCTCCGACACAATCAATGTTGCAAAAAAACCAACAACTCAAGTGGATTAATTACCCAAAACAATTTCAGTTGGTGATTAAGTATTGAAAAGGAAAGGCTAATGCCACTGTAGATTGCCTCAGTCGACCACCCATTGCTCTCCTTTTGACAGTGATGAGTATGCAGGGTTATGACACGACCACTTGGCAACAGTTGTACGAGGATGACAGCGTCTTCTCAGCAGTCTACCGACAGTTACAGACTAGTAAGTCGTCGACCTCAGAATCCAAATACTTCTTGAAAGATACCTTGCTATACAAGCTTGGACATATTTGTGTACTGACCGATGAGCAACGAAAGCAGCTCATTTGGGACGCGCACTATAGCAAGACCACAGGACACTTTGGAGTCGCAAAGACACTTGCTATTCTATAGAAGTATTTCTTCTGGCCTACACTTAAATCTGACGTCAACAAATACATTCGATCATGTGTGGTTTGTGGCATTACTAAGACACCTAATCGATGACAGGGATTGTACACACCTCTTCCAGTTCCTAGTTGACCATGGGAATCTATTTCGATGGACTACTTAATGGGTTATCCTACTACCAAACATCAGCATGACGCGATATTAGTAGTAATCGACCGATTTTCCAAGATGGCCATTCTCATACCATGTAAGAAGACCACGACAGTGCAACAGACTGCTCAGCTCTTCTTTACACATGTTTGGAAACACTTTGGCTTACCCACAACCATCATTTCCGACCGAGATTCCAGATTCGTCAGCATCTTTTGGAAGACCCTCTGGAAACAAGTAGACATGCAACTCTCATTGTCGACCGCTTTCCATCCTCAAACCGATGGACAGACGGAAGTTTTGAATCGCTTGGTAGTACAACTGCTTCGCATGTACAATCACCAGCATCGACGCACATGGGATGATAGTCTTCCATACATTCAACACAGCTACAATCATGCTCAGCACAGCTCTACAGGAAAGAGTCCCTTTGAAGTCTGTTACGGATTTCAACCCTCAGCACCTATCGAATTGATCATCTCCTCGACACAGCCAAACTCTAACACAGATCACAGTCAGTGAGAAGTTGATAAAGCAGTCAAATTTCGAGAACAGATTTGCGACATTCAACGACAAGCACAGGATATGTTGCATAGAGCAAACTAGAAATCTAAGGCTTGACACGACAAGCATCGCACCCCTCATACATTCCACATTGGGGATAAGTTCTGGCTACATCTTAAGAATGAGCACTTCACAAGTCCTTTCAAAAAGTTAAAACCTTTGCGATATGGTCCATACAATATTCTTCGACAGATTGGTGAGAACGCTTTCCAGCTCGACATTCCTGCTTGCCTGGGTCTACATCCAGTCTTTAATGTGGATCTACTTCAACCATACCATGCACCCTTGTTGGAACATAATGATTTCTCAATAGCAGATCCCACAGACATCAATCCAGAGGTTCAGGAGCCTCTTCCTTGCAACACCATTGTGGGATGACGGATACGCCTTATGAGGATGAACACAACTCCCATGTTTCAGGTTGCCAAAGCTAGCCAAATCCCATCTCAAGGAAAGTGGTACTTTGCTACTGAAGTGATCAACAAGTTTCCTCACCTTTGCGAGCAAACAATGGGGTCCATTGTTTCTTAAGGAAGGAGGTCTGATCCACATCGTAGTTGGCATTTGTTGTCGGATGATAACTTCGACACATTCTTGACTAGTCATCGTGGTTGATACAACTTCGACAAGTTTCGACGCAACAGAACTTCGACAAGTTCAGCACTTCGACATACTGCGACATGTTCTACACCTTCAACATACTGCGACATGTTCTGCAACTTCATAGTTCGCAACATTGGCATACAATGTCGACATGCGACCAGTGACTGTCGAACTTCGATAGACTATCTTTCTGTCTTCCAGTCGACTGTAACGGTTGAACAGTTGAACCGCTTTAACTTCTTCTTTGTAACTGAATGTAATGAGTAGGCACCCAAGCGTCTCAAATTTCTATATAAGCATGTAAACTATTGTAATATATAGCTGATTGGATCTTATCTGATCTTGTCTTGATCAATCTAGAACAGTTCACATTCCTGCATAGTGTCTGTGTGTATTTGTGTTATCTGTATTGCGTAATCTTGGTTTTGCTCATTCTATTTATTAAGCTTTCGCCGTAACAGAGCTGACTCATTCAGTCGAACTGTTGTCCCCCTCGTGCTTCCTAGACACGATACGGATCAGTAAAGACCGCATTACAAGAAATGAAGAATATTTGTCATCTCTTGGTTTGGAAAATAAGTAAGTAGTTACTTGTACCTTTCACTTCTATGCATATTTCATGAAAGTTGTACATAATATATTTCATGAATATAGTCATATATGCTTTTGATTCTAATTTGATAAGTTTTTTGCTTTATAGGGGAAAGTTGGATTCTACAAAAAATGATCATCGGAAACAAAAGGAAAGCAAATACATATCACTGCCAGCTCGTAGAAGCCAACACCTTGGTAGCTCAATACATGGAGATGAAGCTGATGATACTAATGATCAGCTTCCTCATATATCAAATGATCATGTCCAAGATATTTTTAAAAAAATAGCATGTCCTGGACAATCAGACTTGCGAGAGATTTATTTAAAATTAAAGCAAATATTTGAAGGCACATTTGAGGGGATTGGTGAGCCAACAAGTGACAGATGCATTGAGGATATTCCTGAGCTAGCTAGTGCGACACTTGTTGAGGAGATTGGTGAGCTACCTAGTGCCACACCTGTTGTGGCCAATTATGAGGAACCAATTCATCCTTCTGCCACAGATAAAACACCAATTACATCTCCTTTAAGAAACATGCTAGGAGCTGCATCTGCTGTATCCACTAATATGAGTGGCTGTTCAACACCCACAACTGGTTCTGAAGATCTATCAGCTTTCAGCAAAAGACGTAGAATTATTCAAGGCATGTATAGGAGCACACAAAGGGAAGCAAAAGAAAGAAAATCAGAAGGGAAGAAGGCTTACCTGCTTGAGGTAAAAGATGGCCAGCCTACTGGACCAAATGCTTCAAGGTGGTCCACAGAGTTGGGCACGAGAATAAGGTCTCATTTGGATGTTACCAAATCCAATTTTGCAGATCAAGATCCAAGAAATGTTGATCTAGTGATCCAACAAATGGAAAATGTTTTTGAGACTATTGGTGGAAGGATTTCCTTTAAATATTACAAGTACAAAATGAGAATTCTGATGATTAATTTTAGGCATAAATGCAGAAAATTAATCTTGGATGGAAAAGATAGGGGGAGCATCTTGAGTCCCAAACAGTGGGAAGATTTGAAGGAAAGTATGCGTACTAAAGATCTTTTGGCAAAGAGTGCAAGAGGGAAGAAAGGAAGAGATATTGTAAAGGATCGATATTTTTTGGGTCGGGGTGGGTTGAGAGCCAAACAACACATATGTGTAAGTATATGGTCTTTTTGCTTAATACTGTACATTTTGTTATGCATTTTAATTTGTCTATATTTCCAACTAATTGTGTGTTGACAATGATTTGTAGGTTGAAGGAACTAATAGAGATCCCAATTTCAGTGAAGTGGCTCAATATATGGCAGACTTAGAAAAATCTAAACAAAACAATATGTCAAAAAATCCAATAGAAAGTTCCTTACCATCTATTAAAGTCGATAGAAGCCAAACATGAGCCCCATATATTGCTGAAAGCCATAGTGAGGATTATAATGATGCAATGAATTGTTGTATAGAAGAGTTGGTGTCAGAGAAGATGTTGACCATAGCCTCCTGCATAGAACCTCTTGTTGCCGCATTCAATTCAAATAAGGGATTTCCTATTGATTTAGATGAGGTAAGCAATTATCATTCCCTTGCAACCATTTATTCTCTTGAAATTTTAATTTGTTGATGTTTTAGATCCATTTCACTTCATTCACGCGGCCTCTTTTTTTTAATGGCAATGTCTATTAATCATAGGAAAAAATCGTAAATCTGGGTGGTGCAAGAATGTTGAAAGACCCAAAAAATGGCCGTGAACAAGAAAAGGTATGTACTAAACCAATAGTAGTTTCTGTGCATATTTACAAGCCTTATATCTCATAATCTAATTTAATTGGTTTACTTTTTTGTTTTTGACAGTGCTCAATAATTCCAGCAGGGCATGAAATACTCCAGGAAGGTGAAAAAGTTAAAATATTAGATACATATGACGGTGCTATTGCCGGAATTGGACGAATTCATTCACTTTCTGTGATCCATGGAGTGACAATTGGTCCTGAAGATGCAAATGTGAATGTCATCAGTGTTACATGTAACATTCCACTTCTGTATCAAGATAAAATAGATGGATGTCTCCATTTGAAGGATAAGGAAAGGAGTTTCATACAGTGGCCAAAGAGGTTTTTGGAAAAGTCATCAATCTAGATTATTTTCATGTTCTTATCATAAATTGGTTATGTTGTTGATGATACCAAATTAGAGAACATTTTGTCATACTTGGTTTGGGTCATTATTCATAGCTTTGCAGTTAAAATCAAACAAGAAATTGGTTCTGCAGCTATTAGTTGAAAACTGTTATGTTCAAACAATGAATAGTTATGGTCTTGTAGTGCCATCTATGTATGCTTTCTCTGCCTCACCAAGTTGTCTATGTTGTAAACAATCAAAAGTTCAATGCAAAGACATTATTGAGCAGTGGTAGATGTGAGTTTGATTGGCATAGAGCTATGTGAATGAGCAGTCATGGGTTTAATTCTTGCACCGATGTTCTGTCCTAAGTTGCGAGCTCAATGCTTGAGCAATTTTATAGAGTTTGAATGTTTCTATGGGTTCTCTTGATTGAAGTTTGTGTTTATGGCCATGGTTCTAATGCTATTACGGGTTATTGTTGAGTAACTTTAGTTAGTTTTAACTTCTTAGTGAGACTATTGTGATTCAATAATCAAAATTTCAATGCACAAATGATTGTGATAAGCAGTTATGAGTTTGATTCCATAGTGCAATTGTCAATCAGTAGTTTTGTGTTCGGTGCCCAACATTTTCAATTAGTAGTTGTGAGTTGTGATGTAGCATGGGTTCTAAAGTCATTGTGGGTTCTTGTTGATTTTAGTTTTTGATCCATGAAACAATTATCAATTGTAAATGAAAATTTTAGTGTGCAGAGAATTGTTGATCATAGTGCAAAGAGCTGTGTGAATGAGTAGTTGGGTTCTTGGTGACTAATTTATTTGATGGAATGTGTTTAAATTTCTGAGTGTTATATTTCAAGACTAATTCCCACAATATGACTGGTAATATTGATACACAAAGATAACATTCAACAAGTCATGATTAAAGTTTAAATAGAATTCAGAATAGATAAACATGGACAACATACTAATGTGTGATGTAGATGACTAAATTCTCAGTTGTTTTTGCAATAATTGTAACATCTACAATTACATTGGATTTCTAAAATGAATCAAACCTAGAAATTGTTTGTAGGTTATTAGCATGTTGGTACATAATATATTCTTCTTCTCAGCCACACGTATAAGGCATAAATTGATGAGGTTTTTCCTATAGATGACAACTTGCTAGTGTGGAATTGACCATCTCCCTTTGGCACACAAAAATGTAGAAAAAAAATGATGTGGAAACTTTGAAATAGAGCGCAATGAATCCAGAATAATAAAAATTGCGCCTTTCAACTCTCTAAGGAAAATAATGTCTGTTGTGGTGATGCTTCCTAATGGAAAACATCATGATTACTGCAAAGGTGCCTTGGAAATCATCCTTAAAATGTGTAACAAGGTTGTAGATTCTACTGGCAGTGTTGTTCCATTGGATGAAGTAGCAAGTAATGATCTTATGAATACCATTGATGGTTTTGCTGTTGAATCTCTTCGAACTCTCTGCCTTACTTTTATAGACTTGGAAGATAATTTTGATTCAAAGAAAGAAACCATCCCTATAAATGATTATACATGTATTTGCATTGTTGGCATCAAGGATCCTGTGCGTCCTGGTGTTAAAGAAGTTGTTGAAGTCTGTAGAAATGCAGGTATTATAGTGAGAATGGTAACTGGCGACAATATTAACACTGCAAAAGCAATTGCAACAAAGTGTGGCATTTTAATAGATGATGGTGCGGCAATCGAAGGACCTGATTTTTGTGGAAAGCGCCTAGAGGAAATGAAGACTCTGATACAAA
The DNA here is from genome assembly GCA_027924585.1 of Larix kaempferi. Lineage (NCBI taxonomy): Eukaryota > Viridiplantae > Streptophyta > Pinopsida > Pinales > Pinaceae > Larix > Larix kaempferi. Next base: position 15,011,879 of record BSBM01000073.1, read on the forward strand.
AGATTCAGGTACAGTTTTATTGTCTGAGATGCTACTTTAATGTGACAAATTGAATTGAAAACCTTTTTAGTTATTGAAAGAAATTATTGATTTTTTTTTTACAAAAGAAATAGTAATAGTAACTTAGTTGGCAAGTTATTTAAACATTTATAACCTTATGAGTGCAGGGGATGGCAAGATCTTCACCATTGGACAAGCATACCTTGGTGAAATAGTTGCGCACTACTTTGGGAGAAGTGGTTGCTGTGACTGGTGGTGGCACAAATGATGCACCATCTTTGCATGAAGCTGACATCGAGCTTGCAATGGGAATTGCTGGGACTGAGGTTTGGAGTCTAGACTTGCCATAAAAAATTTCAGTTATACATGCATTGCATAAAACTCATCAATTTTGATGACATACATCACTGATAAGTATGGGTCCATGAGACATATTTGTATCAACCATCTTCTTTACATTATTATATGTAAATTTATCAATTAATTTTACATGGTAGATCGATCATATCATTATTATAAATGTCATGTTTCATTATTTTATGTTTGATTTTGTTAGCAACCATCTCACTGGTTTTTAGTCCGAAATAAACTATAGTCATTTGGGTGGATGCCTAAGCATATAAATGGAATGGAAAATTCTCTATCTAGCATTACTATGGCGAGAAAATATGCATTTTATTATCTAGTGAAAGTGCTGATAAAGAGAAGGATGCTAAAATAGATGGAAGTCTGAATACATGGAGGTGCATATAAATGGAATTGAAGACTCTCTATTTAGAATCACTATGGTGAGAAAATATGCATTTCCTTATCAGGTGAAAGTGCTGATAAAGAGAAGGCTGCTAGTGTGGAATTGACCATCTCCCTTTGGCAAGTTGTTTATGATGTTACTGATCACGACAGTTTCAATAATGTGAAACAATGGTTGAATGAGATTGATCGCTATGTGAGTGAGAATGTCAACAAGTTTCTTGTTGGAAACAAATGTGATTTGACTGCTAATAAAGCTATTGATTATGATACAGCCAAGGTAATGTTAAATGCTTAGTAGCTGTTGATTTTTGGTATCCTTGGTATACTCCATTATTTATTTAAATTTATGGTTTTATAATGACATTTTTCTTCTATTGGCAGGTTGTTTATGATGTTACTGATCAGGAGAGTTTCAATCATGTGAAACAATGGTTGAATGAGATTGATCGCTATGCGAGTGAGAATGTCAACAAGTTGCTTGTTGGAAACAAATGTGATTTGACTGCTAATAAAGCTATTGATTATGATACAACCAAGGTAATGTTAAATGCTGAGTAGGTGTTGATTGGTTGTATCCTTGGTATACTCCATTATTTATTTAAATTTATGGTTTTATAATGACATTTTTCTTCTGTTGGTAGGTTGTTTATGATGTTACTGATCAGGAGAGTTTCAATAATGTGAAACAATTGTTGAATGAGATTGATCGCTATGCGAGTGAGAATGTCAACAAGTTTCTTGTTGGAAACAAATGTGATTTGACTGCTAGTAAAGCTATTGATTATGATACAACCAAGGTAATGTTAAATGTTGAGTAGCTGTTGATTGTTGGTATCCTTGGTATACTCCATTATTTATTTAAATTTATGGCTTTATAATGATATTTTTCTTCAGTTGGCAGGTTGTTTATGATGTTACTGGTCATGAGAGTTTCAATAATGTGAAACAATGGTTGAATGAGATTGATTTCTATGTGATTGAGAATGTCAACAAGTTGCTTGTTGGAAATAAATGTGATTTGACTACTAATAAAGCTGTTGATTATGATACAACCAAGGTAATGTTAAATGTTGAGTAGCTTTGGCATCATGTGCACTACTATGTGTTTCCCTGTATGCATCATCGTCTTTGACTTGATGAGGATTTAAATATGAGTGTGCCTTGAAGTTGTTGGTGCTCTGTTTTTTGTTAATTGCAACACTATGGCAGTTTGTGGTCTTAAGTTTGTTGACTTGGCTAGTAGATTCTTTTTTTATTAATCTCAAGGGTTAGTTTTTTTTGTCACTTTTCAGTCTACATTTTTCTTAACATGCTTTGTGTATTTTGTTCTTCAAGGAATTTGTTGATGAGATTGGCATTCCATTTTTGGAGACAAGTGTGAAGAATGAAACAAATGTGGAGCAGGATTTCATGACAATGGCTGTTGAGATAAAGAACAGGTGCACTTTTTTGTTATGATGTTTCCGAACCTTTAACAAGTGCCTATATTATACAATTGTGATGTTAGATGTTTGTTTGAATTCCTAATTTTAATTGTGTGTAATGGTGTAAACCTATGCTAGCAAATCCTAATGAATTTGATTGAGATTCTACTTTTTCTATGATCTTGTTGTTTTATGATAAAGTTAAGTGGTGATAAAGTAATCTACATGAAGCCACTTACTGAAACTTCATCTCTGTCAGCAAAATAAAGAGTGTTGGATGTCATAATAATTGATTTTAGCCTCATTTGAAGCAAACACGACCTACAAATATTTGTGGAAATATTTCATGCACCTAGTTGTTGCTGCATTTTTCCAGAGGAGACAATTTCCTACAGGCAGAGGGTTATTGCATTTTATATCAGATTGTATTTGACTTCTTCAAACTATTGAAAGACTGAAATACCTTCAATATTTCTTAGCCTAAATCTCTAAACTAGTGGTGTCTTCTACAACACTCAAGGGATTACTTATTTGAGACAAGAGGTGTGCAAAAAGAACTCAGATCTGCTTCTCAGGTTTATCCAACTCTTGTTTGAAGAAGTAGCAACGATTTACATCAGTTGGAAGGATGTTAGCATCGACATCTTCTATAAAGGGACAAGTATACTTATCTCAATAAAAAGAAACACTTCCAGGCATGTAATACAGTGAATCCTTATTATATATCAGTCCTTGTATTGTTGCTTCTAATTTTCTGTTTCAATTTGTGTATTTGTGTTTTCTTTTAAGATATGAATATTTAAATGATCTCTATATCATACATGTCCCTAACCTTGAAACCACAAGTTACTATGCCTTGAAAACACAATTGGAAGCTTTAAAGAAGAGTGCAAGAATCATATTTGAACTAAGTTGTGAAGAAGTTAGTGGGTAGAGGAAGTGTTTAACGAAATATCAAAACCAAAATATTCCATACAATATATCTTCAAGCCTCTAGAATCCAACAATACGCTATAGTAGATGGAAAGTGAAGAGTTTGACAAAATTGAGATTTAAATAACCCTTACAGTAAGCCTAACCATTATCAGTTGGAAAGAGAAAACAAAGTAGCAGTAGTTTAAAAGAGTAGTGGTATAAACAAGTTTTCCCTAACAACAATTGAGTTAAAAGTCCAGGGTAGTATTGGCAAGGGTTATTACAAAATCAAGAATAGAAATTTGTGTTCTGAAAAAAATTCAGAGTTTTGATGTATTGGTCTCTTGCTATGGCTTTCTCTGTTCTATTATTTTGAGAAAGCAAAGATTTTATATGATATAGATCATTGAATATGATTTTCTAATCTATTATGTTGAGCAAGTTCAGTCCCGAGGCATTGAGATTCACTTCCAAAAGGGTCGCCTTGGTTGGTTGTCTTAGTTAATTTTTTTTTATGTTTTTCATTATATACACTTGGTGGTGGAGAATATCCAACTGTACAAATGAAAGGGCAGCCTGTTGTTCAAAAAAGTGGTTGTTGCTCATAAGACAATTCCTAGAATAATTTTTACTGCAACTGGTTTTGAAGAAGTGAAGTTGAAGATAATTGTATGTATTTTGGATCTCAGACAGGAAAACGTCTCTAGCTGTCGAGAGATCAAGAATTGATAGACAATTAAAAAAAAATTATTGCAAGTTGGATCTTTTATTCTTTTCTGTCTGTGAAGGGAAACAACTTGCGTTTGTTCCTAATAATTTGTATAGCCATGAATTATTGTACTCATGCGTAGTTTGTAAGATCATTCTTCTTTGAATTTTCATCATTTTCACAGTTGAACTGCTATATCTTAGAATTCTTTTAGTACTTGAAGCATTATTCTTGAATAAGTTTGAAATTCATTTTGTTCCCATGCAAAATTTGTTTGAATATCATCATTGTCAAGCAATAAAAACTTCTTAAAGGGTGCTAGCTCAATGGTAGAGCACCTGCCTAATTATAGGTAGGAGATTGGTGGTTCGATTCCTCCGTACCCTGTCATAAATTAGTGACTAAGAAAAAGACTAAATTTGCATATATACGACTATTAGTAGCTAATTTCCAGTATCTTATAGTGTGACTAACGTTTAGTCATATTTAGCTTAGTCATTAATATGTTATCATCTAGTAGTGTATTTAGTTGTATATTTGGTCATTAATTGTGACAATCAATGACTAAATCAACGACTAAATCAGTGACTAAATCAGTGAGTATCAAAGACTAAATCAATGATTAAATCAGTGAGTAAATCAGTGAGTATCAATGACTAAATCAATGACTTAATCAGTGACTATCAATGACTAAGTCAATGACTAATAAGTCAACCAATTAGTGACTAGTGAAATACGACTAGAGATAAGATAGTGGAAATTGGATACTATTAGTCACCGACTCAAAAATAGTCGTTTATAGTTGAATTTTAGTCATTTTTTTAGTCATTAATTTCTCATTTTGTACTAGTGTCTCATAAATTATCTTTAATTATTTTAATTGTCTTAACGACAATTAAATATATAAGCATTCCTATGTCTATAATTAATATCATAATACTTAGATATATAATCGTCATTAATTATATGTCGTAATGACATTCAACTGAATATATAATCCTATGTCTGAATGATATTATATTGTCTATTTTATCGTATTATACTTATAGAATTTCTTTGACTAGAATAAGTATCACTGTCTTGTGTATTATACTCACTATGACCTAACATTCCATATGTCGACATTTATTTAATTTTGTCCTAAGTTGCTTGTATCACTGTGGGTCCAATTACACTTATGAATTCAGGCGTAAACCATGAGCAATTTGAGTCATGGAATTGTTATTTCATAACTATGTGTCTTATGTTGTAAATTAACTCATTTATACATGTTTTAGCCTATTGTAGATATGTTGAGAATATAATTCTAAGAATTGATAAATAAGAATCATTTTGTTTGACAAGGGCTGCTCTGGTGTAAGGCTACGGCTTACATATCTTTAATTCTAATGCATAACACCTTCTATTTTGTCCAGGTTACAGGTTTGTTCCTAGTAAGGGTTTGATTAATTACATGTTTACGTTTAAACCTCCATGGCAAGGAAATTATGCCAAAAGCTATTATATTTAAAGTTTGGTAAGGAGTTAGGGTTGATGGTGCCTAGCCAAGATCTATGTTTAAAATAATTAAAGATCCTAGACTATACAATAGTGTGGCTTATGTCCAAACTAAACCATAGACTTACAAAAATGGTGGATCGTATTTTGAAACTAAACTATAGACTATGCAAAGCGGTGGATCGTATCCAAATTAATGTCATGGTTTATGAATTACAATGAGCAAATTGTGAGCACCAACTATAGACTTATGGGTTTTATATTTCGGGTTGGTGGATGACAAGTCCAGACTTTATTGCAATCACGTGAAATAGTTAATGCTGTATTGGGGTGTCAAAACCCTGTCGCTAAGCTTCAGGGTTTGGTATTTTGGTTAATGTTGTTTTTCTCTACGTTGTGATGGCGAGCTGAGCTCCTCTCGGACACCATGGTTATTGGGCACTCAGGCACCACTCGTTGAGGTGGTTGTAATTGTATGAATTAGGTCGTGGGACTTTATGGTGTTCCTCATCGTGCGTTGGATATTTTACTTCCTGGTTTCTTCTCGGCATGCATTTGAAACCTGCGAGGTAATGTCTATAAAACTAAAGATTTATTATTTACAGTTGATGAGTTTGCTTCGACAACTAAAAGCATTCAACGTTTAATCTTGTTTCAGTTTTAATGGCAAGGAAAGGTATCATACTCCTCGGTGATGGCATTTTTAGCGAAGGAACGTGTTCCAGTGGTTGTGAGCCCACGATAAGTCTTAGGATCATCCAGATGATACCTCTGTCAACGCTTTAAGGGTTGTTTGTTGTCTCGTTGCTCTTCCCAACGTAGATTCATTTGTAAAGTGGGCTATGAGGCCACTTAGGGGCAACATTGTTGTGTTAGATAGTTTTCTTGGCATAACCCGAGTTGGGGTTTTGTCTGTCAATTTTATAGTTTCATTTCAGGTTCTACTGAGATGGAGAACCCTCTGCCTCACTGAGCATGGTTACTGCGGATGTAATGTTTTTAATTAAATAACAGTGGCCGACTGTTTCCATACTATATATACATTTTTCCTGTGTGGACATAATTTGTATTTTTCCCTCGGATTCCTGTCAGTTTGTCTTTCTACATTAAATTTATATATTTTTTGGTTTGGGGTTTAGACCCGACCTCGTAGATTCATTTGCTAAGATAATGTGTCTGAAGTTAACAAATTGTTTTACTTATAGGGTTAATTATGACCCTGTAACGATATTAGTTTTTCTTTTGTAACTTTACTTGATGTTGTTTCGAACTTAAAATATTTGGCTCTGTGAAGGATACAGGGTTAAACCCTAATCCGGCCTTGTATTTTATTTTGTAATTGTATCTTAGCTCTATTGGGTGAGATTTTCCAGAAGATTGAAACCCTAGATCTTCATTGAATATCCTTCCAGATAGTATGGCTATGCTACACTTTAGCAAAGGTTGTTAACAAGCTCATTCTTGGTATTGGTTTTAAACCCTGTCATGAGAATCGATCCTGTGACTTATGTTTTATTAAAAATAGTCTTTAACATAATTGTTTTTGTGTTAAAATCCCAATGATGCATCCATAATGGAATGTCATCGAGCTAATTTTATTGTATCACGGTTGTTGCTTATCCCACCAAGTGAGAATGGATAAAAACATTATGGTTTATAGTTTGCATTTTTAGTTTCGGTCTCGAACCCTTATTATTCGATACCAACGATATTATCAGAATGACTATGTAATAATAAAAGAAAGTTACAGGGGATTCCTTCCAGTCTCAACCCTTACCATGAGATTACAATAATTTCATTAGTATGTAAAGAGTTGGTTTGTTTCAAGATTTAAATAGTTCAGATATGTATATTTTATATACAATGTTTCGATACATATTTTTAGTTGATACCTACAAGATTTAATCCTTGACATAGAGGATATGTTTGTAAGAAGTATCGAACTGAAGGAAGTTTTAACTTTTGAACTTTAATAGATTATTTGTATAATATTGATATTGTTCCCTTAAGGATAAAAGTGAAGATATTTTCGAGTTTAAGTAATCTATTTTGTTTATCATGGTAATAGTGAGATATTATAGCTTATTTTATGTGTATCACTTCCAAAACCCTGTTTTCAAATAATATATAATAGTTCGGTGAATGGATTATACTCTATGAAAAATGTGAGTATTTATATTGTGTTAAAGAACAATATTCTATTATGTATATTTATTTATACTAGTGTTGTTTTGGAAACTGTATATAACAATTAGTATAATTTCTCTATCTAAATAATTTAAGTTCTGTGTGAATTCAATACTATGACCCTGTCTAGTTTATAATATATCTATAAAGATGATTCCTATGTTGTTTGACAGCGAAATATTGCTTATGTTTTATGAATTAACTATTGCATAGTATGTATTCATGAAATGACATGGAGCAGCGTAATGATAAGATCTATCTTTGATAAAATATACAGTCATTTTATTTTACTTATAAATCTTTCTATTATCTCTAATCTTTGTTAATTAAACCTCTTCTTGTACTAGAGTACATCGTTTATGACGAAAGGAAAAATACAAGAAGACATTTATTCATTCATTCTAAGCTTTCCAGTCTTTCTCAATCACTCAAATAATGGAATAAATCTAATAGTTCAGAGAAATATCATCTTTAAACAACTAATTGATATCTAGTAAACATACAGTTTTTCTTTCAGAATAGTTCAACAGTTTTCATAAATGAGATAAATTTTAACAAGTAGAACCTGATAACTTGATAGGGTGGACAAATACCCAAAGAGGCATGTTCCTCCCAACCTTCTCTAGAAAAGCAGTCAAGCTTACTTTCTCTTTTGGACCCCTAAGCCTATTCACTAAACCACTAGGACGAAGTCTTTGTGTAGAAGCAAGGCACTTAGGTTGTACTTCAGCAATCAATGGATACTTGCATACACACCTCTCATATGTACTTCATCAATCAATGGGGAGTTGCATATATATCAATACCTCTGGAATCATCATGAATAAGACAATCCTACTCTAGAACTCAAAACATAGCTTCCCTTCATCGAATATCTTGTGTGCTCATTTCAACAAAACCATAAGGAATAATTTCATCTCCTCTAAGAATTTGTGAGCCTCTGATCAAATTCAATGGATATAAAAAGATTTCCTAGGTCTTTTGGTGGTCATTTTTGCATTCAATGAGCCATTAGCTTTAGTTCCACATCCTTGTTAACATGACCACAATTTAAGAGAGGTTGTCCCATAACAACAACTAGTTACTGAGTTCAGATGCTGCCACTTGTCCATTGAATTCTACCCCAAATTCCATTCCTCCTAGTGGGTCCGTAAACACTCTTTCAACAGTCTCCTTGGGTGAGTGTCTCCTATTTTATTTTATTAAATAATAATATTAGTCATTTACAATCATCCTCGACACTTGGTCAAATATAAAAATTTACAATAAAATTTGAAGTAATGTTTTTCCACAAAACATAAAATGTCTCAAGTACTAGGTAGGTTACAAACACCCCCTCTTAAGTTCAACATCATCCTCGATGTTGTTTATTCTTCATCAGAGCCTCCCTAGAACAAAATTGGATATGTTGCCTGCATATTACTTTCCAATTCCCAGGTAGCTTCCTCAGGGATAAGGTGCTTCCATTGCACCTTTACCTGCCCTATGGTGCGACTCCAGAGAAAAATTTCCCTATTGTCGAGGATATAGTCCAGTTCCACCTAAAAATATCCTTCGGGCTCCACCTATATGTCATTCCAATTTATCACATGAGTAGCATCATGCACATACTTTTTCGAAACATAAATATGGAAAACATTATGTATTTTCATATTAGATGGTAAAGCCAACTGATATGCAACAGGTCCAATTCTTGATAGGATTTTGAATGGTTCGCAATACCTTGGTGCTAATTTAGCACAACTCCCAAGCTTGAAAGAGCTTTTCTTTGGTTTTACCTTAACGAAAACATGCTCACCTACCTGAAATTATTTCTCATTTCATTTCAAATCTGCATAACTCTTTTGTCTGTCTTGTGCAATTTTTAAATTGCCTTGTACCCGCTTCACGGTTAGCTCCATCTATTTTAACAAATCTGGTCCTAACATCAATCTGTCAACCAGATTACTCCAAGAGATAGGAGTATTGCATTTTCTACCATACAAAATCTCAAATGGACTTAGTTTAGTAGATGCTTGATGGTGATTGTTATAAGCAAATTCCACTAAGTGCAGATATTCCTCCCACTTAGTTGGCTGATCTTTAACATATAATCTTAACATGTCTTCTAAAATCTGATTTACCCTTTCAGTTTGTCCATCACTTTGTGGGTGAAAAGATGTGTTAAATTTAACTTAATATATAAACCCTTAAATAGTGACTTCTAGAAATTTCCAGTGAATTTAGAATCTTGATAAAAATTGATTACCTTAGGTATTCTGTGAAAACGAAATACTTGCTTCATAAACACATCAACAATGTTAGCAGCTTTAAAAGTAGTTTTAACAGGTATAAAATGAACTGCTTTACTAAGCTATCCACAACTACCATTATTGAATCATTCTACTTTTGATTTTTAGGTAAACCAGTTATAAAATCAATACTAATCATTTCCCACTTCCACTCTGGAATTGGCAATGGCTGTAATAGGCCAACTGGGTGTTGATGCTCAGCTTTAACTTGCTAACATTCAAAGCACCTAGCTATGTATTCAACAAATTTGTTTTTCATATTTGGCGAAAAGTAATCCTTCCTCAACATGGTTATCATTTTCTGGTAACCTGGGTGTCCCGAATAAGGACTTTTATGTATTTCATCTAAAATCAGCAATTTAATTTTAGATACATTAGGCACATAAGTCTGTTTTTATACATCATTAGACCTTTTTCATTCAAGCTGCAATCTGTTATTTAATTTTCAGATACATTTTCAACAACTTTTTCACGTAATTTTTGATAATTTTTATCTTGTTTAATTCCTTCTTCAAGCTGATTCTCCAAATCTGTTTTATAAGTGCTGATTGCTGCCATGAAATTCAATTTTGCATTTCTTCTTAAGGCATTAGCCACTTTATGTTCTTTACCCTTTCTGTGCTGAATCTCGAAATCGTATTCGCTAAGGAAAGCAAACCACCTAGCTTGCCTTGCCTTTAGATTTGGTTGATCCAACAAGTATTTAAAGCCTTTATTATCTATCATTAATGAAAACTTCCTACCAATCAGGTGAGGGCACCACATCTTTAAAGCATGTATCATGGCCGCCAACTCTAGATTGTAGGTTGTGTAGTTCTTTTCATGAACTTTTAGCTTCCTTAACTCATACACTATTACATGACCTTCTTGAGTTAATACTCCGCCAAGTCCATCGTTGCATGCATCAGTGCATACAACGAAGTCCTTGTTTGGATCTGCAATTTTTAATATAAGTGCGGCAGTTAAAAGTTCTTTCAATTTCTTAAAACTCTCTTCACACTTTTGATCCCAAATGAATTTCTTTCCCTTTTTCTGCAAAGAGGTTATGGTATTTGCTTTTCTTGAGAATCCTTCAATAAATTTTCTATAGTAACATGTGATTCCCATAAATGACTGTACATCGGTTACATCTTTAGGGATAGGCCACTCATTAATTGCTCTTATTTTATCTGGGTCAACTGAGATCCCATCTTTGGATATTACGTGACCTAAGTACTATGTTTTATCTTTGAAAAATCACAACTTTTAACAAATTCTACTACTTTTCTTTTGGTTCCTATAGCTAACTGAACCAACCATGATTTATCAAACTTTGCTACTTTTAACTTATAGCTTCTTACTAAATCAGGTGATATATATAACTCAAACTTGCACCTGGATCAATTAGAATAGAAATAGGTTTCTTTTGTAACATACCTTCAATCTCGACCATTGAAGTTTGATGGTATGCCTATCGGTTTTCTAGTGCTGCGTTGATCCTGGGCATCTCCCTTGCTAAATCACTAATTGTTGGTTCTTCCTGCATTGTATGAATGTTGCTGACTGTTCTTCTCATGTTCGGACAGTTATTTCTAGTATATGGTCCTTGACAGTCATAACATTTTAAATGTAGTCTTTGTTTGTTATTTATGGAATTATTATTATTATTATTATTAGGCATGTTTCTTGCAACTGTGAAATTATGCGGTGCATTACTTCTGTAATTATTGCCATGAAATTTTCTGTTAGTAAAATTCCTATTGTTACTTCCAGAATTATTATTAAAATTTAATTTTTTCTTCTTATGTTCAAAGTTACTAGGTTTATTATGCCTCCAGCTAGATACACCTTCTCTTTTTATGTTCTGTTCGTAACAGAAGTTGGCCTTTCTCATGGCTTCTTCAAGAGTTGTAGGGTTTTCATACTCAATTTTGTCCTTTATATTGAAGGGTAAACAACTCAGAAACCTTTGTACTTTAGGTTTCTCGTCCACTATGTAAGGCACATACCTTAACAAACTTAGAAATTTGCTATTTAGCTCCTTCATACTCATGAGCCTAATTTTAAATCATAAAACTCTTTTGCTTTCTCTTCGTAGTACTGTTAAGACAAAAACAATTTCTTAAATGCACTCCAAGTTACACTCTTTTGTTTAATGTTTTTTACTCTCTTAATATCCTACCACCAAATATATGCTTTCCTAGTCAGATTGTAAATGGCCATATTAGCTTTTAAATGATCTGAATAATCATATATTTGGAAGTATTTCTTCATACCGGACAACCATGCTTCAGCTGTCGCTCCCTTTTCATTTTCACCGTTAAACGTTGGGGGTTTTATGTTCTTGAATTCCCCTGAAATCTGTTCATAAGGTTTGTACTTTCTTTTCTTAAGACTACAATCACTATCACTATTGTCTCGATCATACTTGTGCTTTCTTCTATATGTTTTATCATTAGATTCGTAATTAGAGTCACTTTCGCTTTTATAGTATTTTACTTTCTTACCTCTATGTTGATAGGACATGGTTCCAGACTCAGATTTTATTTCTGTTCTACTATCATTTTCATCATTATGATATTTATCCAGTAAAATCTGGTTTAGTTCTTCTTATGCCCTTAAAATCCTTTCATTCTCTTCCTTCACAGTTTTTATCGCAGGTTTTAAATCTTTAAATGTACATAAAAGTTCAGATGATTGATCATTTAATTCTACGTAAATTTCTTCATTAACCTATTCATGTTCATTATTATTACGTTCACTATGACGAGATCTGTCCTCTGCAGATTCTTCTGGTCCTTCCATACCTGCAAATTAAATATCAAACTGTTCTGTACAAAAACAAAATAAAACAAGAATTAGTAAACTATGTTTTCTATTTTCATTTTCTATTGCGTGCGTTGAGCCATATTCAGGCCTAGAGTTTGAACTCACACTCTGATACCACATTTAACATCTTCAAAAATTTGTAAAAATTTAAAACTTTTCTTAGTGGTCTATTCGCCATTAAATGCTATGCGGAAGTATAAAGTGTATGTTTAGCATCTATAATTACTACTTACTTGAGTTAATAAATGCGACATTTAATATCTCATAAATTATCTTTAATTATTTTAATTGCCTTAACGACAACTAAATAGACAAGCATTCCTATATCTGTAATTAATATCGTAATACTTAGATATATAATCATCATTAATTATATGTCATAACGACATTCAACTGAATATATAATCCTATGTCTGAATGATATTATATTGTCTATTTTATCGTATTATATTTACATAATTTCTTTGACTAGAAGAAGTATCATTGTCTTGTGTATTATATTCACTATGACCTAACATTCCATATGTCGACATTTATTTAATTTTGTCCTAAGTTGCTTGTAGCATTGTGGGTCCAATTACACTTATGAATTTAGGCGTAAACCATGAGCAATTTGAGTCATGGAATTGTTATTTCATAACTATGTGTCTTGTGTTGTAAATTAACTCATTTGTACATGTTTTAGCCTATTGTAGGTATGTTGAGAATATAATTCTAAGAATTGATAAATAAGAATCCTTTTGTTTGACAAGGGATGCTCTGGTGTAAGGCTAAGGCTTACTTAGCTTTAATGCTAATGCATAACACCTTCTATTTTGTCCAAGTTATAGCTTTGCTCCTAGTAAGGGTTTGATAAGTTACATGTTTACATAAACCTCCATGGCAAGGAAATTATACCAAAAGCTACTATATTTAATGTTTGGTAAGGAGTTAGGTTTGATGGTGCCTAGCCAAGCTCTATGCTTAAAATAATTAAAAATCCTAGACTATACAATAGTGTGGCTTATGTCCAAACTAAACCATAGACTTGCAAAAATGGTGGATCGTATTTCGAAACTAAACTATAGACTATGCAATGCGGTGGATCGTATCCAAATTAATGTCATGGTTTACGAATTACAATGAGCAAATCGCGAGCACCAACTATATGCTTGTGGGTTTTAGATTTCGGGTTGGTGGATGACAAGTATAGACTTTATTGCGATCACGTGAAACAGTTAATGCAGTATTGTGGTGTCAAAACCCTATCACTATGCTTCAGGGTTTGGTCTTTTGGTTAGTGTTCTTTTTCTCTGTGTTGTGATGGTGAACTGAGCTCTTCTCGTTCGCGATGGTTATTGGGCACTCAGGAACCACTAGTTGAGGTGGTTGTAACTGTATGAGTTAGGTCATGGGACTTTATGGTGTTCCTCATCATGCATTGGAGTTTTTACTGCCTGTTTTCTTCTCAGCATGCGTTTGAAACCTGCGAGGTAATGTCTATAACACTAAATATTTACTATTTACAGTTGATGAGTTTGCTTAGACAACTAAAAGCGTTCAATGTTTAATCTTGTTTCAGTTTTAATGGCAAGGACAAGTATCATACTCCTCGGTGATGGAATTTTGAGAGAAGGAATTGGTTCCAGTGGTTGTGAGCCCACTGTAAGTCTCGGGCTCATATAGATGATACATCTGTCAACACTTTAAGGGTTTTTTGTTGTCTCATTGCTCTTCCCAATGCAGATTCATTTGTAAAGTGGGCTATGAGGCCGCTTAGGGGCAGCATTGTTGTGTTAGATAGTTTTCTTGGCATAACCCGAGTTGGGGTTTTGTCTATCAATGTTATAGTTTCGTTTCAGGGTATACTGAGATGGAGAACCCTCTGCCTCACTAAGCATGGTTACTTCAAATGTAATGTTTTTAATTAAATAACAATGGCCAACTGTCTCGATACTATATATAGAGTTTTTTGTGTGGACATAATTTGTATTTTTCCCTCGGCGTCCTGTTCGTTTGTCTTTCTACATTAAATTTATATATTTTTTGGTTTGGGGTTAAGACCCGACCTCGTAGCTTTGTTTTTTAAGATAATGTGTCTGAAGTTAACAGATTGTTTTATTTATAGGGTTAACTATGACCCTGTCACGATATTAGTTTTTCTTTTGTAACTTTACTTGATGTTGTTTCAAACTTAAAATCTTTGGCTCTGTGAAGGATACAGGGTTAAACCCTAATCTGGCCTTGTATTTTATTTTGTAATTGTATCTTAGCTCTACTGGGTGAGCTTTTCCACAAGAATCGAACCCTAGATCTTCATTGAAGATCATGCGAGATAGTATGGCTACGCTACACTTTAGCAAAGGTTGTTAACGAGCTTAGTCTTGGTATTGATTTTAAACCCTGTCATGATAATCGATCCCATGACTTATGGTTTATTAAAAATAGTCTTTAACATAATAGTTTTTGTGTTAAAATCTCAATGATGCATCCAGAATGGACTGTCATTGAGCTAATTTGATTGTATCACAGTTGTTGCTTATCCCACCAAGTGAGAATGGATAAAAGCATTATGGTTTATAGTTTGTATTTTTAGTTTCGGTCTCAAACCCTTATTATTCGATACCAACGATACTATCAGAATGAATCTATAATAATAAAATAATGTTACAGGGGAGTCCTTCTGGTCTCGACCCTTACCATGAGATTATGAGAATTTCATCAGTATGTAAAGGGTTGGTTTGTTTCAAGATTTAAATAGTTCAGATATGTATATTTTATATACAGTGTTTCGATACATATTTTTAGTTGATACCTACAGGATTTAATCCTTGATGTAGAGGATATGTTTGTAAGAAGTATCAAACTTAATGAAGTTTTAACTTTTGAACTTTAATAGATTATTTGTATAATATTGATATTGTTCCCTTAAGGATAAAAGTGAAGATATTTTAGAGTTTAAGTATTCTGTTTTGTTTATCATGATAATATTGAGATACTATAGCTTGTTTTATTTGTATCACTTCTAAAACCCTGTTTTCGAATAATATATAATAGTTCGGTGAATTCATTATACTCTATGAAATATGTGAGTATTTATACTGTGTCAAAGAACAGTATTCTATTCTATATATTTATTTATACTAGTGTTGTTTTGGAAAATGTATATAACAATTAGCATAATTTCTGTTAGTTTTTCAGAATTTAATACATTCTAATCTAGGATCTTAACTAAACGAATAACATGTATAGCATATCAAGCATAAAAGACAAGAGACAAGAGACACAAAACATTTCACCGGGGAAAACCAAGAAGGTGAAAAACCCCGCAACTTCCTCTGAGATAGAATAAGCATCAATACAAGGATCACCATGATCAAACCCAAGAGATAGATGATAGCAGCAGCATACTCCTCCTCCACTAGTGCGCACTCCTCCTCTCTCACTAATGCGAAGTGAGTGAACAAATAGAATGTGTAAAATGAGAGAGACACACTCTCTATTTATACATTAACTTGACTTAACCTTTACTCAACTAGGTCAGCCTCAACTTAACCACTTAACATAATGTTGACTGGGATGACCCTTACTAGGGTGGTCTATTAACCCTTTGACCCACATGACTCATACAAGGCCGAACCCTACTAGGGTGGTCTAATAACCCTTTGACCCACATGACTCATACAGGGCCGACCCCATCAAGGTGGTCCAATAACCCATCAAGTATAAGTTACAGCACTTACAATATAACTTGCGACACATGCAAGTACACATGACGACACTTCCAATCGGAGGAATAATACATCTCCGTTGGGGATATAATAAAGTACAAATGTAATACATAGAAGAATATCTTCCGAAGTTACAAATACATCAACACTCCCTCTTAACTAGGAGGGTATTCTCTAGACACAAGTCATCAATACACATAGGCACAAGTCTTCAATTCTGGTGCTAGATCATCGTCACTGGATCACAGAGCATCATCATCATCACTATTGCTGTACTCGACATCTCGATCACCGGGTTATCTCTGAATTTTTCTCATCATAGGAAGTTCTACAGAGCCAGCCCTTTTTCATACTGGATGTAGGCCCACCACCTGTAGGTCTTCATCAACACTGGCCATACTTTGGAATCCTTAGGACTTATTACGTGCATCATAATGCCTCGAAAGAGTATCCCGGGATCCTTTATGTGCCAAAGCACGGCCGGCAAGATCTCCTAGGTCCACTTACATGTGATTGTCACAAAACCTTAAAAGAGTGTCTTGTCTAACAAGATCTCTAAAGAGCATCCAATGCTTTTTATGTGTCTAGCACAACCTGTCCGGATCTCCAGGACTTATTACATGTGACCCCTACCACAAAACCTTAAAAGATTGTCTTGCCAAGCAAGATCTCTAGAGAGCATCTGAGGCCTTTTACATGACTAGCACAACCTGTCCATATCTCCAGGACTTATTACATGCTAGCCTTGCACAAGCTATCCACGACCACAAAGTATCAACTTGATACTCACCATACATCATCCTGATGTACATGATCATCCTGATCATCATCATAGCATTTTATTGATGCATATCATCTAGAGTATCATCCTGATACTCATCGTCCACGATCACCCTGATCATACAATGTATCCACCTGATACATATCATCACACATGATCCTCCTGATCATACAATGTATCCACTTGATACATACCATCACACATGATCCTCTTGATGATACAATGTATATACCAGATACATATCATCATACATGATCTACCTGATCATACAATGTATCTACTTGATACATATCAATGTATCTACTTGATACATATCATCATACATGATCCAACTGATCATATAAAGCATCCAACTGATGTATACACAAATACATGATCCAACTAATCATACAAAGCAGTAACTAGATAATCGTCCTGATTCTCAACACACAGCGCTTATATCCATAGCCATGGGAAGGATCCTCCTCTCACCATGCTTGGAATGGCTCCTGCAAATGTGTGCATCACTTCTTCCTCGAAGTATCCTCAAACTGAAGAACACCAACCCTCTCTCTGAAGTACTCAAACTTCACTCTGGCTAGTGGTTTCATCAACACATCTACAACCTGCTCATTCATCACAACATACATGAGCTTCAATGCTCCTCTTTGCACCATATCCCTAATATAGTGATATTTGATCTCAATGTGCTTCGACCTGTCATGGAACACTGGGTTCTCAGACAGCTTCACACAACTCTGGTTGTCACAAAAGATACCAATAGCATCCAACGGGAGATCAAATAACTCAAATAGTAGCTTCCTCAACCATGTTGCCTCACAACTAGACGAACAAGCTGCATCATACTCTGCTTTGGCTATACTCAGTGCTACGCAGGACTGATTCCTGCTAAACCAAGAGATCGCACCTGATCCCATACTGAAGTAGCACCCAAAAGTGCTCTTCCTATCTGCAGCACTGCCTGCCCAATCTGAATCAACATAACCCTGTAGGTTAATCTTTTGATTCGCATCATACTTGAGCCCATAATTAACCGTACCCTTCAGGTACCTCAGAATATGCTTTTCAGTAACTAGGTGAACACCTCTGGGATCCGTCAGGAACTGGCTCAATGTGTTCATTACAAAGCAAATATCTGGTCTCATATTCGTTAGGTACATCAAGGACCCAATCATCTGACAATACATCATGACATCAACCGGCTCAGATGAAGCATCACACAGAAGCTTCAGGTTCGATGCCATAGGTGTGGCCATGGCCTTGCAGTCCATCATCCCAAACCTCTTTAGGATATCTACTTCATACTTCCCTTGTCCAAGGAAGATCCCATCTGCACTATGCCACACCTCCATGCCTAGAAAATAGTGCATCATCCCTAAGTCCTTCATCTCGAACTCGACAGCAAGCTTCCTCTTGGTATTGGCAATCAATCCATCCTTACCTGTAACAAACAGGTCATCCACATACAGAAGTAGTATCACAGGATTTCCTTCCTCAACCTTGTAGTAAAGGTTGGAATCTTCTTTACTCTAGGTAAAGCCCAAACTAGATAGGAAACTGTCCATCCTATCATACCAAGTCCTAGGATCTTGCTTCAAGCCATACAAGGCTTTCTCCAATCTGCAGACATATGACTCCCTATCATGTGTCTCAAAACCAAGTGGCTGCTCCACATACACTTCCTCTTTGACTACACCATTCAAGAAAGTTGTCTTGACATCCATCTGGTGTATCTTCCATTTCATCACTGCAGCCAGAGCAAGTACTGTTCTGATGGAAGTGTATATGGCTATAGGAGCAAAAGTCTCTTCATAGTCTATTCCCTCTTTCTCAGAGAAGCCATGAGCTACAAATCTAGCTTTGTACTTTTCTATGCTACCATCTGCAGCATGCTTGATCTTGTAGATCCACTTGGATGTCACAATAGACTTCCCTTCAGGTCTTGAGACCACATCCCAAACATCATTCTTCATGATCGACTGATATTCCTCGATCATGGCTTTCTTCCATTACTGCATCCCGAATCCCGGGAACTTCAGTTTCTTCAATATCTTCAATAGATAGATTTCTTTAAACTTTGTTGCTTGAACAAATGTTGTAGTCCTTCTTTTGTAGGTGATTGTACATGATCTTTCCTACATGTCAAATTCAATTTCATGATTAGAAACTTCTCATAGTTTTTAGAAAAAAATCTTACACATAAGAATATATGTCATACAGTCATGCAATTGTCTTAGCCAATGCTTCAATACAACATTTATCCATATCCCGTAACTTTCTAGATGCCTTCCATCTCTACCAGAACGTTGTTAAGAGTGTGCACAACTCCCAACATCTCAGCAAAGAGGTTTCATTCTAAATGAGTAGCAATGGAATGTTGTATAGTACCATGGGCCAATTACCCATTACTTGCATATTAGTAGTATCTTGTTCATTAATGCAACTTTTCTAATATGCATAATATATATCCTAAATCTAGGAACATAAGTATGTATTTGACTGGACAACATCATTTAAGTAATCATATATATAATAAATGACAATTCAAATACTTATATTTGTTTGGTTGTTGGGTGGACTCCCTCTTGATCTTTGCTTCCTCGAGTGCTCCCTCTTGATCTTTGCTTCCTGAATTAACTGTCCTTGAACTTATATTCATTCTGTACCACTATGCATGCTTAAGTGTGCACTAGTGTCATCCTCAAGATCTCATACATAATCATACATCCATTAGTATAATATCAATACTATCAAAACATTATGATTTTAAATGATATTAAATATGTATGGTCATAATCATTTCACACACATGTAACTTATCATATGAATTAGTATTAAAGGTTTCAGGGAGGACTTCTATTACTCATGCATATTCTTATTTGACCATAGGACTCTTCTGGTTAGTCATATCATTAATCAAAGTAAGAAACATAATATGCATAATCCTATGATTACTCAAACTTATAACTTCATGAACAATCATCAATCATACGAAGATATACTTATATAAGAGATCCTAACACAAGGTAGGGTTCTAACTTGATATAGGAAAAACATACCTGGATTATCATGTTAGATAGTTATGTTTAACATACCTAAACAATGTCTTCTTGTTTTCTTTGATGACTTTTTCTAGTAATCTACATAACTCATAAGTTAACGATTGTAGAACCAAAATATACATACCTCGTAACTAGATCTTCTAGATCTGCTAGATCTTCTATGTGATCCATGACAATGGATGAATCTTTGTCTTCATGGTCATATGTTCTTGAATTAGAACATGATTTGTCTTTCTTGATGTACATTTCATGTTAGCAGACAACATCAACCTCATAGAACACCACAGTGCATTAGTACAATCATAAGTGTCAAAACCCTTATCAATGAATATCTGCATTCATAATTTTATTAAGGTGATACAACAAGTCTAAAGTTAATCAAGATTGTACTAACCTTAATAGATCTCGAAACATACCTGGATAAGTCATACCTGTCGAGATTGCTTGTAATCTTCTTATGTAAGGCCTTAGCCTTGTCTCCGTCTTAAACAGGAACTTCTTCACTTATGCAGGTGACCAATCCATTCTCTTCTAGGATTTACCCAATCCACTTGATTTGCAGAAACTGGATCTAGAGCTAGATTAGGGTTTGTCAGAGAAACCCTAAAAATTCAAACTTTTAATTTCAAACTTCTGAAAAGATAGAAATATGCACCTTGATGAGCTGATCAAGCTGGTATACTCAAAGTTTGAAAACTGCAAAGTTTCACCCCTCAAAATTCCCTTTGAAACTTCCGTATCTTCTCGACAGGATCCCGAACTAGGGTTTGATAAATCCCACCCTTTTGTCCAAACAAAAGGTTCGATCCAAAGCTCTAAACTTCAATTTTTCTGAGGAGCTTCCATCCGTGGTCACAGACTTCAGAAATTCCAACTTTTGCAGAAGCCCTAATTTTCCACCTTTCCGATCAAAATCCCGAACTAGGGTTTGATCAAGCCTGGCCTTCTGCCCAACCAAAAAATTTGATCTTGGTCTCTAAATTTTGATTTTGATGAGGAGCATCCAGCCGTGGTCTCTGATACAAAAGATTCCAACATTCTCCGAAACCCTAAATTCCTGGAGCCATGAATGAAGGAACTCAAAATCCAATTCTGTTTTGACAGAAATATGCACTTGATTTTTTCTGGTGTAACTCTGAAATTTCAGATCTATAAGGTCTAAAAATTCGTCCTGTGGTATCCTGACCTGTTATCTTTCCAACCCCATAGTTTTGATCAAAATTGGATTCTCGGAGAGAGAGTTATGCCAAGTGTCGCAACGTTACTTGTTTATGGGATAAAATAAGAGAGCGAACATGTACGGCATGCCACGTGTCACTGGTTTAGTTTCGGCCTCTGAAAAACATACCTCAGAAAGTGCATTCCATACCTTACCTGTCCATTTTTGCGAAATTACATTTGGAGCTTCCTATCCCAAGTTATGACCTTTTTTCCTAGGTCACCTGTTTATGACTCAGATCTGGAAGAGGCAGAAACCCTATATTGTACAGATCATAAATCACAAAGTACAACGAATTAGAGGTTGACCTTTGGACACAGGGTACATGGGGATCTTATCTTCGACTTGGACAATTTTCAGATCCTGAAACCTTTCCGAAATGTATTTATAGCGAAAGTTATACGATGACTGGTTTTTTCTATATCAAGCCCTAGCTTCGCAAATGCAACAAGTGTCATAAATGCCATACCATGCCTTCTTTTAGGCTAGCTTTGATACCATGTTAGTTTTTCATAATTTAATACTTTTTGATATAGGATCTTAACTAAACAAATTACATGTACAACATATCAAGCATAAAAGGCAAGAGACAAGAGACACAAAACATTTCACCGGGGAAAACCAAGAAGGTGAAAAACCCTGCAACTTCCTCAGAGATAGAATAAGCATCAATACAAGGATCACCATGATCCAACCCAAGAGATAGATGATAGAAGCAACATACTCCTCCTCCACTAGTGCGCACTCCTCCTCTCTCACTAATGCGAAGTGAGTGAACAAATAGAATGTGTAAAATGAGAGAGACACACTCTCTATTTATACACTAACTTGACTTGATCTTTACTCAACTAGGTCGGCCTCAACTTAACCACTTAACATAATGCTGACTGGGCTGACCCCTACTGGGGTGGTCTAATAACCCTTTGACCCACATGACTCATACAGGGCTGACCCCATCAAGTTGGTCTAATAACCCTTCAAGTATAAGTTACAACACTTACAATATAACTTGTGACACATGCAAGTACACATGACGACACTTCCAATCGGAGGAATAATACATCTCTGTTGGAGATACAATAAAGTACAAATGTAATACATAGAAGAATATCTTCTGAAGTTACAAATACATC
The DNA here is from genome assembly GCA_027924585.1 of Larix kaempferi. NCBI lineage: Eukaryota > Viridiplantae > Streptophyta > Pinopsida > Pinales > Pinaceae > Larix > Larix kaempferi. The sequence continues at coordinate 15,034,368 of BSBM01000073.1, forward strand.
AACAACTTCCCTGTCCAAATAATTTAAGTTCTGTGTGAATTCGATACTGTGACCCTGTCTAGTTTATAATATATCTATAAAGATGATTCCTATGTTGTTTGACAGTGAAAAATTGCTTTTGTTTTATGAAGTAACTATTGCATAGTATGTATTCATGAAATGACATAGAGCAGCGTAATGATAAGATCTATCTTTGATAAAATGTATAGTCATTTTCTTTTACTTATAAATATTCTATTATCTCTAATCTTTGTTGATTAAACCTCTTCCTGTACTAGAGTACAATGTCTATGAAGAAAGGAAAAATACAGGAATACATTTATTCATTCATTCTAAGCTTTCCAGTCTTTATCAATCACTCAAGTAATGGAATAAATCTAACAGTTCATAAAATTATTATCTTCAAACAGCTAACTGATATCTAGTAAACATATAGTTTTTCTTTCAAAATAGTTCAACAATTTTTCAGAAATGAAATAAATAATAACAAGTAGAACCTGATAACTTGATAGGCTGGACAAACACCCAAAGAGGCATGTTCCTCCCCACCTTCTCTAGAAAAGAAGCCAAGATTACTTGCTCTTTTGGACCCCCTAGCCTATTCACTGAACCACTAGGACAAAGTCTCTATGTAGAAGAAAGGCACTCAAGTTGTACTTTAGCAATCAATGGAGACTTGCATACACACCTCTCATATGCACTTCAAAAATCAATGGGGACTTGCATACATATCAATACCTCTGCAATCAGCAAGAAAACCTCTGCACTCAGCAAGAATAAGACAGTCTTACTCTGCAACTCCAAACATAGCTTCCCTTCATCGAATCTCTTGTGTGCTCATTTCAACAAAACCACAAGGAATAATTTCATCTCCTCTGAGAATGTGTGAACCTCTGCTCAAATTTGATGGCTATAAAAATATTGCCTAGGTCTTTTGGTGGTCAGTTTTGCATTCAATGAGCCATTAGCTCCAGTTCCACATCCTTGGGAACATGACCACAATTTAAGGGAGGTTGTCCCATAACAACAGCTAGTTACTGAGTTCAAATGTTGCCACTTATCCATTTCCTTCTACCCCAGATTCCATTCCTCCTAGTGGGTCAGTAAACACTCTTTCAACAGTCTCCTTGGGTGAGTGTATCCTATTTTATTTTATTAAATAATAATATTATTCATTTACAGTCATCCTTGACACTTGGTCAAATATAAAAATTTACAATAAAAGTTAAAGTAATGTTTTTCCACAAACATAAAATCTCTCAAGTACTAGGTAGGTTACAGAGTGATGATGATGATTGGTTTGATAGGATATCCTTCGAAAGAAAGAGTGGGGTCTGAAAGGATCACCCTCTAAAGAGGGAGTAGTTTCCAGGAGCCTTGGTATGGAAGCTCAGTCTAGGATTCGTACTTCAGCGTAACAAGGCCTGGTTGATCCAAAAGGACTGGTATGTCAACACTGGCTAGATCCTAGGGGGATTGGTATGTCTGGCTAGGGTTGTTTGGTTTGAAAGGATTAGTAAGCCAGAAAGGCCTTTTTGATCCCTGGGTAGATTAGGATGTCTGACTAGGATTGTTTGGTCTAAAAGGATTATTAAGTCAGCATCATCTACTAGAGTTCCCACCACAACACATATTCCAGATGATGATACTATCCCAGTTGATGATGTTCCAGCATTCACATGTTGATGGTTGTTGTTCCATCATTCACAAGATGGTGGTTGTTCCAACATTCACATGTTGATGGTTGTTGTTCCAACATTCACATGCTGATGGTTGTTCCAGCATTCACATGTTTATGGTTGGTGTTCCGGAATTCACATGTTCATGGTTGTTGTTACAACATTTATATGTTGATGGTTGATGTTGCTTCAGAATTCACATGTTGATGGTTATTCCAAGATTCACATGCTGATGGTTGATGTTGTTCCAATACTTGATTAATGATGATTGATGTTGTTGTTCTAGTACTTGCTTACTGATGATTGATGCTGTTCCATTATTTGCTTACTGATGATTGATGTGGTTCCAGTACTTGCTTACTGATGATTGATGTTGTTCCATTATTTGCTTACTGATGATTGATGTTGTTCCAGTACTTTCTTACTGATTATTGATATTGTTCCAGTACTTGCTTACCGATGATTGATGTTGTTCCAGTACTTGATTACTGATGATTGATGTTGTTCCAATAATTTATTACTAATGATTGATGCTGTTCCAGTATTTTATTACAGATGATTGATCAATGTTGTTCCAGTACTTGCTTACTGGTGATTGATGTTGTTCCAATATTTTCTTATTGATGATTGATGTTGTTGTTCCAGTATTTACTTACTGATGATTGATGTTGTTGTTCCAGTATTCACTTACTGATGACTGATGATGATGTTCTAGCAAATTCTTGCTGACGATGACGATGATGCTGATGGTATGTTCCAGAAAATTCTTGTTGACGACGATGATGATGCTAATGGTGATATTCTAGCAAATGATGTTGATGTTCTAGCAAATTCTTGCTGCTGATGATGATGATGCTAATGGTGATATTTTAGTCAATGATGTTGATGTTCCAATAAATTCTTGCTGACGATGATGATGATGTTGATGGTGATATTCCAACAAATGGTGTTGATGATGCCCCAGACATATGATGATGTTCCAAAAACTTCCTACGACATATAGGGTTTCACCAGTCAGTTGGACAGTTGTTGATGTTGATGATGTTTCCCACAGAATACCTTCCTAGTTAAGAGGGAGTGTTAAAGAAATGTAATTGTGGAAGATATTCTAAATGTACTTGTCTATTATATTCCTCCTTCGGGAGATGTCATTGATATAATTGATGATGTAAGAGGCATTGAAAGATTCAATGTAAACCCTAGTACTTGTGTCAATCTAGAAGAACCCAGAAAAGAATATTATGTAATGTAATTGACAAGTCGGTCTAGTCAGTTAGGTTAAGTAGGCCTTGTTGGGGAAAATTCACCTCAACGGAAGAATATAAATACAAGGTTGATTTGCTCATTTGTATCACTCATCTCACTCAATCAAGTTCACATAGGAGAGAGAGAATTTCACACAAGTGAAGGAGAGAAGTTTTTTTTGTCTTGGGGTTTTATCTTGTACTTGGTGAATTCTATATTGAGGAAGTTTTGTTGGGATTTTCTCCCTTGTGGTTTCCCCAAGAGAAATTTTGCGTTCTTTGTGTTTGTTGTTCTTGTCTTTCTTTCAATGATTACATTGTCTAATGTTATTATGCTAAACAAGTAAAAAATAATATCTACTACCTCCACATAATTGCTGAGCCTTATCCCCTAAATTTCATTCGTCCTAAGGTGTAAATATATTTAAAAAAATTTCATTCGACCTAATGTGAAAATCTCTTTAAAAAAAATTCATTCGGCCTAAGGTGTAAATCTCTTTACAAATTAATTTTTTTATGGCTTTTAATTATTTTTTTCATTTTTTAAATGGGATGTAGAAATGCGCCTCTCCGCGCAATAACCAAACTGCTCCTATATGCTTTCTCTTTGCTCGAAAGTTTGCATTCGGTGCATTGTATCCTTTGTTACAACTTTCCTCAATATTAATGGCCCCTATTATTCATTGCCACTCTTTATTTTGCGATTCCACTTTGTCTTTAGTTGTTTGAGCTTAGGACAAGTCCACTAGGAGGATCTCCTTCGCAACACAACATGTAGGAAGACATTTGAAATGAACGACATTGTAACATGAAGGAATTGCATTTAAATTTGGTCTTGTATTTTGTTCATGCCTCCCTCCCTCACGTAATGTAGCACGACAGTTAAGTTTTCAACTCCCACTGATATTTAATTGCCTCTGTGGCATTCCAATATATGAAAATCATAAGTGGTATGTGTATAATGTATCCTTCCATTAGCCAACCATGTTAGTAATAAGGGGCTAGGTGTAAGTGATGCAACCAATAACCCTTATCAAATCCCAACTATCAAACAAGGGAACTCTTAAAAGACATTTCCCTCGCATTTGAAAGTCACCCAAGGATCACACCTGGTCTCCATTCAATTAAGAAATCTCCTTGATGGCTTGATACACTAGGGGCAATCTCAAATGCATTCTTGTAGAAGTGAGACTATCTAATGTATCCATGAAAAAATGCATGCATTCAAGATTGAACCTGGATGGGGAGGCTACCGATAGTCCACCTTCACTACCAAATCTAACCCCCCATTGACATATGTTCCCTATTTACCATACCGATCTGTTTTTTCTGAGAAGTGCATAATATATTACTTCATGGAACAAATATTTACATAAAAGGATGAAGTCCCTTCCTAGTAAAGCAAAAAATGCCAACATGTGAGAGGAATTGGATTTTGCTTGTAAAAAGCCAATTCGTTTTTTTTGTCAAGATTTCAAGTCCCTACCTATTTAATGTAACTTATTCTGTAGTAAATCACAGTGCATGTGCTTTCATCTATTCCTAATCTAGTATACAAAATTCTTTCATTTCTTACGGATGATGGTTGACATTTTGGTTGATACCAAGGTAAAGACCACTTGCTGAAAAATATTCCCATTAGCATGTCCTTTCATCAACTCTGCAATATTTTATCTAAACATAAATGTAAACCTGGTCTCTGAAGAGGATCAGTGGCATCAACAATGCCATTTTTCTATGATGATGAAAAGTACATTAAACCTTTTATAGCAGTTGTGGATGTCAAGGAGAACTCAACATAATCCATCCGATATTATGTATCTTCCTAATTCACTATATCCCTCATTCTCAACTAGTTTCCACCCAACGGATGAAATGCAATCCTGTCCATGGTAGTCTATTCCTAAGAATTCCAACGTGATTAAGATGTGAAATTTATTGATGCCTTTCCCCTTGAATGATGAATAATCTCATACGATTTCATATGATCTGTTGCCATTCTGTTTATTGTGCTTATGTAAACTCCTTGAAGTAAAGCAGTTGCAGTAACTTGAAATAGATTGGTCGGGCCACCAAAACAATATGCACTCAAAGAAAACATGTGTGGCTCATTGAATGTTATCCATAAATCCATAAGTCATAGAACCTGTGTACTATTAGCCTTGTATATGTCAAAAGTAATCAATAGTTTTCGATGAAAGCAATGCAATAGTCATGCAATACTTCATAAACCAGTTCCAATTCCTGTATCCATGAGTACATGGTGTCCTAATATTATGAAAAGAATTGTCTGCTCCTGGATGAGAGTCAGGCCTGTAAAACCCATTCTATCTTTTTAACTAATTAGAGAGTAGTTTATTGAGTCTCAAGTCTATGAATGACTTCCCTATAAAAACACCATCACCATGTCCACATTCTCAATTCTTGGGCTTTGAAATGCTTAAACTTAGTAATTCTGCATTGCACTGGTGGGTATTATATTATTTCTGCTTCAGGACAATGGGTATTATTGGCATGTTGTTTCTCCTCTTTTTAAATATTAGAACCTTTCCATATGAGTTATGTATCAGCACCTTTGCATATGCGTTTTGTGTGCTTTACTTGGGATTCTGAGTATCTAAATTTAAGCAGGGACTGAGAATGTTCCTTTTAGCCAAGTTGTTATGGAGGTTATGATTCAACTTGAAAATCCCTATGCTCTTATTTTTAAGAGTCCACATTATCCTAATGAGTTGGTTTCATGTAAACATGGCAGTCCATTACTACTTGGCATTAAGGTTAGTGCTTTGCAGTTTGCACCATAGAATTATGCTTGTTCAACATAAAAACCAGTAATACTTTTAATGCAAATCTTATTCGATATCAAATTTGGAGTTGTGTATTCAGCTGTTAGTTCTATTATTATGTCCTTCAATAATTTTGTTTTTTCTCATGATCGATCATGAAGGATTCCTTATGGCCTTCCTTCCAAAGAACCTTGTCCTATTGAATTTGACACTTTATCTAGGATCAAGGTTAGAGACTTATTCTAGTACCTTGAGGATTGTATGCCTTAATTCCAATTACTCTTGATAATGGTAGTAGGAGTACATCAATGTCCTATGTGTATCAGATCTTGCAAAGTGACTTGAACTCAGTACATTTATTTGTACTTTGCAGGATGTACTTTGGCACCTTGGCACTCATTCACATCAATGGTGAGATGCCTCGAATTGGTTAAAAACATTCATTAAGGGTTGGTAATCCAATGGCTTCTAACTATGTTTGACTTCAGCAAAATCCATTCACATAGTTAGAATTGTGCCATGATATTGTTTATGTTGAAGCCTATCTGATTCATTTTTTGAATTAAGTTTGCATATTTTCGATGGATTTTAGTTTTTCTATTAGTTTGAGTAAAAAAGGAAATAGGTGTAAGGAATTCTGACAATCAACATCATAATATATTTCAGAGGATTTTTAGTAGCTTGGGATCAATTTTCTGCGTGTTCTACTAATACATAAATCAATACAGAAAGATCATGCAAGTGAATTTAAAAGACTATTCCAAAGCCAAAATTTGTATCAGAAGTGATACAAGAAAATCTATAGCAGCATTATTATCTTTAGTCTTGCAACACTTGAATATTTCTGTGTTTTTTGTTGAAGAAATCCCATTTTATCACAAAAATCCCATTTGTATTGCAGAAACTCCATTCTTCTACCAAAACTCTATAGAGCAATGGAAACTCCATGACATATCAGAAAATCCTATAGACCTCCATCTGAAGAACACTTGCTCAATTCAAAGCTTCTCAAATCCTTCAATTCAAATTTTTCTCATTCATTTGAAGGCAATTCAATCATTCAACTTTAGTTTTGTGCAAAAAACATTTATCAGCTACATCCATTTTAAAAGAGGTAATCCAACTTGAGGTAATGTTTTCTTCTAATCGGTCTAATTCATTGAATTCAAAGGAAAATTTATTGTTATATGACAAATTATACCTATGATATTTGCTAATCATGATTTATTTTCCCTTATTAATCATCTCATCCATACCATGTATATGTACATGATTAATTTACCTTTTTAATTCACTCTCACCGATCCTATGTGATTATCCTTGTATCCCATCAACCTTACTCTTGTTGATTTATCATCTCCCATGCATGCATATGTATTATGACTAGTATATACCTTTACTTACTCATTGGTTTTAAACACCCCATATATCTATTATTTCCCATATAAACGAATTATGATCCGTATGACACATGCATGTGATTATTTACTTGTTCAAATCACTGAAAGGATTCAAACGAGTTTCACCATCCCAATGGTCACCATTTTCAACATTTTCTATGCACCTTACTTGTTTTTCGCTTTACCCTTTCTGATATCCCAATTATCAACCTATGCATAGTGTCAAACAAGTTATCTCCATTTGTTCACCAACAAATATGGGAAGAAAGGGATCTAAGAATCATGAACCCACTTCCATTTATATGTTAGAAATCCTACCAGAGTTCAAAGCATGTAGATCAAAGCTTGTTGGCACTGAATGGTATGATTTTTTTAAGAATTGTCAAGGGTGTGATGATGATGTAGCACTGCAATTCTCTCAAGGGTTTAATGGAAATGAAACCCACATTAGTGATTTTATTATGTCTATAACTAAGAAAACAATATCTTATGCTACTGGATTACCTATAAAGGGAGAAAGATGGTTCAAAAACCACTGAATTGGGCATTTTGTGTGTGCCCGGTTCCTAAAGGAAGAACATCAATCATCCAATTAGATAAAGGATTTCCATCATGAATGGATGAAAGATGAATGGTGTAATGCGCTATTCGTCCTACCGAAGTATTTGCACTATGAGGGAAGGTGTGCTACCACTCTAAACTATCATTTCCATCTGCTATTGCATTTTGAATCTAGAATGGAGTTTAATTTTCCATATTTTCTCTGTAATATTCTAGCTAAAATGTTGATGCATGTTCAAAGGCACCGTAATAACCATCATAAAATTCTTTTCCACCAAGGTCTAATTAATATCCTAATTGAAGATGAGTTGCGTATTCGTAATGACCATTGGGGAAATTTTTTGAATAGGAACATAGGTCTGTCTCCTCTTGAGGTCCTTGCTCCATAGGCTTAGGATAGCCCTGCAACTTTACCTGTTCCTAATCCAGAACATGATGGGGCCCAGAATGAACAACATGTTCATCTCCCTAAATTTGGAATGATGGAATTTCTTGAGTTCAAGTCTACCCCTGTTCAAAATTCAAACCCTTCATTAGCCAATATCCCTACTCCTACACCTTGAAATTCAAAAAAAAGGTTGCAAAAATCAAATCCATTTCTGGAAAATATCCTTGCTTCCATGCCATGAAAATATTGAAACAAAAGCAACAAGATAAAAATACTCCAGTTGCAGAACTCTTGCCTCAATGTAGAAATACTAGAAGCATGGATCAACAATTTGTTAAACCCATTGACCCAACACATAACACATCTTAGCTTGTTTTGATAAACCTAAAAACTATGCCTGCCCCTGTCATGAATTCAGAGCCTACTAAGAATAAGAAGAAGGCTACTCAAGACTCACCTCCTCACCCATTATCTCCCAAGAAACTTGACTTTCAATCCACTCAACAGTATGAATGTTTCCTTCTTGAGTTTTATCCTAAGGAAGCAGACCTCAATGGTCAAAAGAATCCCATTCCTTTGAAGTGTGGTCATGTTGAATACGACCCTACATTATTTGATCTTGATCAATTTAACTATGGCCCTCTTGAGGATGACTACTCTGACATTGAAATACATGACGAACTTGTGCCTTCGTCCAATTGCAATCCACCTTTGGTTTCTTCTAGTTCAATCCTGCCCTCTGTAATTTATCAAATTCAGAAGAATACTAGAAGGATCAAAAAGATTAAGAAATCACTTAAATAATATAGTGTCCTTGACCATCACCTCAAAGAAAAAATGAGAAATTAAAAACAACAATTAGAGGTTGTGAAGAAGATACCAAATAGTGGAGAACATTTGGTCTTCGGCTTTTGGAGAAAAATAAGAAGGTAATTGCTAAGCGTAAGAAGTAAATCACCCAAAATAAGAATCTTCATAAATTAGTAAGGAAATGGGATACAAAGGCTTCAAAACATCTTGCACATATTAGGATGCTAAAGAAGAAACTTTCAGATAGAAGGAATCAAGCATAGGGGAACTGGAATATCCTCGTTAATGCAACTCAATTAGGTTGATGGTACTTTTGTTCTATTTTGAATATTTGGAGGCTAGCACTATAGTTTTGATTGATATGTTGTATGGGGACATGCAACGAGACAGGTGTGGGGGAGTGATGACTCGCCAAATTGACACTTTTTTCATTCCCTTTCACCTATTTTTGGCTTCTCTATTTTTACATTCTGCCTTCTATATTCATCTATATGACCTTATATATCCACTAATTTTCCAAGCAAGGTAAAGAAGGTATAATTGTCAATAAAATTCCCTAATTTCCTTTGATTTAGTGATTTAGATGTGATTATTTGAATTGGCATACTAATGATGGTGAATTACGCAGTGTATTCATAGTTATGTAACAGATTGCGACTTTGGTGAAGTGTCTTGGTTTTAGTGGTGTGCATACCACTACAACACATTAGAGTAAATTTGAGGTCTAAAATGGGCCTCCTAAGGAAAATAATCATTAAAATAATGAAATAACAGTTAAAATAATAAAATAATATTTATTAATTTTGGAGTAAGAAAGAAAAAAAATACTTTTTTTGTTCGTATTTTCAACATATCTCCCTGTGTTTTTACTCAAATTTCGAGCGGGAGCACTCCTTGGATGTGGAATTAAATTCCACATCCAACGAGTACCCACATTGCATACTTTTTCCAGACCGCGCTACCCCAAAAACAAGAAATACCTGAAAAAATGTGATGATGAATTCCACATCCAACGAGTGGTCCCGCTCGAAATTTGAGTAAAACCGTAGGGATATATGTTGAAAATAAGAACAATTTTATGACAAATATCTCAAGTCAACCATTATGGTTGAATCAATTTATTGAAATTCTATTGGTTCTTGAATCCAACTCATCAAGAAATTATGGTTGGCTCATTTTCTTATAAGGCCCATTTTAGAACTCAAATTTCCTCTAATTAAAATAGCCCTTTAGGGGCGGTTTTGGCTTGTGGGGGTCTTGGTAAAACCCCCCCTAAAAAAAATTTCAGACCTTTGGAGGCGGTCTCTTAAAACCACCCCTAAAAGTCATGGAAATTGGACTTTTAGGGGTAGTTTTTTTAAATCCGCCCCCAAAAGTCTTGAAATTTGACTTTTGGGGGCATTTTTTTGAAAGCCCCCCCTAAAATCCCAATGCTCATAAATTTTGGAGGTGGTTTGTCAAAACCCCCCCTAAAAGTCATGAGAATTGAACTTTTGGAGACAGTTTGTTTGGAACCCCCTTAAAAGTCATGAGAATTGAACTTTTGGAAGCGGTTGTTTGAAACCCCCCCCTAAAAGCCCAATTCTCATAACTTTTGGAGGCGGTTTGTCAAAACCCACCCTAAAATTCATGAGAATTGAACTTTTGAAGGTGGTTTTTTTGGAACCCCCCTTAAAAGTCATGAGAATTGAACTTTTGGAGGCGGTTGTTTGAAAACCCCCCCTAAAAGCCCAATTCTCATAACTTTTCGGGGCAGTTTGTCAAAAAACCCCTTAAAAGTCATGAGAATTGAACTATGGGAGGCGGTTTGTTTGGAACCCCCCTTGAAATTTATGAGAATTAAACTTTTGGAGGCGGTTGTTTGAAAATCCACCCCTAAAAGCCCAATTCTCAAGACTTTTGGGGGCGGTTTTAAAAAGACCCCCCTAAAGATTTTTTTGAAGCTGGTTATTTAAACCCCCCCCAAAAGTCATGCGAATTCTCATGACTTTTGGGGGCGGTTTTAAATAACCGCCTTAAAAACACCTTTAGGGGGGGTCTTTTTAGAACCTCCCCTAGATGAATTCAAGTGTTTAATGTACATAGAACTCTACAATGCTAGGTGTTATCATGCCACTTTCTCTTGCTTGTGGCACTTAAGAGTTTTGTAATGAATGTGTCACAAATCAAATTTTATTGTAGAATATAATCATAAAAACCGTGGACAATGGGATAATTAAGCATTCCTGAACTTCAAATTTGACAATTTTGGATAATTATTTGTCCCTCCCAACTTGCATGATGCATGCAATTGCTTTTTATTCCTTTGTGAAACAAAAAATCATGATCACAACAAGAAATCATCAATTTCATACTTGCGGCTTTGTTTCCTAGAAAACAACCCAATTAGTGTCAACTATGTTTCCCTTCCTCACATGAGGCATGCAACTTCTCTATATTCCTCAATGAAGCATACAATTATTGTTACAACAAGAAGTCATCAATGCCATACTTGTGGCTAATTTGTTTCCTAGACAACAACCCAATCAATGTCAACAACTAGTGCTTTCATTTTATGAATAATCATGTATCTTTTGACTTGGGCCACTATCCTTAGCTATTGAATTTTAGCTTGTGCTTTGTGAGGCACAGAAAAATGTTAATCCATTTTCTCATCAACTTGTGAAATCTAATTGAGTTTTTGTTCTTTTTGAGTTGGGTAAAAAAGTTGGTTTGTGTTATTATATTGTAGTAGCATAATTTTATGTTAGAGCATTTATGTTGGTTTTCTCTAAACTTTGTTATGTTCATCCAATTTTACATGGATATGTTCTTCCTATTGGAAATTAGTACCAACATCCAATTACCTAGTTTGGTGCTCCTATGATGTATCTTGTACTTCTTGAAAAAACTACTTTATTTCGAATAGTCATTACTCTATAAGATGGATTATCTCTAAAAAGATAACAACTATGACCTTCATAGAAGTGGAAACTAATCGTAGGATGCGTCTAACTTGTTTATGCCAATGTGTTGCATCCTTGTAATGTGTATGGATTCATTGAACCCAACTTATATATAATATATAATATATAATATTATATGTTTATTTTTAATATATAAATAATATATCCCTAAGATTAAGAAAGTGGGACCTAGACCACCCAAGTTAGTATAAAACATACTTTAGGGAGGCTATGGATATGTTTAATAACATGTCAATACCAGACCACGTAAGAATTGATGATCGACCTAGATAGAAAAACTCTACTATACCAAACCACATCCAAACATCCCCAGAGGTAGATAACAATGACAAGGTACACTTGCTTGGAGCACTCAACTATCCACAGATACACAAAACATATAAATATATTACATATCATATATTTTTTTTTTGCTAGAATTTTATTGACTTGCGGCAGTGGACTCTAGTCTAATAAACCATGACCCAGGGGCATCTAAGCCGTAAAAAATACCTGGGTATCGCACTCAACTTGGTCCACACCAACTTCAACAAATTGGATTTTGGGTGCCTCCTCCCAACCAGCTCACCCCTAAGGGGAATTGAACTCTAGTCACCCTATTGATGAGACCCACACCTTTACCGATTGAACTAGCAGGAATCGACATTATATGCAGCCATATAATTACAAAACATTCTTTCTCTTTCTATATATATTATATTACAAAACATACTATTTATATATTACAAACAAAATCTATCATATGTAAAACACATAATATAATAAAACATAAAACATATAATATATATTTTTTTTCACACGGAAAAAAGAACAACTTTGTATTAAAAAAGTTGTGTCAAATATTACATATAAACAGGCACCAAAAACATCTGCATCTCTTTGAATGTCTACCAACCAAATATTACCAAACAAACCAAAAATAGTAATAACAACCATCACATAACCAAAGCTGAAGTATCATCCTTAAAACATAGGACTACAATAAGGTCAGTCCATCAAAGATAAGGTTGAAGACTTAAACAACAAGCCATCACGAAATTCTTCCACCTTCAAGACACCATTCATCTCACCCACCACAGCTTTAGAAAGTGTATCGGCCTCCATATTGTAAACGCGATACAAGTGTCTAAAAAGGATGGAGTCAAAAGATGAAATGAGAACTCTGGTCCTACAAATCCAACCATGGAGCTCCACCAAAGATAAGCTGTCACTGCCATCTTCCTAGTTTATCACACATTTGGAGTCACCGAAAATAGTAAGAGAAACACATCCAACACTCAAAGAAAACCAAAGTAGTCCCCACAAAGAGAGAAGCTATGCTCTCGTATTGGATCCATCACCCACTCCAAAATGAAGATGAAAAACATGGACCTGAGACAACTTTAGAATACACCCTGCTCCACATAATCCAAACTGGGCCGCCCCGTCAAAAAAACCCAAAGGAAAAACATAATCCAATTCAGACAAAGAATGCATCCTTTGACATATATTGCTTTGAGACCCTGGAACAGAATGATGATAAAGTAAAATCTTTGCCACAATGTGACTGATGGATAATCGACTCCCCCGAAACAAAGCGTGGTTGCGTGCTTTCCATACTTCCCAAATAGTATAGCGGATAAAAACCGGATTGATAGGCTTCATCGCGAACCATCGTGTGAGATTCTCCTCTAAGGTGACTCTAGTCCAGGAGAATGACAAACCTATCGAAAAATCCAAAGCTTGCCACAAGTTATGAAAAAAAGAACAAGATCCAAACAAATGCTCCACACCTTCAGAATCTGTCATACATAAAATGCAGTAACCCAGACCCACCAAGCCACACTTCAACAAGTTTTGCCACATTAAAATCTTGTTGTGAAGGAGTAACCAAAAGAAACATCTAATTTTAAGCAGACAATCAAGCGTCCAAAACTTTAAACGCCATTGCGATGTAGTCACACCCTGTTGGAATATTCTCCCCATCATTTTGTATTTTGCATGCTTGCATGTAGATCTGCATGCTGCATGCACTTGCATGCATCTAGTCATCATCATGGCGGTCTCCCCAACATCTAGAGCTTGCTTCCAGCTCTTCTTTACCTACATGCATTTGCATGCCACTGCATGCATCCAGTCATCATCATGGTGGACCTCCCAGCTCCTAGAGCTTGGTTCTAGCTCTCCACATCCTGTCTACAACCCCTAAGGGGTCTCCTACCTACCAAAGGCACCCTTATGCAGTCGTTTGCATGGCCAGTGCACCTTTCTCACCTACCATAGCCAGTTTATTACCTACCAGTCAGTTATCACTCAATTCTTCCTTGATTTGAGGCTAGATTGACTCTTCCACTTACTGTTTCACTCTGATAGACCTCTAGTGAGACTAGTCTTCCCATTCTGACTCCAGTTAGATCCTCATGCACCCTCCACTGATCCTCCTGCATTCAGTTCATTCCTACCTCACTTAGTTAGACTCCTCATGCACCCTCCATTGATCCTCCTTCATTCATTTAGTACCTACTTCACTCAGTTAGACTCAGTTGACTGACCGTTACCTCTGATGACTGATACATTGACTAGATGATGACTCCACTATCATTCAAGCCACACTCTGAGTTAGGAATTCGAATTCCCTACTTGGCCTATTTGAATCCTATATTATGCACCTTACTGTTCTATTGTATTCATCCACTTACATTCTTATTCATTTGTATAATACTGAGATTATATTCTATTCTAATGTGTTTATGAGTGATCATTGAGTGTCTCCTTCTCTTCTTCTTTGTAACATATTTGTGAGTTTGATTGTGAGTTGCTACAACTGTCAAATCCTTGCATATTATTACACACCCATCGACGCAACCATCAGACTATCATAAGCAAGCCGAGCAGCAAAAACTCCAGAATGTTTATCAAAAACCCAGGAAATCAAATCCTCCTACTGAGTTAGAAAAATGCCACCATGAAATAAACGGTGGATATAGAGCTCCCACTCAGCAATCAAAGGAGTAATCAGCTGAGTACCAATGAGTAAAAACACCAGAGTGACAGGAGGAAGCTTGTTTTAGAACATAAATATTTTTCCTATGAAGAGCCAAGATCAACTCAGGTGAAAGTTTGTAGTTGTTGTCGACTCCAACAATGGGGTCAATACCAACATACACCTATCAGCCTCTCCCCACGGTCCAACCAATGTGATGATTAATGAGGGGGAAGGACTTCAATATACTCCTCCAAAGGTAAGACCCTTTCGGTTAAACTTTGCCACAACGCTGTAGGAAGGAGACCAAGATACTTAGATTGGACCACCTTGCCCCAAAGGCTACCATCAAAGAGACTTAGCACAAAGGGATAATTTAAAGACTCGTAGATCCTTTATGCCCCATCTGTTAAGAAATTCAGGTCAAGCAATAGACTCCCACGCCACCAAATAGAATTTTGAGACACCCCCAAATCTAGACCACAGAAAATTGGGAAAGATCCTGCGGAGTTCATTGAGCACAGACATTGGAACCAAGAAAAGAGAGAACCAAAAGACATGGATGCTTTGAAGAACCGAACACAGAAGTGTGAGACATCCTCCCAGAGATAACAAACGGAATGCCCAAATGTTAATTAAGTCTCCAATGCACTTTCTTTATCAACCACTTCCAATCGACAGTGGAATAAACATTTGGTTTCAAAAAAAAAGCCAAGATATTTAAGAGCCGACCTGATCTCCCTCATCTGTAAATGGAACAAATGATTGATTTGTGATAGGATAAGGGGATCCTTACACTAATTTATAAAATAGGATTTGGAAGATCTAACCTCAATGCCCTCCGCTGAACATAAACAAGTAATGATATCCTTGAAGTGCACCCACTTAGAAAACTTACCAACTCCAAACAGAAGAACATCATCAACAAACAACAGATGTGTTAAGTTGATAGCCTCCGCCACCTTTATGCCTTTAATATTACCACTGCAACAGGATTCATTAATACAGGAACTTAATCCCTCAATGACCAGAATGAAAAGATAGGGTGATAAAGGACAGCCTTGCCTAATACCTCTACCACCTGAAAACTGTTGAGATAGAGAACCGTTGACCATCACCACATAGGAAACCGAAGAAACACATGCCATAATCCAATTCACAACCTCAAGTGGCAGCCCAGACTGAATAAGGATAAAAACGGAGATATGTCCAATCAAGCCTATCATAGGCCTTCACAAGATCCATCTTTAAAATAAGAGCATCCAATTTTTTCTGCTTGATGGAATGGAGACCTTCCTGTGCAATGCTAACAACGTCCAAAATTTGGCGAGAGTGCAAAAAACCAAATTGTTCAACTGAAATATTCCTTTCCAGACATGGTCCTATAATCCCCAAAGTTCACCTGTTTGTCAGATTTAGGAATCAACGAAATGTAGATGGAATTTAGCAGAATAGGAATATGGGTCTTCAAACTAGAATCCTCAATTGCCAATGACAAATCACTCCTTGTGTTAGTATTGGACTTGTACTCCTAGATAAACCTTTGTTTTTTTAGAACCTTACGCTTTTTATGTTTTTCTTTAGGCAAGTTTATTTTTTATTGGAATCCCTTATTAGTTTTATTGTTCTACTTTGATGTTTTATTCCTTTTTAATGTATTCTTTTTTATTATAAGTTGAACTTTGGTTCAAGTTCTATAAAATTTCATGCAATGTTCCTTCATAGTCTAATGTCACATCGTGTGATTATTAACCCAAGAGCATGGTAGTTGGAAATAACATTCCGATAGCGGGTCAACATAGAAATACATACTTTAACGCTACCATAATGTTCAAAAAAGGTTTTGTTTTCAAGGTTGGCGGCAAATTTGAAATCATTTAAGAGTGCGTGAAATGTGACTCAAATTTTTCATGCGACAGACTTGTTTGTATTATGATGATTAAATCTGACAAAGTCTTACACCCTCATTTTCTTTAATCATTCACATGTCAGCATAGTCGACCCTCTTACATAAGTTTATCTCCAATTCTGAAGTCTGCTAACTCAGAGTTATCCAAATATCTAGAGTTTTATCTGTGATTTCAATTCCTAATTACTGCAATGATAAAGATGAGCGGCAAGCAACTCAGGTTCGAACCAACCGATACCAAATGTGATGAAGAACACCCACTATGAGCGCGGATGCTTATGAACGTAGTATGGTTTAAATTCTTTGAGTGAATAGCTGGATATAATGTTGAGGTTTCTCGAGAATTTTCCAAGAATTTCACTGGTGAAACAACCAGCTTTTCTAGTCTCAAGTTCAGGGTCTCTGAAACTTCAATTGCAGAAGCTACAGGGTTATCCATTTCTGGTGATAGGTGGTTCAAAAAGTTTCCTTTTGAAGTTAATATGGATTTATATCTGTTGCAAGGGCATGAAGCTTTAGATTGGAAGATATGAATTCCTACTAATACATTAAGGGCAGAATGGCGACAAGTTTTGAGTATTATTCAATGCTATATCACCTGCGAAGGTCGTTTTGCAACAATATACAAGTACCATCTACACTTTCTTCTTCATGTAGAAGGTATTTCAAAGTTCAATTTACCTTGGTATCTACTCAAAAGTTTGTCAAAAATGGCAGTAAGGGTAAAAATATTCCAGATCATACTTCTCAGAGTATTTTTCATCATGGTTTGATCAAGCTTTTGATTTTAAAGGAATTAGAAAAGGAAGCCTGGACGTAGGGGCATTTCTTGTTTTGGTTTGGCTTTGAAGTTGAAAAACCACAAGAAAAACCAGAAGATTCAAAAACATTAAAGAAAGCAAGGGTTTATAAAAGGAAAATTTTGGATACGCAGCAGGGGATTGAAAATTTAGACGCCAAAAATGGTTCAAATGTAGAGAAAGTGGTAGTAACCCCTAAAACCCTCGATATTACAGAAGAAATTCAAATGGAAGCAGATACATCACAGTTTAAATCTTTAAAGGTCAAAGAAGCCCAATCTCAGCACCAAGATGAAGCTGTTAAATGGCGACATAAAACTAGATCTTCAAACCAGTTTCACCTGAGTATAAAGAGGGTTCTCAACCCTAAATTCAAAGATGAGGGTGCAATTGAGATCGAAGAATCATCTAGTGAAGGAGACGTGCAGTCCAAGAAAATTGAAGGGATGATATCCCAGGCTCTAAAAAATATTGAAGAAAATATTAACTCAGTTCCTAACGTGCCACTTAAGCAATTTGTTGATAAAAATAAGAAAATCATCTGAGAATCAGGTGAGGGAACCAGTAATATATTTTCAGGTTCTAGAGAAGATTTACAAGTTCCAGCAGGGAAAAGATTGACTAAGGAGTAGTCAGAGGAAAGGTTGGGTATCTTAGACCAAAAATTGCATACTGAAGAGGAAACAGGACTTGTGAATCTACGAAAATATCTGCAACATTATAAAACCTACAATGCACATTTAAACCAACTTAATGATCATCTTGTTAGTGCCAACAGAATGATAAGGAATGATCTAGAAGAAACTAATTTGAATTATGCAGAATTAGTTTCAGTTGCTGATGAAGCATTCAAAAGAAGAAAAATAGCTCAGGAAAAGGTTGAGGAATTATCCAGAATCAATCGGGAATTTTAGGAGAAGGTGCCAGCTATGGAAGCATAAATCAATCACTTTCAGAAGAGGTCCCAGGCATTAGATGGTTTAGCAATGCTGGCAGAGGTTGCTCGTAACATTAACATCCAGATGGCAATGTTTAAAGTCAATTATGTTTTGAGTTATCTTCTAGTTAGTCCAATGAGTCTGTTGGGATTTGATATAATCGAATATAATTAAAGGATTCTATTTTTAGACCTTTTTCCTATAGTTTTGGTATCCTTAAACTATTTTGAAACAAACTCTGATTATAAATGTAAATTCTGAAGATGATACTAGGGTTGGTAACTGGGGGTCGAAAAAGAGGATTTTTGCATGTACCCGAGTCACATTATGGTCACATTAGGGGGTTAGGGAGTGGTTTTTAAAAAACCACCTCCAAAAGTAATGAAGATTGAACTTTTCTTTACCTGTCTTGATAGTTTGGGATAAAAGGTTCTACATAATTCAATGCTTAGATGTTAGGGGTTTGAATGGTTAGGTTCCATATGGTCATGTTATGATGCATGTGTTGCGCAATATACATAGTCACTATGGTCACTGTGGTAATATTAATTAGCAATTTGGGGCTTTAGGGGTTAGGGGACTTAGGGGTTAGGGATTAATCAGTTAATGGGTTAGAGGATTTGAGCTTAGGGGGTTTAGATGGATTTAGGGTTAGGGTTCAATACGGTTATGGTCACTATGGTCGTTATGGTCACATTGGGGGGTTAGGGGGTTTAGGAGTTAGGTGTATAAGGAGGTTTAGGTTTAGGGGGTCAAGGGATTAGATGTTAGGGGTTTTAGTGGTTAAGGTCCTCAAGGTCACATTATGCCATATGAATGTGTTCTTCAATGTAAATAATCACCATGGTCACTATGGTCACATTTAATGGTTAGAGGATTTAGGGGTTTGCGGACTTAGGGGTTAGGGTTTAGTGGGTTAAGGGGTTGATAAGGATTTCGATTTAGGGTTTTTAAGGAAACCTCACATGGATCACTCTAAAATACAATGATGGAAAAATGACATAGAAGCTAGGGTTCATCCTATACCCAAAATGAAACACCCTCCAAGCATGACCTTCCTGTGGCTCATTGCTCCTCCTCTAAGATGGTGTACTCTCCAAGATGATGTAGTCCAATAATACAAATTTCATAATGGTTCATTATCCAAGTGTTTCATACAAGCCACTCCTCCATGTTCCCAATACTCTCATGAACCCTAATGTTTCCAATACAAGTACAAAAATAGAGCACAATAATGATTCAAGTGGTCTATCAGGTCCCATATATTATATCAAATAGGTGAGGGATTCTATAACAGAATAAGGACATGTGTCCATATAAGTAACCAACAAGGATACCTCACATGCTCAAACTGATCACTAACACATAGGCACATGTGTTTAAAAACATCATTGGTGTGTTAGCTTGTGTTTGTAGGTTACATCCATGTGTCAGGTGCATCGGTTATATTTGTGGGTCTATCAATGCATGGGATCTTCATTTAGTGGGTTCTTCTTTATGAGCCATTATACTTGGTTCAATCAACTTTTTAGTTGATCCTACCTAGATAGTATTTTAAATTTTTTCTAATTGATCCAATTTCATATTAGAATGTGACTAGAAAAGAACTCACTTCAAGTGGCATCCACTAAATGTTCCACTTACCATTTGTATCCATTATCCTCATCATTCTCCCAACACAACGATCTTTATACTCATGGGTAGGGTACTTACTATTGTTTCTAGACCTCAAAATGGTTCCTTTATAATACTTTTACACAAAAAAAACTCCTTGCATAGGTTAAATTGGGTGGCTCAAGGCCGTACACATTGTTCATGAGACTTGAAATCAATAGTTATAACCTAATTCCCTAGACTTTTTGCCATGGACCATGTTAGGACTATTTTCCTCCTGAGTTCAAATGAAGGTTGCAGAAGTCTTTTGATAGTGTATAAGAACCCATTAGATTCATTTTTATGTCTTAATACCCTTCAAACAATCTCAGACCCAATTTGAAATCCTTAGGAGTCATTTGGAAGCACTCGAGTCATCACTAGTCCAAGGTTTGAATTTGACCAAAAACTACAATTTTTCCAAATTATTAAAAAGGGACACTACAACCCATGAGCCCTAGAGATGAATGCTATGTTCTAAGACCCTATATTTTTATATGTAGCACACCTTAGTGCATGAAAACAATATCTAACACTCTAAACCTGGTTAGAGGAAGAGAACTAACATCTTAGGGTGTAAGAGAGGCTTTTAGTGCCCATCCATGTATAAGGTCCAAAAGCACCACACACCCTTGTAAATATGATATTTTCCTACATGTGTCATGGGTGTGATTATGACGCTTTCCACACCAGGGATGTTTTTCAAGGAAATAGGGACTTATAAATGTATTAGGGCCTAAAATATGTTTTTATGGATCGTTGCCTTGCACGCACATTAACCAAAACCGCCACAAACCCATGTAAACTAATCTTTTGTCTAGAAGATTGGAAGGGGCATCATTATGACGTTTTGTGCATTGAGGATGGTTCTTGGGCCCTTGTATATTGTCCAAGGAGGAATAATAATATTCTAGGTTGTAAGAGATTATTTTATTTCATGTGGACCATGTAGGATTTAGTCTCCAAGTGTTGTATGGACATCATTTGAGGAGGAACAACAACACTAGAAGACTAGAAATATGATTTTAGTGCTCATATACCATACACACTATAAAAAAACACCACACTGCCCCTATGAAATGACTTTTTGGGAAACAATATGTGTCATATTGGTGCCGTTTCCAAGTTGTGTGCATCGTGGATGGTTCTCGAGGCCCTATAGATGGTTCAAGGATGAGCATCATCATTTTAGGGACTAAAATAGGATTTATAGCTCATGGACCATGTGCAATCTAAAAACACCACATATTCCCTATAAATGAAATATTTGGCATACAAGTGTTATACAAGCACCATTATGAGGTTCACCTCAACAACTATGCTTTTAAGTTCCCTAAACATTAGTTAAGTAGGAACACCAATTATTTGCAAAAAAAATTATATTGTCTCTAACGTACCATTCATATTTTTACTATCAATATTTTACCTTATATTTTTATTTTTAAGTTTTTTTATGGATAAAGAGACACATAATATGAAACATTGAAATAAACTTACCATTCATATTTTTATTATCAATATTTTACCTTATATTTTTATTTATAATTATTTTGATGGATGAAGAGACACAATAATATGAAATATTCAAATAAAAAAAGGTCCAAAGCCGAAAAGGAAAAGGAAATCACAATTAGGAAAATTATTAATCCAGCCCAACCCATCGCTGGAGCTTATCCTTTCGAACCCCTACCTTATCTTCACCAGTCCAGCATAGACCACAACCACCTGGGAAGCTAGGTTCAATTTAGGTAGAATCAAACCCACTTATTCTTTTAGCCCAAGAACATTGGACAGAGAAAGGTAGGAGGCATTCAAGCATATTCATGTCCCTGGATTAAATGGACATGCCTAGTGGTCAGAGAGTAGAGTAGAATAGTTGAAAGGGGGCTATACTTTCTGTTTTTCCAAGATCAGAGAGTAGAGATAAAAAATCTGTAAAAGAAAGGTCAAGTGAGAATGGCACAGCTTCAAGTGCAACCCCAAAACCCTATTGTTTCATAGCAACAACAGGCAGTTGGTAATGGGAGCAACAATCCAACCAACCAGTTCATATCGATGTCTCTATATGTGGGGGATATGGAGCTGAGTGTTACCCATGGCCATATTTTCGAGCTCTTCTAGCAGATTGGCCCCATGATCTCTATTCGCATACGCAGAGATATCAACACCAAGAGTTCTCTGGGATATGCATATGTCAATTACAACTCTGCTGAAAATGGTATGTATATAGTCCTTTGTGTTTTTTGGGGTTTATGTATCTGCATATATAATTGAATAGTTGTAATTCCATATGTACATATTCTTTCCACCTTTTATTGATTCTTGGGGAGCCATGGGCCTTGGGTTTAAATATCTGTATTTTTGGGTTTAGTATATGCATGTATTATTGAACTATATTGTTTTGGGTTTATGTATCTTCAAATATCATTGAATAGTTGGAATTCCATCTGTACATAATTTTTCCAGTTACTTTGTCCACGATAATGGAATCCTAAAGTCCCAGGATGGAATGAATGCCATGTTGAGAATGGAGGAGGAGAATATTACTATGGAACAAAAGCCCAAGCATGGGATATGTTACTATTAGATTAAGAATTGCTATTTTCATGCACATCACATAGATAACAACGACAAATCAAAGAGGGCATACAAGACATAACAACGAAACTGTCAGCAATGTTAATGCTAGAGTGGGAGAGGATGTTATCCAATCAACCCAAGGACTTGCACCCCAAATCCAGCATCCAAATTAGCAAAGATTTTGGTGCAGTAATGCCTTATAGCTTATAAACCAACTTTGCCTCACAGTTATTATGCAGAACGATCATTCAGAACACACATAATTAGAGCAGTGGTGTGGAAGGAAATCTCAATCATGGGATATGCCATTGTAGTAGCAAGACTTGCAATTATTATGGCCATCATATAAATAAACACAAGCCAGAGAGGGCCAATAAGGAATGGCATCATAACCTTCAACAATGTCACTATTGGAGTCGAGAATGGTATCACATCAACACAGCCTATTGTCACTAAACACAAGGCCAATCTGGGAATTACAGTTTTCCTTGACATAATTCTAATTTTGCTCACATCCATCATAAATAGTAAAAACAAGATCTAATTTGAAGCACAACAAAAACTCATCTAAAAGAGTGCTACCAGTCACTCCCACCAATTTTCACTCATATTCCAACTTCAGACTTCCAATATACACATAAATTACTGCCCAAAACACTTCATTACCGAAGATGTAATTCTTGATAAAAGAAACCTCATGCCAGCAGAACCTCCTGGAAAGTATGAAACAACATAATATAGCAATGCCAAAACCTAGAAAGAAAGCATGTAAGTTAGATGATATTGGTACCACAACAACTATTTCCATTTACAACCTATATATTTATTTAAGAAACATTCACTTTTTCTCTCAAGCAAAATAATACAATATAAAAATACATGACATAAACCTGGACACCAGAGAAAATGACAAAAAGCAGATAGCTATGTAGCACCATTGATACATAAATAGTAGCTTCCATACTCGCAATAAATCCAATTGTTAATTCAAATCTTTGCAAATTAGCAAGTCATAGAGTGAGAATGCTAAGGCTTGAAGTTTCCAGTGGCAATATAATGGAAAAACTACCTTCCATCATAGGATGTTCCATGAGCTTGTATCATATCATTGCTAACAAAAGATCACATCTAAATAGAATAAACCTAGAGATTATACAAGCCTTCCAGGTAAATTCCACCAAGTCAAGGCTGTAAGGCTATTGAACCCATAAAAAGGCCTCAAAGCATGAATTCAATGCCATGAACCTTACAGGAAACCAAATAGGAAACCAAGAGTAAAGCATATTACAAACTTTTGAGGCATAACAACCATGACCGGAAGGAACATTATCAAGGCAATGAAAATGAAGAAAATTCCTGTTGCAAAAAGCATCCCAAAGTCTTTGATTGATTCTTGGGGAGCCATGGATGTTGGGTTTAAACATCTGTATTTTGGGGTTTAATATCTTCATGTATTATTGAACTATTGGAATTTCACCTATTCATACTTTTTTCACCTTTGATTGATTCCCTGTTCAGGTTTTTTAGTTTCATATATTCATAACTTCTCTTTTGATCCTCTAGTCTGATCAACATCAGCTTCTCTTTGTTCAACATTGTTGGTTGCAGATGTCTTTAGGTCAATATCTGAAACTTATTTTTATGATTCCTCAATGGGTGAACTTATACTTGGTTCTAAGTTTCGTTTAAACACTTAATACGTACTTTTTTTTTCAATAGAATGTCCTTTGCTTCATGCTGCAAGAAATTGCTAGATGTCAACAGTCGTGAAAAATTATGCATCTGAAAGCACTGGTCTCATAATCTAATTTTTGGATCCTATACAAATTTTTAAATTCAAGCTTTATGGTCCCAGAAGGGTTTTCTGATTGACCAACAACAACACAAACTTCAAGGAAAAGTCAAAATGCTACCCTTGCCTCTATAATTTTTCAATATGAACCTGCCAATTGCATTCCTGGTATGCTTGAGAATGTCTTTAAAGTTTGGAGAAAAGGTGCAAACTGCAAAGGAAGGCTTGTAAGGTGGACCCAAACTAGGACAAATACTGGCGAGATAGGATCAAAGTCTAGATGACATGGTTGAAGGCAGGGATCAGTTCTGCCCCAAAACCATGGCCCCATTTTCATGAGCCTTCTACAACTATCTTGATTTCTGAACCCAACAACAAAGAAGCCCTTAACACAGGCATTAGAGGAAATTTGGGTAAAAAATGGTCCTCCTAAGGAAAATAATAAAATAATAGTAGAGAGAGTAAAAAAACTACTTTTTTGGATCATATTTTCAACTTATCTCCTTCTAGGTTTACTCAAATTTCAAGCCGGAGGACTCGTTAGATGCATAATTAGATTATGCATCCAACGAGTACCCATGTTGCATACTTTTAACAACATCCACACCATGAAAAATTGAAAATACATTAAAAACATGTTTCTAGTGAGAGAAAACATGTTTTTTAATGTATTTTCGATTTTTCATTCTGTGGATGTTGTTAAAAGTATGCAACATGGGTATGCGTTGGATGCATAATTTAGTAAATTATGCATCCAACGAGTCCCCCCACATGAAATTTGAGTAAACCTACAAGGAGATAAGTTGAAAATATGATCCAAAAAAATAGTTTTTATTTTTTCCCTCCAATATTTTTACATGCACCTTGTTTGGATTTTAAAGCATTTTGATTGGCTAATATGTGATGACAAGAAATTGTACTTTAGGGTTAAAAGGCCCATTTTTCATACAAATTTCCTCTAATGAATGTCTTGAAATGACTTGTCATAAACCTACCCCATGGCTACGATGGACAGTAGTTGAAAGTCCTTCAAACTAAGTCTTGTTCAAGAAAGGTCTAGAGATCCTGCTTAGTAATGGATGAGATCAACCTTAGAGGTGCAGGTCCATGTCTTTGAAGCACTATCTGAAAAAATCTAGAGTATGAATCCAATGCACCACACCTTGCACACTGAAGGTTGCTCACTTGTCATGGAATATGTGAAGGATCGAGATGATGCACATATCCGATATAGAGAGATATTCAATCCCTCCAAGTTCCTCATATTGCATCCCAAGATTCTTTGAATTGTGCAATGGAATGAGACTTTAAGCCAATTAAGTTGGTGCATTTGTTGCAAGCTCAATTGCTCGGTGCTACATAATTTGACTAGTACAAATTACTTGAAGTGATATGAGTAAATATTATTTATACATTTAAAGAAATCGTAAATGTGAGTTATTTGAAGAAAACAATCATTTCTTGTTTTTCTTAAAGAAATATGTATAATATTTGTTAAGTAGTGGCTTTGTTAACAGACCTAAATCAAGAAAAAGGAGGAGAGGGAAGCGTGCTAAGAAGAGCTTAGAGAAGCGAAAAGACAACAACAGAGGCTAAACTTTTTACTTTCACAGATAGAGCTTTACAGTCATTTTATGCAGAATAAAACAACTTCTCAGCCTACTGAATCTTTAATGCTACCTGCTCGAGCCTCTATTGTTGAAGCAGATTTGGGTCAAAACGTTGATGAAGCAAAAGCGATGGAGGAAGAAGACCCTAGCTAATTAGATGGGTTTGGGAAAGACTATTCAAGCGATGGAATTATTAACTCATTTAGCTGATGTATCTAATTTCTATTCTGATAATATTTGCTACCTTCTAAATTCAAATTGTTTTCTTTCTTGTTTATAACATACCAGGCTTTTGGCCGTTAATTTGTTCATTGACTGGCTATGTTCATATGAACTTTTCATCATTGCATTTTCCAAATTCATGCGTTTTTCCTCTGGCAGCAAAAGAACATATGGCGACCATTTCTTGTGGTTGCACCCACCTCTGTGTTGAATAACTGGACCGAGGAAATTCAAAGGTTCCATCCCTTGTTTAATTATCTCCCTTACTGGGGTAAGGATCGAACTGTACTTTGAGAAAATATAAATCCTAAACGGCTTTATTGAAGGTAGTACTTGTCACATTTCATGTTCGTCACATGGTTGAATCCCAATCCATATATTTCATATATCTCTGTAAAACATGTTTGCTTTTGACTGTTTTCTTTTTGTGATAATAAATGCGAGCTTATATGAAAGTGCTTTGGTTTTGTTGATTCTTCAGGGAAGCACCTTTTCAGATACTCGTCACAAGTTTCCATCTCCTTCTAACTAATGAGAAGTACTTAAGGCGAGTTAAATGGTAGTATATGGTTTTAGACGAAGCGTGAAAGCAATAAAGAGTGCAAACAGGTAGTTTAAATCTTGTTTTTTGAATCACTGCTAAGCTCCAAAGAGTCCAAACATTATTCAGTATCCGATTCTTGAAATATGAGATCTTTGGTGTGTTAATTTTCTGTTAATGAATTCCATTTTAAAAGGAATTTATAGGATTCAGAGACGTGTGATTTTTCACTTTTAATGAGTTGTATTTTTGCAGTATACGGTGGAAAACACTCTTAAGTTTCAACTGTCGAAATCACCTCTTGCTTACTGGAACTCCCATTCAAAATAACATGGCAGAACTTTGGGCACTGCTTCATTTTACCATGCCAAAATTGTTTGATAGCCACGAGCAATTCAATGAATGGTTCTGAAAAGGGTACGACCTCATTCACCAACAGTTTTTTTGATAACCAAGCATGTTATATGGTGTTGAAGGTAAGTAAATATTTTGGCCCATTCTAACATTTATTATGCTTTTGATGTCTTTGGCAGCATAGAGAACCATGCAGATCATGGAGGCACTTTGAATGAACACCAACTTAATCGACTAGTAAGTGTTTTTTTTCTATCTTTCTTTTCTTTTTTGTTCTCTTTTGGTTTTGAAATTTTCAGACCTTGGACTTCGCAAAATCTCGGCCATCTTTTGAGTCTGAAGTACCCAATGACTTGGAAAAACTCGGCACCAAGACTTGGCACATAGGAAAAAAACTCAAAATATGGATGTTTGGCAAGTCAATGGCAAGTGTTGGCTAGTTTTGTCTAGGGTGGTGAGTTCTACTTAAGTATTCATTTCAAAGCTGACTTTGCTAAACTTAGCCAGACTAAGGAGTTCTAGACAAGTCTCACAACTTTGTTACTAAACAATAGAAATTTATAGAAATAATATTGCATCATGGAGCCAAAGGCACAACTTCCTACGAGGATGGAAAGAATGCCTGCTTGTGCTCCAACTTTGAGATTTCTATCTTATCTCATATAGAGTAAACCTTAACGACGTTCTTTGTTGCATCGAGTAGCGAGGTGCTTACAACCCAGTATGGGGGAGATGTTGTCATGTTTGTCACATTTGTCATGTTATGTAATGTAACATTCCCATGTTGGCTCATAACTTATCAAGATAAAATTTAATTAAAAAAATTCATGTCGGCTCATAAAATAAAATAAAATAAAACCAACATAGATCCATATTAAACCCAGATCTATTAAGAACCTAGAGGGATCTAATTTCTTGGTGTAAAAAGATTAAAAAAATTTACACCTCAAGAAATTGGATCCCTCTTGGTGCTTAATAGAACCAGGTTTAAGATGGATCTATGCTAGTTTAGATTTAGCCCGTCTCGAAAGAATATCAGAATATTTAACCACTGCTATAACTGTTTTTGAATGAGGACTACACCCTCTCTTCAGGGCCTTTTCTAGACCTGGATATTTGAGGTGTTCTCATTTTCTTCCTATGCAAAAAATGCCCTCTCTGCTTGCTACTTACTGGAAGGATACACTTAATCCTCTTTCTGTCCACTATTTATTTACTTTCCTGTCCATTAGCGAATTCTTAGTGGTCCTTCTCATTTTCCTCATCACTATCCTTCCATCAAGAGAGTCTATTGGCCTCTCTGTTTGTCTGATTAATCAAATTTCATAGGGTCATCCCTCAGCCAGGTTGGCATTTCGGTTTTCATTTTTACCCTCTAGAAACCAATTAATCCATTCCTTATTAATTGCCCTTCTTGGGTTTTTCCTTCGAAGGATTTTTTCAAGCACACCAATACATACTTTTTGACTAATCCCTTCATGACCTGATGTTTAGGTGCATAATGTTTTTCATTGACATCCTTTCTTGGACATCCTTACACTGTGTTTCAAGGCATCCTTACACTGATCAGTTTTGAAATGCCATATTCATGAAATTAATCATTTTCCTAGCACAGATTCCTGGAAATTCAAGGGTTACCTCTGTTGACAGACACCTTTGAAAATTTAATTCCTTACAAATTTTTAGCATAAGATATATGTTCTTTGTCACTTGGCATGTCCCTGAAAACAAAGAGCTTTTTAATATAGTTTTCAATACTTTTTAGAATCTTATCAACCTTAAAATGGAGGGAAAATTTCAAAGCCTTACCTAGACATGGCTAGATAGAGAACCAAGGAGGTTGGATCAAACCTTGAAATGAGGTTTCAGAAGTAATTCTGACCTCCCGTAAAACTAGTGTCCATCTTCCATTAGTCTTTGTTCCTATCCTCAAATCCTCAAAGTCTTCAATGGTCAACTCTTCGAACGAGTATATCCGATACAACTTTTTGTCGATGTATTATCTAGTAACTTATCAAATCTAAACTCCAGCTAACTTATCAAATCTCAACTGGTCTGCCAAAGTCCTTTGCATATTTAAAATAAAGCATAATTTCAAAATCTTTTTAGAGAAATATTAATTAGATTTTGAAAAAACCTTCACCACTGGAGGAATACCATTTTTTATAACTCACAAATTTCTTGGTAGCCTATTTCCCTCTCTTTTTGACACCCTAATTGTTTAGTCTTTTTTTCCAAGTCAAACCTTATGGGGAAGCCCAAGAGATGCTTCACCACATTTTTGGATGGCATTCCTAGTAAACCTGTTGGCGTAGACCATTAAAAAATCACGAAATTTGTGCACTAACTTCACTAGCAGATTTTCTCAAACACTTAGTACACTTTGATATTAGTCCTTAACATGCATAAAAAACAACCACAATTCACTAGCATAAATATTAATGCAGCTGGTGTCAAGTGTGTTTTATATTGTTTGTAAATATGATATTAATGGTTTTGTCTTTTTGCAAGGAACATAATAACGATACTTTAATCGAATGTGCAATGGCCCACGTGAAATTTCACGAATTTGCTGCTCATTATGGTTCATGTTTGAGCTCTTCAAGCAAAAGGATCCTATTACATATCATACTAGGTCTGCTTATGGTATGATCATTATTTTACTAATATTTTTTTCCCCTGTCTGAATGTTGGTGTTAGGAAAGTGGGAAAAAAACATAAATTTTCAACTCTTCCTTGCAGGAACAAAGCTATATCGAGAGAGACTAGTGTAGGCCCTTGCGCGTCATTTGCAAGTGCCATTGTTAATTCTTGATAGTAGTGTTCTTGCTCCTCATGTATGTATCTTGAAACATATCCATATTTTGTATGGCATTTCGTTGGTCCATATGTTTTTTTGACAATTTTCATTTGCTCTAAATGGCTCTTTTTCCTTGTTTTTTGTTTGGTTAATGTATATGCTTTGTACGGATTTAAAGATGACATTTTGAGCTCGAATTGAGGTAAAAACTCTTTCTGAGTTGAGGGTTTTGAGGCGTAGGGTTTGAGACAATAGAAGAAAGAAAGACCACAATTTACATCAACATAAAAACATTGGTTATTAACATTTATACTCCCCTTCAACGACCCCGTCACTATGACAAATCCTTCTTTTTTTTGGCTTGAGTTTCCCATCCAGGGAATCAGCATAGCCTTTGAAATTTTGATATTGGACAATGAACCACATTAAAATTTAATTTTACCAACCATTGTTGCAGTGTCTGCTAATGGTGAGAATGGATTCCCAAAATCATTTGCAGCAACATGTGTATTGTAGAAGTTGACACGCCCTCAAGCAATATGAAAGGTGGACATCACACATTCCCTGTCAATGTGTCCCTAGGGGTTAGAGTGATGCCCCCCTACATTCTTCACATTACAGTGGGGAATGTTCAGTCACTTCAATGATGAAACCACGTACTGTGAATGTCGGAATAGGTATTCTTTACAGTTGGGAGACATTACCCATATCTCAGGAATGCCAGATGACTAGAAACATATTTTAGAAACATACTTTTTCATTTATATGAATAAAAGGTGGTATGAGAATGTCTCCTATGACAGTTTCTTTAAATATAACTTGTTTTTTTCCAAGGAAAACCTCGCAGGAATCCCCAGGGATACTTCCTCACATTCATGGATGGAATCCCTAGTAAACTTGTTGGCATAGACTAGTGTTTCTCAACTGTGTGGATTTGAACTAGTTACCTGCCAACACCAAACTAGCCAAATGCCCAGTGATGTGACACCAATTGGTTGAACTAACACCTTGGTATTTTAAGTTTACTCATTTATGGAAAGACTGAAAATGATTTCCAATACAAAAATGATTGCTTAGTTTGAATCCCTTTAAATGTAGAAGTATCTAACTTGAATTTGAGCTGGTGCAGAAATGAAAAATACTAGGAGAAAAACAATATAATTATTAATGCCATAAAAAATATACACTTGATCATAGAGATCAATATATTATGAGATAGGTACAAATCCCTATATTGCAGCAAGTTATGTGATATCTGCATGTACCAAAGGAAAACAAGAGAATGGGTATAGTAGATATTAACGGGAAGAGAGTCAGTTCTACAACTCTTATGCTTCTTGGAGCATAAGCTGAGAATAATTTATAAAAAAAATTTGTAGTGAAGGGTGCATATTACATCCCAGATGGGGAGATGGGTAATGTAATATGACAATGATGTGGCATAAGTCATCTTAATATATATCTATTTTGCAAGGAAAACCTCATGGATCTCCCTAGTCCCCACCCCCAGCTTTTGGAATATCCATATGGATGGAAACTCAACTACCAACCACAATAGCAGCTTGTAACCTAACAGGATTGAACTAGACTCAAACCTCAGAACTTGAGACCTCACAGCAAATCCTTCCTTGAAATGGTCCTTTCAAACTAATTTAGCTAACCCACTTGGTTAAGTCATCTATATATATATACGTTCATTTTAAAATTATAAAAATAAATTTACTTATATATATATCTTTGCAACTACCCAAACATGATAGGATTAATAACATTTCATATAGTTAATTAAACAAAACTGTTACTGCGTGTTCATAGACGGATTTGAATTCAGGGCATCTGCAGCTTTGGAGGACATTTGGATTTGATAGACAAGAATAGACAAGTTCATGGCTACCTTCTCGGAACATTTTATTGAATCATACTACACTGTATGGAGAGGTCAAATACAACTACTAGTAAAAAACAACTAGTTTAGATCCATCTTTACCCCAGTATAAGTACTGAATGAAGGTGAGTTCATTAAAAAATTTATGATTTCTTGCATTTCCTTTCATTTTCATTGGATTAGTATAATCTTGTAATGCTTTTATGGTTATGGTGTTTAGCAATTTTGAAGTATACCCTGTGGATCTAGTATATGATCAATGTTAATTATCTGTAAATGAAGGACTTAAATCGCAGTTTCTTTACCAACATAGATCCTATGTGAAATTACTTATGTAGATTTTTGTGGTTAGACATATTTGGGGTCTCTTCAAACAGTTCCAAAAGTTAGAAGGAGCTCTAGGCTTATTATGGTAGTTTTTTGTGCGTATCAATTTGTTTTGAAAAATACATTGGATTTTAAGCATGGTTGCCTTTGAATATTAGTGTCTTTTCTTAGAATTACAAATGATGCAATGTGGGTGTTCATATTCTACTCTCCCCAATTATGAAAGGGTTCTAGCTCAATGGAAGAGCGCTTGCCTTACAAGAAGGAGGTTGGTGGTTCGATTCCTCCATGCCCTATTGATATTGCAATATTGGTATTTTTAATAAAATATATTTTATTATGATTTATTATGGCTATAGAAGGGGTTTCAAACTGTCTTTGTATGTTGCTACAATGGGGGTTCTAAACCATCTTCATATGTCACTATGAGGGGGGTTATAATACACTTTCATATGTCATTACGAGGGGGGTTCAAAATTGCCCTTGTATGTTATAGTGAGGGGGGTTTAGAACCACCCTTGTAGGTACCTACGAGGGGGGTTTGTAGCCACCCCCAAAGGTTTGTAATAAGTACTTTTAGGAGGGGTTCTGAATCGCCCCCATAGGTGTCTACGAGGGGGGTTTACAACTGCCCCTAAAAGTCACTTTTAGGGGGGGTTCCAAACTATCCCTAAAGGCCTCTATGAGGGGGGTTTCAAAGTGCCTCTATAGGCATCTACAAGGGGGGTTCAAAACCGCCCCTATAACCCTCTACGAGGGGGGTTCTAAACTGCCCCTATATGCCTCTACAAGGGGGGTTCCAAACCACCCCTATAGGACTATACAAGGGGGGTTCACAACCACCCCTATTGGCCTCTACGAGGGGGGTTTGAAACCGCTCCTATAGTCCTCTACGAGGGGGGTTCCAATCCTCCCCTTTAGGCTTGTATGAGGGGGATTATGAAGGGGGTTCACAACCGCCCTCATAGGTCTCTATGAAGGGGGTTCAAAACCGCCCTCGTAGGTCTCTCTGAAGGGGTCTACGAGGGGGGTTTAAAACCACCTCTATATACCTCTACGAGGGGGGTCACAAACCACCCCCAAAAGTCACTTTTGGGGGCGGTTCCAATCTCATCAAAAACAGTCCTTAAAGGGAAAAAAATTTAACATCAGTGCCTTTAGGGGGGTTTTTCCAAAACCGCCCCCAAATCCAAACCCCCCCCAGTAGGTCACTTTTGGGGGCAGAAGACAGCCCCCCCTAAAGGCCAAAAATGTAGTAGTGTATGTTTCTTTGGCGCCATTTAGTTTCGACCACCTATGTCATCATTGCCATTGATTCCGGGCCCTCAAATAAGGATTTACCACTTGGACCATGATCGCGATATCTTCCAAAAACTGTTATGTTTAATGAAACCTGCACAACGCATTTAAAGATCCACACAATCCTCTTCTTTTCTTGTGCTAGCATGGGCACAATAATGAATTCTTGGGTAATGGTTTGAATGGGATATTCATCTCTATTTACTACATGTCATAGAGATAAAGATCCTCGATTAGCTAGGTTGATTGCGCATGTCCATGTGAATCTAGAAGGTTGGTTTCTATATTGTTGGTTCGTTAATCTTCCAACTCACAAGACTATCATATTTCTAGTCCAGGAGTTATGATTTATCGGTTATGATGGACATCATTTCCTCTAGAATTGGGCTAGTTGTTCCAACCCTTGAATTTTATAAATAGGCCCATATTTCATGTAACACAGGACGCATGACAATAGTAATATTAAGTAGAGAATAGTTTTAGAATTGTATCATGTTCTTGTGCTAGATTTCATTATTGATGAATAGAGTCATGTTTATGTATTTGTTTCTATTGTAACTTTAGATCTCAGTTGATTAATACAATGTACATATTTCTCATATTGTGTGTTTATAATTTTGTTGTAATTATAGAGGTTAATTAGGCCTTACAATCCTATTGACAAGGGTCCACCAAGGGGACTGCAAGCCTTTCCTTTCTTTTGTTGTTTGGTTGTAATTATTTTGTAGACTATTTGATGTACTTATCTTGGTGTGTATCTTTGCTTAATTGAGTAATCATGCAAATTTGATTTTTCAATATAGATATCAATGGTGTTTTCAATATTATATCTTTTGTATAGATATTCTATGCCTTTTGTTACTTAATCCTTTATGTTAAAAATTCTTTGTTTTGGTACCTCTTGCTCTATTTTTAAGTTAAACTACACTATGTTTCATCACTTTGATTTATGGTAGTTCCAACAAATAATTTAGGGAAGCATAGTTCCTAGTTATTGGTTAATTGTTTGCTTGAATGATGAAGATTGGGTTATGATTACCATTCCTCTGAGTTTTAGTCCTGTAGGTTCACTTCCATTCTCTTGTAAAGAAAAGTTGTTATTTTAGATTTTATTATTAGTTAAATTATGTGACCTAGTTACTCTAGGAACTTTCTTTTCAATACTTGACAATAGTTTGCTTGTAGTTTTATTGCAATTTGCTTTTAGAAAACAATGGAAACATAGTCATGCATCTAAAATCTATATTGTGGTTTGAATCATCAAAACTCTTTTTGGCATTGAAACATAATAAGACCACTATCCAATACACTCTATATCTAATATTAAAGGTGGGATCTATAATAAATATATTTAATCATGTATGGTTAAATCATATGTGTTCATCATTTATAAGAGTTGTTGAATACTGGGTTTATATTTGTTGAGCCATTGAATAATTGAAGAAATATAATCAATAAGGGCTCTGTTGGCAGGCAGTTTGGATGAGTTAGCTGCATAGCATCGCGGATGCTGCGAAGGGTCAAAGATGCTGCACAAGAAGGAAAACAACATGCAAGTCAACAAGTTTATGTATTTTTGGGTCATTAGGACTGCATTATGCGGGTTTTGGGTCATTTGGACTGCAATATGTGGGTTTTGAGTCATCATTTTTGTAGAGTCTGTTAAGAAGTAGTTAGGCGGCTTCCTAAGCGGACCGCAAATGTAAAGGCGCAAGCCTATAAATAGACATAGTATTGTAAGTGTTGACATACATATCCAGAAGTTAATTGATGAATTGAAGAGTTGAGCACAAATTATTTTGTTTGTCTGTTAATCTGGGTATGCGACGGAAGAACAACATTGTTGTATCTGTGTGTTGTTGCGAAGGTTAATATGATGTGATGTTGAGTAGAATTACTGTGTCTCTTTTTTTCTTTCTGTTATGAAGGTGATGTGCAATCTGAATACATGAATGATGCAATGTTTCCTTGTTCCAAATGATGTTTTATTGCTAGATCTGTTGCGCATTAATGGTTTATTTAACAATAATATTTGTTGAATGATGATGCGGTTCTGTCTGAATGCATAAGTTGAAATGTTAGATCTATTTCTGAATGCTGTGATAAGTTGATTAAGTTGATGCACAAAAGTCCTTCTTCATTCAGCAGAAACATGGTTTCGTCAGCTCTCCCTTTAACATATTGGGTGAGACTTCATCTACTCCACAGGTGTTGCTAGACGGGGTAAAACCTGTCTGGGTCGGTGCTCAGGGAGATCGTGGTGGGTTGGATATCGACAGAGTGAGGAACCCATGTTGACTGGGTTTGTGTCAACAAATGGTTCTGTTGTCGGGACCATAGTGCAAAGTGAAGGAAGGACATGTTGTGGAATCCAACAAGATCGGAGATTCAATATTGGTTCGATTAGAATTTGCAAGAGTTCGCTGAGAAAAAAAAATAGAACCCTGGGTTGATGACGGATCGATGGATGACAAAGTACATACACGACGGTCTGCATGAATATTTTTTCTACGAATTCCTGATCATCTTGTATGAATGGTTGGCGAAATTGACTTTTCAGAAGTGAAACTTCCAAGGTGGTGAGCCGACAGCTTGGACCCCAGAACTGATCTAGGAGCTGCAAGAGGTAGACAACAAAGCATTGTGGGCTATTGAAGTCTGGCTTGACAACATCTTGGAGGGTTATATTACTGAGTTTGCATTCAACACAATGAAATCCTATAGCGAAGCTAAAAGGGAATTTTTCAACAGACCAAGAGGTCGATTTCTGTTGTCGCTGCAGTTGTCCATTAAGATGCTCATCTGTGAAAAGGGCATACTGAATATGCACCTCGGCCAGTAGAACCCGGGTGGGAGGAGGATGTGGATACTGTGATAGCAGGGGGAGGCGAATGGAATGATATGGGGTATATGGGTGCAAGTTGTGACAAGACTGTGAAGGAAGTCGAGGAAGAGAGTGGTCTTACGAGGGGAGGAGCAAGGTTTCGACAAGAGAAGAGGCAGAGGACAGGAGAAGGTCCTGCCATGATCAAAACACAAAACCGTGAAGGAATACCACACGAGATGAAGCAACCTCATAGTGCCGACAAGGACAACCAGACTACGCCTAGGATAGAGGAAAGACCAGCCCCTAGCAGTAGCGTACCCACACCGCCGCTCGCTACTCCACAACCAAGAAGAAATACGATTTTGACACCGTCGTCTGCATTGTGTCAACAACATTTAATTACTAGTGGATCAAGGACTATAGGAAGGAAGCCTAGGATGGAGGGCGAAGATGCAAAGTTACCCCTGTTCCATGGAAATGGAACAGACAAACCAGAGCAATACTGGTTTTTATGCTAAGCTATGTGGACTGTTAAACTGATCACCGATGATGATGCCAAGAAAGGTCAGTTGGCAACAACTCTTTGGGGTCGTGCACTGGATTGGTTTATGAAGTTTGTGCAAGTTCCTGCAGGAATTCCAGAGAATACATTGGATGAAGTTAGGAAAGGATTAATTGCAGAATTCAGAAAACCCAAGTCTGAAGCGAAATATATTACAGAACTAAAGGAGATCAAGCAATATCTAAATGAAACTGTTTGGGATTTCGACCAAATATTTAAAACGTTGATGGAAAAAGTTAGCTTTGAGATGAGCGAAGTCCAGCATAAAGAATAGTTCATTGCGGCATTGCTACCTCATATTCGACTCCTGTTGATGCAGCAAAACATTGCGACTCCGAGCGAGGCTCTAGAGATTGCGATGCGGTTAGAAGCTTCATCGGTTGGCGAGAATGCAACCGACATGTCTCAAATTCAGACACAATTGGCCAACCTAAAAATTCAGTTACAATATCTTAAGAAATGTAGAGAACACAGCGAAGAGGCTTGGTGTACTCGCTATCGTGTAGAAAGGCATACCAAGGATAGATGCCTAGATTTTTGCAACTATCTAGTATCTGGACCGCCGAACCCATTGAGTGGCGGAGGAATGTCGTGGTGCCTCATTTGTCAAGTCTATGGACATCTACATGAGGAGTGTCAATACATGCAGAAGATGGTCATGAAGCCGATGAATTTGTATTGTATAGTTTGCAAATCTGTTGGGAATGAAGATAAGTATTTCCGCGCCTATGGCCTACTTCAGGAAAGAACGTATGATTCATACTATGTGAAGGACAACCAACGTGCAGTATACCAACTGGAACTCCTGCCACAGGTGTCCCAGCTGCCACCTTAGCCGCATATGCAATTTGTACCACAGCCGCAACCGCAACAACAGTTTGTGCCACAACCGCAATATAATCCAATGCAGATGGCTCTGGAGGAGCCACAATACCTTCCACCGGCACAATATGTTCAGCCAGGGAAGTGTGTTCAGCTACAACTGAACCCTATGCAGCAACAATTTAATCAACCGTAGTATCAGTAGCAAGGAGGATTCCAGGGAGGATTCCGAGGAGGACGAGGTGGAGGCTTTTGTCAAGGAGGCGGATAAGGTCAAGGACCTGTACAATGTTATAATTATGGAGTATTAGGGAACTACCAGAGAGATTACCCATAGTTGCAAACACAGTGTACATATTTGCTTTGGTAGCGACCACACTATTGAGAACTGCCCATAGTTGATCGTGCAATGGTAGGAAGGAAATGTTCAACAGTTGCAGAATCAGAATTAGTTGTAGAATCAGCAACCAGTGTAGAATCAAAACCAACTGCAGAACCAAAATCAACGTCCGAATCATAACGCCAACTAGAACGCGAACCAACCTGGGAATCCACCACTGAACAAGACTCAAGGTGCAACTATCGCGACAATTTCTGTGGAACCAAGAATGCAAGATGTCGTTGTTGTTGTTATCACTTGCAGAGGTGCGATGACAAGAGAAGATGGTCCGCATCCTCTGATCCGGCTGGATAGGAAAAAGAAATTACAGTTTGATATTGATGTCAAGAGAGATACATTCTTTGAAGCACATCATGCAATAGGCAGAAATCTTGGTAAGACAACTATTTGCGACATGCCCCTTGTATTTATTCAACTTTAGAAGTTGGACCATCGCGATAGGATGGTACTTTGCAGAACTTCTTCGAAAGTTGCTTATCACTAGCACGCGATCCTGATGCTCTTGCCGAGATTGAGAATCTATTGCATCGACTGACGAAGGGGCAGAAAGAATCCGCGATAAACTCCTTATAGAGGCGGAAGACAGGTAAAGAGATGCACATGAATATCCATATTGGGGACTACGAGGTAGATTCAGTCATTTTGGATCTTGGCTCGGATGTCAATATTCTAACCAAGCAGACATGGAAAAAGATGGAGAGCTCAACGATGTGCTGGTCTCTTGTGCAGCTGCGATTGTCTAACCAGGCCAAAGTAACACTGATCGGGAGAGTTTTGTGTCTTGTTGTGGACATTGAAGGGATGCAAACCTATGCTGATTTTGATGTTATCGAAGTTGTCGAGGGAGGAGGATCCTATCCCGCATTGCTGGGGATTGGATGGGCTAATGACAATGCATCAATAATTAATTTTAAGAACCGGATGATGACCTTTGAAAAACGCGACCTCAGAGTCATAGCTCCTTTGGATCTAACTGAAGGGCGCAGGTATGTTGAATCGATAAAAGATGAAGTTTTCAGCAGATGGGATCATGCGTACAATATTTCTTAAGATTACATTCATCCAACTACTGATAGTGAGCTTGGTTGGTGCAGCTCTAGTTCTATGTCTTCCGACTCTAATGACGCTTTAGAGAATTGGCAGAATCGCTTGCATGAGGTGTTGTTTTGCAAGTGTGGGTTGATCATGCAGTCACTATGCCGTGTCGCAACTGAAACTGTTTCATTGGTAGTATACGAAGGAATTCCTAGATTTTCTGAATTTCTCATGGCGTTTGAGGAAAAGGTATCAGAACCACAGTGATTGCTGGCATTGGAGGAGGCGCTGAAGGTTGCTTCAGCACGTTGGTGGGAAGCCCATAAGAAGTCGATTACTGGGTGGTCGCAGTGTGGGAGATTGATGATGGTTCTCTTTGGCAACACTGAAGTTTACCACACAGGGAAGTATGATGGGCGGAATGACCCTGGAAGTCATCTAGTTGAATGTCAGATGTTGTGGGCACCGCGCCCAAAGGATGAGTGGGTCCATGCCTTTGTCCATACTTTGGACGAAATGTCGCGATCCTGGTATGCCTCAACTGAGTTACGTGGGGAGATTACCACTTCATTAGAGTTGAAGGTTTGCTTTAATCATACCTTCATTTTCACGGATGCCAATCCAGATGTTCATAATGACCTACAGATTGTTGAAATAATGTAACTTCTAAGAATATTATATTTGTACTTTATTATTCCGGAGATGTTTCATTCCTCCATGAAGACCTTATTGTATATATGGAGATGTTTATTCCTCCGTCGAAATGTGGTAACTTGGGTTATTAGAATTCCCTAGTGGAGTCGGCTGAGAGTCAGTTGTAATGGGGTGTTTAACCTAGTGGTTAAAGTTGGGGGCGACCTAGTTAATGTAAAAGTCAAGTCGGAGTTCTGTATAAATAGAGGAGGTGTGTTCCTCGTTTAACACCCTTTGCACTCACTTGTGATTAGCACATAGGTGAGGGAGAGATCTGCTATGGAGGAGAAGGAGCTCATGTCTAGGGTTTGCATCTTTGTATTTGCTAGTCATCTATATTGAGGAAGCTTTGCTGGGTTTTCTACCCCATGAGGTTTTCCCAGGATAAATCTGTGTCTCTTGTGTTTATGCTATGCTTGTTGTTCTTTCAATGACCCTGTATATGCTATTGTTGTGAAATGGAATGTAGTGGTGATATTTTATGTCTTAGCATATTGAATTTTAACATGGTATCAGATTTAACCTGAAGGAAGGAAATGTATGGCACTTACGACACTTGCTTCACTTGCGACAATTTGAAGGTTAGGGTTTTATATAGCAAAAAAACGCCATCGTGGAACTTTCGCTATAAATCCATTTTGGCGAAGGTTCAGGGTCTGAAACTTTTACAGGTCATAGATAACATCCCCATGTACCTCGTTTCCAAAGTACAGCCTCTAATTCGTCGTACTTTGTGATTTATGATCTGTACAAGTTAGGGTTTCTAACTCTTCCAGATCTGAGTCATAAACAAGTGACCTAGGAAAAAAGGTCACAACTTGGGCTAGGAAGCTCCAAAGGTAATTTCGTAAAATGAAACAGGTACAGCATGGAATTTAGTTTCTCAGGTAACTTTTTTAGAGGCTGAAGTTGAACCAGTGACATGTGGCACACCGTACAAGTTTGCTATCATGTTTTATCTCATAAACAGGTCACATTGCGACACTTGGCATAACTCTCTCTCAGAAAATCCAATTGAGGTCATACCTGTGGGGTTGGAAAGAGGACAGGTCGGGATACCATGGGAAAATTTTTTAGAACCTATGAATTCTTAATTTTTGAGTTACACTAGAAACAATCAGGTGCATATTTCTATCAAAAAAGATTTGGATTTTGAGCACCTTCATTCTTGAATCGTCACTGTTGTGGGAAATTAGGGTTTTAGAGAAAGTTGAAATTCTTGGAATAAGAGACCATGGCTGAATGCTACTCATAAAAATCAAAATTTAGAGACCAAGATCGAATTTTTTGGTTGGGCAGAAGGCCAGTCTTGATCAAACCCTAGTTCAGGATTTTGATAGGAAAGGTAGAAAATTAGGGCTTCTGCAAAAGTTGGAATTTTTTAAGTCTATGACCACGACTAGAAGCTCCTCAGAAAAATCGAAGCTTAGAGCTTTGGATCAAACCTTTTGGTTGGGAAAAAGGGTGGCCTTTATCAAACCCTAGTTCGGGGTCCTGTCTAGTGAATCCAGAAGTTTCAGAGGCAATCTTGAGGGGTCAAATTTTGTAGTTTTCAAAATTGAAGTATACCAACTTGATCAGCTCAGCAAGCCACATCTTTCCATCCGTTCAAAAGTTTGAAATTCAAAGTTTGAATTTTTAGGGTTTCTCTGACAAACCCTAATATAGCTCCAAATCCAGCTTCAGCAAATCAAAGTGGATTGGGTTAAAAGCAATCCTGACAGGTATGACTTGAGGAGATACAGGTATGTGTTGAAATATGTTCATGATTAAGTTTATGATTGTCTTCATATTATTTAGCTTAGTACAATCTTGATTAATGTTAGACTTGTCTTATTACCCTAGTAAAAGTATGAATGCATTGGAATGATAGAATACATTTATTGATTAGGGTTATGGCACTTATGATTGTACTAATGCATTGTGGTATTGTATGAGGATCATGTTGTTTGCTAACAAGATACGGGTACATCAAGAAAGACAAATCAAGTTCTATGACCATGATGACATAAGGACAAAGACTCATCCATAGTCTTTGACCACATAGAAGATCTACTTACGAGGTATGTATGAATTTATTCTACTATGCTTAACCTATGAGATATGCAGGTTCTAGCACAAGGTCTATAAAACATTGAAGAGAACAAAGAAGATATTGTTTGGGTATGTTAAGACATAACCAAGCTTGACAATGCAGGTATGTTTTCCTATATCAAGTTAGAATCCTACTTTGTTAGGATCTTAGATAAGTATACCTATGTATGAAATGATCATGACCATACATACTTAAGATTATCATGTTTTGATTGTATACTAATGAATGTATGATTGTGTATGAGATCATGAGGATGACACTAGTGCACAGTTGAGCATGCATAGTGGTCCAGGATGGATAAGAAGTTCAAAGACATATAGAGATCAAGCGTGAGGCAACCATAAAAGATAAGTATTTTAATTGACATGAAATAGTAAATGATATTTCTTGGAATAGTTGTATGAATATTTTGTATCATGCATAGTGTGAGCATTCATATAGCATTGAACAGTATACTACTAACATGCATTTGATGGGTAAGTTGGACAACATTCCATTATTGTTTATCTAGAATGAAACCTCTTTGCTGACATGGTGAGAGTTGTGCACGCTCTCGATAGTATGTTTTGGTAGAGATGGAAGGCATCTAGATAACCACTGTATGCATACAGGATATGGAAAAGTGTTGTGCCAAAGTATTAGTCAAGATAATTGCATAACCATGTGAATCATACTTGTATGCATAATAAGGTTATCATGTCAACATGATTTGATTATTATGAAGTATTTCTAATCATGTATTTAACTTTGATTTGTAGGTAAGATCATGAAGAATGATGAACACCGAACAAGTGATGGATGTTCAACAAGAAGACTTACAAATCAAACATACTATAGAAGGCTTGTGGCTAGAAGATTCTCTTAGAAAGAGGAAGAGGATCATGATGAGATGTTTGCTTGAAGTGGTTATATAAGACCATTCTCTTAATGGTGTAATTGAAGAAAGTTCTGTACGGGTACCCAGGATCGATAGTCATTTGATGAGCTTATTGATCACCATGGGTGATGAGGATTTCAACCTTTGCTACAAGGTTGAAGATGGTATCTATATACTGTCATGTCCCAAATTTGGAATTGGGTCACAATGGCCTAATCACATTGGCCATATTCATTAGAGTTTGTAAAATTGATGTTAAAGGTCAAATAATTGCCAAGGAGGAAAATTACTAGTTTCCTAGATTTGGGGTGGAAGCTTTGGGATTTGGAATAATGGGGATAATAAATGATGTTTGAACATTAGAGTGGAATAAACATTTAATAAAGGATCTAAATAAATATATACAAGTGAAAATCAAAGTGGCATTTGATCATGAAGACACATGGAGGAAGTGGGACCCACATATGGCTAGATTTCCCCACTACACTTGGCATCATTCTCTCACCAATTCGAATTCAAGGTGAATGGTAACATACTTGGGGGAGTCCAAAAGGTATTATTCATGGCATGACTCATCCAAGGTCGAAATATAGAGGAAGAGTAACTCCCATGGAAGAGGAAGAGGCAATTTGGAGTTAGTGAGACACTTGGGCTAGATTCCCTAGCTCTATGACAACAATGATGAAGATGCTATGACACCTATGACACAAATCAGACCTGAAGGCTGACATATGACATATATGACATGTCAGGGCTAAAAATAGACTCCAAGAGTGCGCTCAA
Source organism: Larix kaempferi (assembly GCA_027924585.1). NCBI lineage: Eukaryota > Viridiplantae > Streptophyta > Pinopsida > Pinales > Pinaceae > Larix > Larix kaempferi. The sequence continues at coordinate 15,077,968 of BSBM01000073.1, forward strand.
GGGTGTTAGGGCAGCTAAGATGCTTCCACATGTGATTTGGTGGAAGTGGGAAACTAGGAATTGTTGTACAAGTGGCGTTCTTTGGAATCTCTTCCCAACTTGAGTTGGCATGAGTCTTTTGGAAGGAATTCGACCCATGGAGCACATTAGAACTTTATAAATGTCAATAACAAAGAATTAAACCGGATTTTGTCATTTGTAGAATTTGCAATTGCATTTGTGAAGAGGGAGAGCTAGTGGATGACTAGTTTCTTGCCTTAGCCAATTTCGAGGGTGAAAGATTCCCATCCAGGTTGGTAATTGGAAAGGCCATTCAGACCTTTCATTTGGAGATTTAATGGAGTCTTTATTTGCAGGTGTAAGCTACAGGGCAGCTCATGGTTTCTTCTATTGCAGCTCACTCCTTCAACCATTTCCATTTTTGATGGCATATTCTTGATCCTTGAGGGAGGGCGTTTTTGGTGAGCTATTGTACTCTTTGGGGAAGATTTTAATGCCCCATTTCTTTTGTAATATGAATTAAATACTCTTTTGTTCATCTCCAAAAAGTTTCAGGTCGAAATTCCAAGTAGAAATGTATAAATATCATTTTTAATGGAAGAACAATGCCATTTCCCCACTACCTTGTTGTGAACCAATGTATTGATGATGATTTCGAATGAATGGATGATTATCTGATATATTTGTGATCAATATACTGCCATGGATGTCTTATACAAGTTTCATGTACTGTACTTGAGCATTTGAAGCATTTTTACTCAGTTTAGTTGTATTGGGAGGTGAAATAGTGCCATTTCCCCAAGGGTCGAATTGGGGATTTTTGCAGTTGAATGGGAGAGGGTGAGAACAGTTGTAATAATCCATTAATGGTCCATATGAGACTTTAATAAAATAATTAACACCTTACATACCTCTGTTCATAAATTTGAGTGGGTTTGGAGGCATTTGGGAAGCCATTTTCAGTACTTACCCTAGGGGGATTTGAACCCCAAATCACTAGTAAAATTGCATAATTGGTCCAGAATATTAAGAGAGTTGAAGAGGTCTTTTGGTGGAAATATGTCATCCATAAACATCATATTCAAGTTCTAATATCATTCATACACCTTCCTTGAATATTTGAAGGCATTTGGAGTCAATTTGAGACCTAGAGGCCAATATTAGTCAAAGGAAAATCACTAGTAAAGTTACCTACATTGATCAGAATTGAAAGAGGATTTGGAGAAGTATTATAAAGGTCCAAAGGCATCCCTGAAACACATATTTATGTTCTAATATCATTCATATACCTTCTCAGAAGATTTGGGATCATTTGGGGCAAATTTGGAACCTAGAGATCAAAACTAGTCAAAGGTCTAACTAGGGAAAAAAAGTGAAAAATTGCCATTTTAATAAAATTCCTAACAAGGGACATTACAGTGGTATCAGAGCATGGTCTTGGCACCTGATGTGGTAGAACATTAATGAAGACCAGGAGTCAAAGAAATAATCCACCACCCTTAGAAACTGAAACTGGATGTACTTTGGTGAAAGGGAAGAAATAGGAGAAGAAGTGCATTCATTGGTCACCATGAGTAAGGATGAGAAAGGAACCTCAGAGGAGAATGAGGAGTTTAGAAAATTATTGGAACCTTCCTTTGAAGACAAGTGGAGGAAATACTTTCAAGAGTTCAAATTGTTGCTTAGTGAAATTGGAAGCAACTCGGAAAAAATAATGAGCAATGGTTCTCTTTTCAAGGAAAAGGATGAAACAGTTTATGCCACAAAAGAGGAACCTAATGTAATTGTGGAACATGAGGTACATGTTGATATGCAGGTGCTTGAAGATGCTACACTAAAACAAGAAGAAGGACAAGAACTTGTCCTTGTTCAAAGGGATTATGAGTTGCCTCATGGAGAGAGTTGCAAAGCCTTCGAAGAGGTACATGATCTCACAATAGTTGTACAAAGCAATTATGGAGAAGATGAATTAAATATTTCAATGGGTAAGAGTTGTAAAGAATTAAATTTGGTGCATAATTCCTCACCCCACACTTCTTTTCCAACCACATCACTTTGGGATGAAAATTGGGTGAAAGGTTTTTTTCTAGTGGTGCCACATGAGAGGTATGAAACTCCTACCTCTCCTTTTGATGATGACATGAATAGAGCACCTCATTATTTAGAATTGCAGCAGCATATTGATTTACCTTATGATGATACATATCCTCATGGATGTATGGATGAGACTTCTTTGAGTCCTTTGAAGTCTCCTTGTTTTTCCTGCTCATTATTTGGTTCAGATTTTAGTGGAGATTCTTCATTCACTTCTTGGATGAAAGAATGCATGGCTGAATATTTTGATACATATCACGTTCTTTTGGAGCAGCACTATTGGACATGGGATCCTCACCTATGTCATTAGAGAATATTTGATTGGTCACTTGAAGATTGTATGCACCTAGCAAATGGTGGTCTACTTACTTGGAGGTATAAACACTTTCATGATTCTTTGATGAAGCATCTTCTTGATGTACATTTTCATTATGTTGCTATGTACTTTGATATATATTTTGTACTCATGATGTTTGGAAGAATGCATACAAGAAAATGGGATCCAGGAATCCTCTTATCTGATGGTATGGGTTGGAGAGCACTTTTAATTGTTGGGGTGCAATACAAGCAATGGCACCCTGGAATAATTTTTGTCTCATTGGTTTGAATTTTTTTTTGGGAAACAAGCAGTATGGGAGATGGATTTCCCACTTAATAAAGTGAATTTTATCAGAGTAGTGCAGCAGCAAGCATGGTGGTTCCTCTCTAAAATCTTCAAGGAAACTCAAAGACTCAAGGTTGGGCAATTCAATGGCAACTTCAAAGAATTATACAGGAAGCAGGTTCTTCAACACCCATGTTTGAAATTGCTTGAGGACAAGGAATATTGGGAAAAGAGGACTTGTCATGTCCCAAATTTGGAATTGGGTCACAATGGCCTAATCACATTGGCCATATTCATTAGAGTTTGTAAAATTGATGTTAAAGGTCAAATAATTGCCAAGGAGGAAAATTACTAGTTTCCTAGCTTTGGGGTGGAAGCTTTGGGATTTGGAATAATGGGGATAATAAATGATGTTTGAACATTAGAGTGGCATAAATATTTAATAAAGGATCTAAATAAATATATACAAGTGAAAATCAAAGTGGCATTTGATCATGAAGACACATGGAGGAAGTGGGACCCACATATGGCTAGATTTCCCCACTACACTTGGCATCACTCTCTCACCAATTCGAATTCAAGGTGAATGGTAACATACTTGGGGGAGTCCAAAAGGTATTATTCATGGAATGACTCATCCAAGGTCAAAATATAGAGGAATATTAACTCCCATGGAAGAGGAAGAGGCAATTTGGAGTTAGTGAGACACTTGGGCTAGATTCCCTAGCTCTATGACAACAATGATGAAGATGCTATGACACCTATGACACAAATCAGACCTGAAGGCTGACATATGACATATATGACATGTAAGGGATAAAAATAGACTCCAAGAGGGTGCTCAAGGGTGTTAGGGCAGCTAAGATGCTTCCACATGTGATTTTGTGGAAGTGGGAAACTAGGAATTGTTGTACAAGTGGCGTTCTTTGGAATCTCTTCCCAACTTGAGTTGGCATGAGTCTCTTGGAAGGAATTCGACCCATGGAGCACATTATAACTTTATAAATGTCAATAACAAAGAATGAAACCGGCTTTTGATCATTTGTAGAATTTGCAATTGCATTTGTGAAGAGGGAGAGCTAGTGGATGACTAGTTTCTTGCCTTAGCCAATTTCGAGGGTGAAAGATTCCCATCCAAGTTGGTAATTGGAAAGGTCATTCAGACCTTTCATTTGGAGATTCAATGGAGTCTTTATTTGCAGGTGTAAGCTACAGGGCAGCTCATGGTTTCTTCTATTGCAACTCACTCCTTCAACCATTTCCAGTTTTGATGGCATATTCTTGATCCTTGAGGGAGGGCGTTTTTGGTGAGCTATTGTACTCTTTGGGGAAGATTTTAATGCCCCATTTCTTTTGTAATATGAATTAAATACTCTTTTGTTCATCTCCAAAAATTTTCAGGTCGAAATTCCAAGTAGAAATGTATAAATCTCATTTTTAATGGAAGAACAATGCCATTTCCCCACTACCTTGTTGTGAACCAATGTATTGATGATGATTTCGAATGAATGGATTATTATCTGATATATTTGTGATCAATATACTGCCATGGATGTCTTATACAAGTTTCATGTACTGTACTTGAGCATTTGAAGCATTTTTACTCAGTTTAGTTGTATTGGGAGGTGAAATAGTGCCATTTCCCCAAGGGTCGAATTGGGGATTTTTGTAGTTGAATGGGAGAGGGTGAGAACAATTGTAATAATCCATTGATGGTCCATATGAGACTTTAATAAAATAATTAACACCTTACATACCTCTGTTCATAAATTTGAGTGGGTTTGGAGGCATTTGGGAAGCCATTTTCAGTACTTACCCTAGGGGGATTTGAACCCCAAATCACTAGTAAAATTGCATAATTGGTCCAGAATATTAAGAGAGTTGAAGAGGTCTTTTGGTGGAAATATGTCATCCATAAACATCATATTCAAGTTCTAATATCATTCATACACCTTCCTTGAATATTTGAAGGCATTTGGAGTCAATTTGAGACCTAGAGGCCAATACTAGTCAAAGGAAAATCACTAGTAAAGTTACCTACATTGATCAGAATTGAAAGAGGATTTGCAGAAGTATTCTAAAGGTCCAAAGGCATCCCTGAAACACATATTTATGTTCTAATATCATTCATATACCTTCTCAGAAGATTTGGGATCATTTGGGGCAAATTTGGGACCTAGAGATCAAAACTAGTCAAAGGTCTAACTAGGGAAAAAAAGTGAAAAATTGCCATTTTAATAAAATTCCTAACAAGGGACATTACATATACAGATGACATTCAAAAAGGAACTCACCATAGAGTTCGAATGATCTTGAGGCTCATATCAGTAGACCTATCTGACGAGAGATGGCACAGATAGATATGCAGAAGATCACTCAATGATGAGTGTGAATGATGTTCAGTCACAGAATTGATAGCTTCTTGACAAGATTGGGCTTTACCAAGAGTAAAGTTGATCCTTTATGGATGATGAACCTGTCATACTATTACTATATGTGAATGATCTCTTTCTGACAGGTGATGAGAAACAGATCATGGAAAGCAAGAAGAAGCTAAATGAAAGATCTAAGATTGATGCATTACTTCCTAGGTTTGGAAGTATGGCAAGGCCCAAAAGGAATCTTTCTAAACTAGGAAAAGTATGCTATGGAAATCTTGAAAAGATTTGATATGTTGGAATGTAAATTCATGGCCACTCCCATGGATTCCAACTTGAAGCTATTAGCGGATGAATCATCAGAGTTAGTGGATGTGGCTCTGTACAAACAGATTATTGGGTCATTGATGTATCTGATGAATACAAGGCCGGATATATGCTTTGCTGTGAAACACCTTGAGATAGTATCTAGTGGAACCTAGGCATGTTCACTTGATTGATACAAAGCATGTGATGAGGTACCTAAAGGGTATGATAGACTTTGGTCTATGTTATCTTGGAGATCATGAATTCATATTGTATGGCTACACAGATGCTGATTGGGCAGGAAGTGTATCAGAACTGGAAGAGAACATCGGGAGGATGTTATTGTCTGGGATCTGCCATGATCTCATAGTTTAGCAGGAAGCAGTCTAGTGTGGCTCTCAACACGGATGAAGTAGAATATATAGTTGCTTGCTCTACTAGTTTTGAAGAGATATGGCTTCAGAAGCTGTTATCAGGATTGTTTGACTTAGAGATGGACTCCACTGTGATCTTGTGTGACAACCAAATTTGTATCAAGATGACTGAGAATCCAATGTTCCATGATAAGTCAAAGCACATAGAGATCCGATATTTTTATATACGGGATATGGTGCAGAAAGGAGCTATCAAGCTCGAGTATGTGAGCACTAACGAACAAGTTGCTAATGTATTGACCAAACCTCTATCTCGAGTAAAGTTTGAGACAAGCTTGGTGTCGTTCAGAAAGACCCTCCTCGAAAGGGGGAGTGATGTGGTTGATGATGATATTTGGATATTGGTATTGATGTGGATACTTGTATCGATGATTAGCATACATGTTCCGACGATGAGGTCGATGATGAGGTTACCTATTCCAACGATGAGGTTGATGATGAGGTTACCTATTCCAATGATGAGGTTGATGATGAGGTTACCTGTTCCGACGATGAGGTTGATGATGAGGTTACCAGTTACGACGATGAGGTTGATATATGGTCCTTATACTTTGTCTAAGTGGATGAGGTGGGATTGTATTATCCCTGGACACATGTCCTAAAAGAGATCCGTAGACATATGTCTCTGAGAATGTGGGGATTGTATCTTCCCCAGACTTCGGTCCCAAAATTGATCCATAGACATATGTCTCCGAGAATGTGGGGATTGTATCTTTCCCAAACTTCGGTCCTAGAATTGATCCATAGACATATTTCTCCGAGAATGTGGGGATTGTATGTTCCCCGAACTTCTGTCCCAGAATTGATCCGTAGACAGATGTCTCCGAGAATGTGGGGATTGTATCTTCCCTGGACTTCGGTCCCAGAATTGATCCATAGATAGATGTCTTTGAGAATGTGGGGAATGTATCATCCCAGGACGACGGTCCCATAATTGATCCGTAGACTGATGTCTCTGAGAATGTGGGGATTGTATATTACCTAGACTTCGGTCCCAGAATTGATCCATAGACATATTTCTCCGAGAATGTAGGGATTGTATCTTCCCCGAACTTCTGTCCCAGAATTGATCCGTAGACAGATGTCTCCGAGAATGTGGGGATTGTATCTTCCCTGGACTTCAGTCCCAGAATTGATCCGTAGACAGATGTCTTTGAGAATGTGGGGAATGTATCATCCCAGGACGACGGTCCCATAATTGATCTGTAGACTGATGTCTCTGAGAATGTGGAGATTGTATCATCCCTGGACTTCAGTCCCAGAATTGATCTGTAGACATTTGTCTCCGAGAATTGATGATAGGAATGCATCATCCCTGGACATTTGGTTCAAAATGTATGTGATAGGATTCCATCGTCCTTAGACTCATGTCCTAAAGTGATAAGGATTGATCATCCTAGAAGTAGATCTGGATTGCATCGTCCATAGACATGAGAATTGTCTTAAATTGATGAGGATTGATCATCCTGGAAGTAGATCTAGATTGCATCATCCATAGACATGAGACTTGTCTTAAACTAATAAGGATTGATCATCCTGGAAGTAGATCTGGATTGCATCATCCATAGACATGAGACTTGTCTTAAATTGATAAGGATTGATCATCCTGGAAGTAGATCTGTATTGCATCGTCCATAGACATGAGACTTGTCTAAAATTGATAAGGATTGATCATCCTGGAATTGGATCATGTGTATTGCAGATTATGTTGTAGATCGAGATGATCTAGATGCTGTCGATCGAGATGATCCAGATGATGTCAATCGAGATGATCCAGATGCTGCTGATCGAGATGATTCAGATGCTGTCGATCGAGATGATCCAGATGCTGCTAATCGAGATGATCCAGATGTTGTTGATCGAGATGATCCAGATGCTGATTGATCGAGATGATCCAAATGTTATTGATCGAGAGGATCCAGTTGATGATGTGATGCTGTTGATCAAGAGGATCCAATTGATGTTGTTATGATGATGATCAGTAGATCTAGACGATGAATCTATTGATCGGGTGATACAGATGATGATGTTACTATAGCTGTTCGAGTGCTGCAGAAGGTGAAGACTCAATACTGATGATGTTGATACTCTAGTATTGAAGACCTGAAGATATTCCAGTAACTGGTTGAGTTACTGATGATGTTGAGAAAGCTACCAATGATTTATAGATGTATCATGTATGATGTTGATGACTCCTTGCTCCTGCAGATGTTGTTATAATATCCTTCTCGTTAATGGGTAGTGTTGAAATATTGTAACTTCTAAGAATATTATATTTGTACTTTATTATTCCGGAGATGTTTCATTCCTCTGTGAATACCTTATTGTATATTTGGAGATGTTTATTCCTCCGTCAGAATGTGGTAACTTGGGTTATTAGACTTCCCTAATGGGTTTGGCCTAGAGTCAATTGTAATGGGGTGTTTAAACCAGTGATTAAAGTTGGGGCCGACGTAGTTAGTGTAAAAGTCAAGTCAGAGTTGTGTATAAATAGAGGAGCTGTGTTCCTCATTTAACAAACATTGCACTCACTTGTGTTTAGCGCATAGGTGAGGGAGAGATCTACTATGGAGGAGAAGGAGCTCATGTCTAGGGTTTGCATCTTTGTATTTGTTGGTCATCTATATTGAGGAAGATTTGCTGGGTTTTCTACCCCATGAGGGTTTCCCAGGATAAATCTATGTCTCTTGTGTTTATGCTGTGCTTGTTGTTCTTTCAGTGATCTTGTATATGCTATTGTTGTGAAATGGAATGTAATGCTGATATTTTATGTCTTAGCATATTGAATTTTAACACAGATCATCCGCGATGCTGTTCTAAAGGTAGTTCTGGTATACTCATTGTCATATGCAATCGATGATGGAATGTTATACTATTACCAGAGGGCTAGAGGATGGTGATGATCCGCGGAATATCAATATTCCAAAGACAGAAGGGATTCGAGATGTCGTAGAACCCGATGCATCGACCGATCCGGTAACTCAACCATTGAAGATTAGGAAGATCAACATTAGGAGGGAGGAGAACCCAAAGTTTGTGAATGTTGGGGACTACTGGGATGATGAAATGATTGCAAAGTTCACAGACCTGTTGCATGAGTTCCAGGATCTATTCCCTATGAAGTTTTCTAAAATGAAGGGAATACTGGGGGATCTAGGAGAGATGAGGATTTCATTGAAGCCGAATGCAAAACCAATCAGGCAGTGACCATATCGATTGAATCCACGACACAAGGAAATAGTCAAAGTTGAACTTGACCGCATGCTGGATGCTAGGATCATTGAGCCGGTCAAAGAATCAGAATGGATTAATCCTATGGTGGTGCAAGACAAGAAGATAGGGGAAATACAGATTTGTATCGACTTGCAGAAGTTGAATGATGCATGTCTGCATGATCCTTTTCCGACGCCATTCACTAATGAGGTGTTGGAAGGAGTGGGCGGTCAAGAAATGTATTCTTTCACAGATGGGTTCTCTGGCTATCAGCAGATCAGGATCGTGAAAGAAGATCACCACAAGACAACATTTGTGACTGAATGGGGCTATTTCCAGTACACTGTGGTGCCATTTGCACTCAACAACGCACTCACAATATTCTCCCGTGTTGTTGTCGCTGCATTCAAAGATTTTATTCAGAATTTTTTGTCAAGTTTATATGGACGATTGGACAATCTATGGATTGATCAACGATCATATGGAAAATCTGGAACTTATGTTGGAGCATTGTCGGCAGCATCAGATATCACTGAAATTGAAGAAGTGCATTTTCTGCACACCTTTTGGGATGTTGTTGGGTCACATTTTTTGCAAGCAAGGAGTGTTGGTTGACCTAGCTAAGATTGCGCTCATTTTGAGCTTAACACTGCCTACAAATTTCAAGCAGTTGAGAGCGATGATGGGGCACACAGGGTATTATCGCAAGTTCATCCATGGCTATGAAGCAATCACGGCCCCTATGGAAAAGTTGTTGAAGAAGGATGCAGTATTTCTATGGAGTCCAGAGTTTCAAGTCATTTTTGAGACATTGAAGTCTAAGATGGCATCCACAACGATACTGGTCTTCCTGGACTCGAGCAAGGAATTCCATGTCCATGTGGATGCATCCTCAATTGCGCTGGGAGTGGTGCTTGTGCAACTAGGCAAAGGCGATCTGGATCAGCCAATTGATTTTGCGATTCAGAAGCCGTTGTTTGCGGAAAGAAATTATACAACTACAGAGAGGTAAGGTCTGGAAATGGTATATGTGCTGCAGAAGTTTAGGCATTACCTGTTGGGAGGTCATTTCAAAATGTTCACAGACCATTATGCTTTGAAATACCTAGTCAATAAGCCTGTGTTGGGGGGGAAGATATGTCGCTGGCTACTTCTCTTTCAGGAGTTTAATTTTGAGGTGATTGTGAAGCCTAGTCACTTGAATGTGGGGCCAAATCATCTATCACGAATTGAAACAGGAAAGGAGCCCACACACGTTGAATATGGGTTTCCAGATGCGCAGTTGTTCAAAGTTGAGGTGGATGACGACTACTACAAAGAAATAATTCAATTTTTGGCTACAAGAACCGCACTAGAGGGGTTCACCACCAGTCAGAAGAAGCAATTGGTGGTTAAGGCTGCAGATTTCCAGTTGACCATTGGACAACTATATAAACTAGGACCAGACGATAGTTTGAGGCGTTGTGTCCTGCCTCATGAGCAAGGGTAGATCTTGGTCGAGGCACATGCAGGAGTGGTTGGTGGACACTATGGCGTTCGTGCTACTGCCAGGAAGGTGCTTCGCATAGGTATTTGGTGGCCCACTCTTCACAACAATGCGACGAATTATGCATAGACTTGCAATGTTTTTCAACGGATTGGAAAACCCTCCAGGAGGGAGGAGATGCCACTAATACCTTAAGTAAAATTACACCCATTTGATAAATGGGCAGTGGATTTTATGGGACCTATCAACCCACCTGGGAAGCGCAGTGGTGCATGGTACATAATCACAGTGACAGATTATTTGACAAGATGGGTGGAAGCCGAACCAATTATATATTGCACCACTGCGACAATGGCACAATTTTTGTTTGACAATATTGTTACTTGGTTTGGATGCCCAAATATATTGATGAGTGATCAGGGGAGTCACTTCATCAATTGCACAGTCAGTGCATTGACAGGAAGAGCTTCAGCTCTAGCATAAGCAGAGTACCCCATACCATCCATAGGAAAATGGCACAGTGGATGCTTTTAACAAAGTATTGGAGCATGTACTTACAAAGGTTTGTAATGCGAACCACGATGACTGGGATTTGAAGATTCCAGCAGTCTTGTGGGAATATCGCACCACTTGTAAAATATTGACGGGGCAGACACCGTTCAAACTGGTGTATGGGAAAGAGGTGGTTATGCCTATGGAGTACTTTGTTCCAATTTTTCCCATAGCATCAGCAACAGGCATGAATGATGAAGCAGCGTTGGCAAAACGACTAGAGTAATTGGTACAGATTGAGGAAGACCGCTTTATCGCAGGTTTTCACTAGTGCGTGGAGAAGGGTCGGCAAAAATCTTGGCATGATCGCCATATAAAAAAAAAACAATTTCAACAAGGTGACTTGGTGTTGTTGTATGATAGCAAGTTCACGAAGCATCCAGGTAAATTACAGATGCATTGGCTCGGTCCATATCGCATCAGTTGCATAACTTCAGGAGGCACAGTACAACTGCAACATTTAGATGGAGCGATGCTACCAAAGCTAGTAAATGGTAGTAGGTTGAAGCCCTACAGGACGGGATCAGAGCAGCATGATGCCTAAATGCATTGTAGGAAAATATATATATATATGTAGGATGCTAGGTGGAAAGCTGGCGCACTAGCAGGGACCAGATGTGCAAGTCAGAGGGATTGTATTGTAGTTTGGGAGCTGTGCTACAACAACCACAGGGTTGCAATGCAGTCAAATCAGCAATAAGAGTAGACATTTAAATGCAGTTAATTAACGGCGCTCGGTGAAGTGACCTGTAGTTATGGAGGATCCGACTGTTCGATTGGCAGGATCGATCACAGATTTGGCTAATTAATGTGTGATTTGGTCATAATCATCGTCATGATTTGGTCATAATGATGGAGGGATCGATTGACGCTATAAAAATTGGCTGAGGCTGGTCAGAAGCCATTATTTTGCAAAGAGTGAGTAGAGCCAATCCATGTCGAGCTGAATTGTGTAAGGTTGAGTTGTGTTGCAGAGTGGAATTGCAGTGTGTTGAGTGTGTTTCCAAGTCGAGTGGGGTTGGGAAACACTTTGGCATTGTAGTAGTCGAGTGCGGAATGCCGGGTGAATTAGATACGATTGAGATTTCGAGTGAAGTAGAGTCACCCTTCATCCCTGTAACTATTGAAGAAAAAGTTGCTAGTATGCTAGTTGGGTTGTCGTCAGTGATGCGGAAGAAGAGGGGGGGGACACGGCCTAGCTTTCCGCCACAAGAAAAGTGACGGACTCGATCCTCTGCACAAGTGTTGGCAGACGTAATCGAGGTGAGTTTGTCGAGCTCAAGCGTCGTGGAATCCGAGGCCTGAGAAAGGGTATTTGCTATGGATATCCTGGGGTATAGACCCCCCTGTCGACCTGGTGTGCAGCCTCGGAAGCCCACCAAGAACTAGCGGTACCAAATTAGGATGCCAACACTCCCACTAGGCATGGTCTGCACTACCAACATTATTCCTGCACTGATGCAGTTGAAGTATGATGATCATGATTTGCTGGTGCTGCAGGACGTTATGACGGAACCTTTTCTGCCAAGAGCAGCAGGAGCGGTCGACCCGACACCACAGATTCCACATGATTGGGCAAAGGGATTGGACAAAGTAGGATTGTTGGGCTTGATCTACATGCAACACTTTGGGTGGTTAACAGAGGCAAATTCCTGCGTTAGTAAGCTTGTGTCCTGCTTTCATGGCAGAATTTTGTTGTTAGACAGACCGGTCACCGTTACAGTTGACCTAATTTCCAAAATCAAGGGATTTCCGAAGGATGGACCGGAACCTTCGCAATATTTCAGAGGGAAGGAGAATGAAAAAAAGTGGGTAGCGAGGTTGGTACAACGTTACAGCTTGGAAAATGACGTCCATGCCTACCGCATTGACAATATTAATGATAGGGAGGTCCGCATCGGGGTGAGGATTCTATGTTGCAAAGTTGTACGAAAACACCGACCCAACCAGTGCAATTCGAGGATTGTGGCATGTGCGAACTAGTGCGTGGAAGGTGTACAGATGAACTGGTCACTTTTCTTGTTGAACCAGTTAACAGAGGATGGAGCAGTTATCCAAGTAGGAAAGGGGTCATTCGCATATAGTTGGCTTTTGATTTTGATTGTGCTTGTGGCATGGATCAATCCTGATGATTACCAAGGGATGGAATTTGATGTCGCTACAGACCATAAGGGTGCGTGCTATCAGAATTTGTGGTGGGTGCAGGAACCAAAGTGACTGAAGGATTGCGCAACACAGTTCTGGCTCTACTAGGAAACACTGCAAGTGGTAGCTGAGCGTGTTCTGCGGTTGTCGCAGGAAGCCGTCGTGAAATATAAATGGATTTCCAAGTTTAAGATTGGCCTGCACAGCATTCATGTGCAAGCGTGATATGGGGAAGCAGTGGTTGCAGAACCATTACAAATTGTCTGATGAAGAGTTGGATGTGATCATTTATGAATGGCCCACAAAATGGCAAGAATCGGTTAGTCATGATGAAGAATCGATGGGGCTACCACTGTATGTACCAAGCATGGAACAACAAAATCGTCCTGATTCAGATCAAGAGTCATTGTAGACCCCTATGGATGAAGAACATGATCTTGAGGAGGGTAGAACAAAGGCACGCTATGAGCACAGTACGATTAGTGGCGCAACCCCAGCAATGGAAGGGTAGATGGGATGGGTTATTGCAGCCTTAAAAAATGTAACAAATGCATCAGCTAATGCAATGACACCGCAGGCAACGGCCGGTTTCAATGAGGTAAAAACTCACCTCGATTCCTTAGTTCATATTGTTTCAAAGAAGGAACTGGAGGTAGCACTTGTGTAGGTAGATGGCGCAATCAACACTACATCATGGGTTCAAAATATGCAAATTCCCTTGACTGCGATTGCGACCAATAATGAGGCACTCTAGGCCTCGTTGCAGTAGTTACACAGGTTGTCGATCGACATCAATGTCTTGTCCTCGCAAACATTGGTACAAATGCAGGCAGTTTCCATCCAGGAGTTGGCCAACAAGGAACAAGATGTCAGCGGTCAACTCTCACGATCATAGTAGAATGCGGCAGCAAATCGAAAAGAGGTAGAAGAGTTAACGGTGAAGGCGGTAGCCACTGGGGAGGTGGTAGATGAATTGCAAGACAAGCTAGAGCAGCTGATTGCTGAGAAGGCTTGAGCAATTGAGGAGTTGAAGAAGGAGCATGATCATTTGACAGTAGAGAAATCCAACCTCTGGGACAACAGCGTGCGGTTGGAGGTGGCAGTCTCTGAACCATGTCAGTATGTATTGGAGCCCACTGCGCAGTTGGATCTGGTCAAGCGAGTGCAGCGAATGGGGGGTGTCATCTCCCAATTGCAGTGTGACAATGCAGATTTAACAGCTCTACTACACCCAGGCACACCGCAAGAGAAAGTAGTTGACAGGAAATGTGCCATGGAGGAGTTGGTGACCCAGCTAGGAGAGCTAGAGCAGGCCGCGACAAAAATCACTGTAGAGACTGCACAGTTTTGGGGTAGCATCGTCCAGGACGAGCAATTAGAAGGGTTGACCAATCTGCGGCAGGAGGCAGAAGGGAAGATGGCCATGCTGAAGATGTCAATGAGAATAGTGCCATCGATTGTGCAGGTCACCAAAGCTACGGAACTGAAGGAGTTACAGCAGCGTGTTGCAAAGGCACGGTAGCATCGGCAAAAGCGCACTACGCAGTTGGATGAGTTCAAGGAGATTGGTGTGCAGTTTTCCCTCAAGGAATTTTATGCATTCTAGACGGTACAGGAAGGTCAACGGAAGGTTGCTGCGAAATGGATTGAGCACCCATCAGCGCAGGACTTGACGGAGAGTCAGGAGATCACTGTAGTGGCTAAGGATCAAGTCCAGGAAATCGATCAATAGTACAAGGACTCCATGCTGAAGATCAAAGAGTACACCATGTCCAACTGACATGGCTCGAGGGCCAGCCACAAGATTTTGTTGGGCGCCTATTGACAGGCAGTTTGGATGAGTCAGCTGCATAGCATCACGAATGCTGCAAAGGGTCAAAGATGCCACACAAGAAGGAAAACAATGTGCATGCAACACGTTTATGTATTTTTGGGTCATTAGGACAACATTATGCGGCTTTTGGGTTATTTGGACCGCAATATGTGGGTTTTGAGTCATCCTTTTTGTAAAGTTTGTTAAGAAGTAGTTAGGCGGTTTCCTAAGTGGACTGCAAATGTAAAGGCGCAAGCCTATAAATAGACTTAGTGTTGTAAGTGTTGACATACATATCCATAAGTTAATTGATGAATTGAAGTGTTGAGCATGGATGATTTTGTTTGTCTGTTAATCTGGGTTTGCGACGGAAGAACAACATTGTTGTATCTCTGGGTGTTGCGAAGGTTAATATGATGTGATGTTGAGCAGAATTACTATGTCTCTTTTTGTCTTCTGTTATGAAGGTGATGTGCAATCTGAATACATGAATGATGTAATGTTTCCTTGTTCCAAATGATGTTTTACTGCTAGATCTGTTGTGCATTAATAGTTTATTTAACAATAAGATCTGTTGAATGATGATCTGGTTTTGTCTAAATGCATAAGTTGAAATGTTAGATCTATTTCTGAATGTTGTGATAAGTTGATTAAGCGAATGCACAAAATTCCTTCTTCATTCGGCGGAAACATGGTTCTGTCAACTCTCCCTTGAACATCTCGGGTGAGACTTCATCTGCTCTGCAGGTGTTGTTGGATGGGGTAAAACCTGTCTGGGCCGATGCTTAGGGAGATCGTGTTGGGTTGGATGTTGACAGAGTGAGGAACCCCTGTCGACTAGGATTGTGTCAACAGGTTCTCGCTATCCAACAATTCAATGTTTTAAATTACATATAGATTAGGCTTGCTTTCATTTAATTTAGTGAATGTTTTGTTTCCACATTTTTAATTTCATTATTGAGTTTTTATTGCAATTTGATAGCCTTTAATCACCATGGGAAGAAACCACCGAAGATCTAGGTCTAACTTGAGAGACATGATCTTGTGATCCAATGATAAGCATCATCCTAAGGTATTAGTTTGATTTCAGTCAATTGAGTTCATTTTCGTTTGTTTTCATTGATTTTATTTTGAAATGTGTCTACCGGAATTAGTTGTTAATTATATTACGTAAGATTAGATAGACTATGATCCTACATTTCCTATGGCTACACCTCTAATTTTACAAACTCTTGGTTTGACAATTCAATGTTCATGCTGAATTATTATTGCATATATTTTTCCCAACAAATTTCGAAATGCAACAAACAAAAAATTGTACGGAATTATGTTGTCTTTCCACCTTTTTCTTTTAAATAATAATATCATTTAATATGTCAAAATTGCATTTAATGAAAGCTTTGTTCTTGTAAATTTAAGGAAAAGTTAATAAGTGACTTGTGTGCACATAAAATAATTTAGAGATGAAAGCATAATTTTTCAAAAGAAAAAATTGAACATAACCTACACATAATGCACTAGGGCGCACATTTTTTTTGTAATTTATTTTGAAAAATTATATTTTTTTATTAATTTTCAAAACCGACCATTGAAAATTGTTAATCACATTTTATACACGTGTGTGCACGTAAATTTTTTTTTACTAGTTATAAAAATCGAAAAACAAAAACTACCTTTTTGAAGAGGACGCATTGATTTGGGGTGTATATAGTTTTTGAAACTTTTTACATGTGTACTTTTTAGGTTGTTTATTTTTCTTTGCGTTGATCCAAAGTTGTGGATTTGGTTTTGTAAGTGTAAGTTTGAAAAGAAAATTTTAAAAAATTATCATATGAATTCAGAAACTTGTAAATTATATGCCAATAGATAGATGACTCCACAGGGGCTTCACTCAATAAACTGCTATCATAGCATGTTCGTTCGTGTCATATGAAACAATACCCCTAATTTCAATAAATATTGGAAAATACCTTCCAAAATCATTTTTGTTTTAACCCCTCCCAATATGCCTTCCCAATTTAAAAAACCCCTATTTTCACTAGATATTGTATGTATCAAATTTTTCATTAACATTTTTTATACCCCTTTATATTTCTATGTAGTAAATTGATATGATACCCCTCTTATGACCCCACATGCATTCTACAATGCACCTTGCTTCTTTCGATGTATATTGTGGATGCACATTAATTCACCCACAATGCAATTACTCAACCACATATCATTATGATTTGCAACATCTAATGGTCTAATGAAGATATAGGATATCACTTCTTGTATGTCACTAGAGCCAATGCACATAGTACAACATTTAGATTCCATGTTGCAGCTCCCCAATCGCTAACTAAGCCTATTGTGGGCTACGTATCCAAGCCCCCAGGGCCTGTAACAACTCTAGGAGGCTAACTAAACCTCCCAAGGCCTATAATAGGCACGAGTGGTTGGTTATTCAAGCACCCAAGGCCTATCGAGGGCCTTTAAAAATAAAAATATGGGATGATAAAGCAGGCTACTTTTGTCTTACTTTTATACACTGATATTTTTTTTATGTATGATGTTGTATAATTTTTCAATGTCATCATTGACCAATGACTACTATCAAATGCCTTGGTAAGTAGAATACATGGTTTCTATTCTAAACCCTATTTTGTATTCTTAACACTAAAAACCCTAGTTTGTATTCTAAACACTACAAACCATAATTGATAGATCCTAGTTCTATCATTTACCAATGACTAATATCAACTGCAATGTATTTCCCAAGTTGACCCCTTAGTGCAGAAATCGCATTGCCTCTCACTCACCAAAACCCTATCTTTTGGAATCATCAAACAATACAAGTTCTAAGTCATGGACCCATGGGGTAGAGGAACCCATAACACTATTATGATGTCACAAATCCAACATAGTGAATGGTTTTCATATCCAAGCAATGGTCATCATTCTATGGTCACTTGCAAGTCGCAGCCTAAACCCTTTCAGGGACACATGGTGAGTATGAGCTCGGGGCATAGAATTCAAACTAGATATTATAAATCAGTTATGTCAACTCCTACAGGTTGCTTTTGGATAGGTAACACATGGGTACACTATCCACAAACTCCTAGTTGATATATTTCCCAAGTTGACCCCTTAGTGTAGAAATTGCATTGTCTCTCACTCACCAAAACCCTAGCTTCAAGAATCGTCAAACAAGACAAGTTCCAGGACATGGAACCATGGGGGAGAGGAAAACCTAGCACTATTATGGTGTCATGAATCCAACGGACTCAATGGTTCTCCTATCATAGCCACGATAATCATTCTATGTCCAGTTGCAAGTCGTATCATATATCCTTTTAGGGACACATGGTGAATCCAATCCCGGGCCATAGAATTTTAACCAGGTAGCATAATTGAGTTTTATCAACTCCTATACGTGTGTTTGGGTAGGGCCCATGTGGTCACTGTACCCACAATATCTTGCTCGAGTTATTTCCCAAGTTGACCCCTCAGTGCAAAAATTGCATTGTATTTTATTGACCAAAACCCTAGCTTCTGGAATCGTCGAACTGGTCAATTTTTGGGCCATGGATCCATAGGGGAGAGGCACCCCTAGAACTATTCCGATGTCACAAATCCAACATATTATATAGTTCATTGATACAATCCACGGTCATCATTATATGTCCAATTTCAAGTTGCAGCCCAAATCCTTTCTGGGACATATGGTGAATCCAAGCCTGGGGCATATAATTCGAACTAGGAAACAAAAATGAGTTATGTCAACTTTTGCAGATGTGATTGGGTAGGTACAATGTGGAAAAAGTACCCACAAGCTCTCGATTGAGGTATTTCCTAAGTTGAACCCTTAGTGCATAAATTGCATTTCCTCTCAATGGACAAAACACTTGTAATGTCCCCATTTTGAACCCTTTTTCAGTAAATCATAAATGATGTAAATATTGTTATTTAATCATGGTGAGGAGCTCAAGGCCAAGGCCCCACCATTGATTTAGCGTTTTATGTATCGGCAATTAGAAATAGATGCCTATGATTCTTGTGCTAGATAGGCATAATGTAAATAAGACATCATGTAAATACGAATTTTAATGAAAATACCCACAACTAGCTATGCAATGCAACAAGGAGATGGGGCATGATTCTACAAGGAATAGGGAGGGAAATTATTCAAACCCTTGAGCCAATGGTGTTAATCCATGTGTCAATGAGAAAACCCATAAACCCTCAACTACACATTTTGGGTTATGGACACAATCATTTAATTCTTCCAAGAGTTGGTTGAGGCAGTTAATGCCTTGGGAATGAAGAGGTATGGCAGCCAATTTTGTACATCGGCAAGCCATCAACATGGGAATTTGTATTTTTGCTTCTTAGGAAAGAAAACACCCACGAAATGGTGCCCAAATCCATTCTGAACCGATAGTCTTTGCCCTCTCACGCAGTCTGAACTACTGGGCCTTTTCCCATCACGTTTTCACCATTTTTCCTGCATTTTCCATGCCTGGGAGCTCGTTTTTGCATTGGACAGCAGCTGGGAGAGAAGGGCCACGATTTGGGACTGTTATGGAGGCTGTTTTGCCCAGAATGTCCATGGACGTTTTTCTAAAAACAGATTTGGCTTCCCCGGGTTGTTCCCCATCTTCTAGTTTCATTTTTGGGTTTCCCATGTTTTTCTGAAGCTAATGAAAACCCCATCTTTGGGCATCTCACTGTAAAAACCTTTCTTCATGCCTAGCACTTAAACTTCTATTGTTATGTGCATCCCTGTTTTGATTTGAACCTGTGAGCAAGAAACTTAGAGTGGTAGTGGACAGAATTGGCTTGATAAACCTAGTGAAGGGAGTAACCTCTCAAGAAGATCAAGAGGGCTGGATACTCTTCTATGCACACCTGGGACACTCTAGAATTGGAAGGTATGGCCTGAGGGACTGTGAATTGGTGAAGGGAATACTTCCTTAAGTAGGGGTGTGTAGGCATTGTGGGTTCCAAGCTAAATAGATCTTGTAGAGGTATCTATAGCTCTGTGGTTGAGCTCACTAGCTTAGCAATTCTTCCTTTCCATTTCCTAGCAGCCTGATAAACCCAATTGTAGATTGGCTTGGCTCATCTTGGTGTATTCTTAGCTATGTGTGAGTCTGTTGTTCCTTGGTTCCTTATAGAAATCATGCCCAGCTCGGGGGGTGGCAGTTGCATCAAGAGGTTGATAAGCACAACTGGCCTATGGTTGGGTGGAATGTTGCAGTTGCATAGCCAGTTGCTTGGGACTACTGTTATAAGATAAGTATTCTCTTGTGTTAACTCCCCAATTATTATTTGATGAATATCTTGAATGTATGACGGATGAGTTATTGATATTATTTCTGCTGTGTTTTTCTTATAATTACACACTCCATATGTCTTTTATATTATGTGAATGCTTGGTTAAAAGTTTATGGGGCTAGATGCCCAGTTTTAGTATCACGATCCTCTCTATCATGCTAGTATGATGGGAGGGGACGTTACATTTTTGTATCAGAGCCGCTAGTTGTAGCATTGGACCTTTATGGGGCTACCTATCATAGTTGCAGAGGTAAGTATGCTTCCTGCTCAGCAGTGATAGATAAGAAAATTTTCAAAAATTTTCAAATTTTCAAATTTTTTCTAAGTTTCTATGATTTCTGCTGGAAATTGCAGAAGGAATTCTCTTCCGAAATTGTGGAAGGAATTCTCTTTCGAAACTACGGAAGGATTCCGCGATTTGTTCCGCAACGCGGAAGAATTCAGCGAACTGCTCCGAAACAGCGAATTTTTTTTCTAAGTGTTCGGCGTCAAAAGGAAATTTTCGGAAGGAATTCTCTTCCGAAATTGCGGAAGGAATTATCTTCCGAAACTGTGGAAGGATTCCGCAAGTCATTCCGCAATGCGAAAGAGTTCAGGAAGTCGTCCCGAAACTGCGGAAGGATTCCGTGAATCGTTCTGCAATTGCGGAAGACTTCGGCGAATCGTTCCGCAATTGCGGAAGACTTCGGCGAATCGTTCCGCAACTGCGGAAGACTTCAACGAATCGTTTCGCAACTGCAGAAGACTTCGGCGAATCGTTCCGCAATTGCAGAAGCATTCCGCAAGTCATTCCGCAATTGTGGAAACATTCCACAAACCTCCCCGCAATTGCAGAAGCATTCCACAAGTCGTTCCGCAATTGCAGAAACATTTTGCAAACCTCCCCGCAATTGCGAAAACATTCTGCAAATTGCCCCGCAATTGTGGAAGCACTCAGCAAACCGCCCCGCAATTGCAGAAGCATTCAACAAACCGCCCCGAAACTGTGGAAGCATTCAGCGAATTGCTCCATAGCTGCAGAAGCATTCGGCGAATTGCTCCGCAACTGCGGAATTGTTCGGCGTATTGCTCTGCAACTGTGGAAGAGTTCGGCGAATTTCTCTGCAACTACGGAAGCGTTCGGCGAATTGCTCCGCAACTGCGGAAGCATTTGATGAATTGCTCCGCAACTACAGAAGCGTTCAGCAAATCGCCCTGAAGCTGTGGAAAGATTTCCAAAAAAAAAAAAACGAGGGCGCTGCCCTCGACCCGCCCTGCAATGGCACAGGGAAGCCACAAGGGGGAAAGCCCCCTTGACCCCCTTTTGTTTACCCCCCCCTCATATGTCATTGATTGTGAGAAAATTCGATGATTTGACAGTTGTCAATATAACATTTTCCCACGTGCATGAAAGTAAGTTATGAATTATGAGAATATAATGCAGCTAATAGTTGTGTTGATGAACACATTTTGCAGAATCACAGTTACATCAAGGTAGCACTCTAGATAGTATCATTGGAAAGTTTTGGATTTTGGTTGGACCAAGAAAATCAACATCATGGATGATGCACAGGATCCCTATGAGCCTGAGACAGATGCCATGGGGGAGAACATACATGTTGAAAATGCTGAAACAGAATCTAATGGGAGAAGAAATCAAGAGACTCCTCCAGGTATTGCAACGATCATGAGAAGCCTAAGGGTGGAGTTGCAAAGCTGTAGGGAAGATAATGAAAGGATGATTAAGGCTCAGGAAGAACAAAATCAGTTGAACGCAGCCATGCTACAAAGTTTGACAGACATCCAAAGGAAAATAAACTCTGGGCATCAGACATCAAATCTAGAAAGGGGTGGGAGTAGCTCTAGAAGGAATTCCCGTAAGAGGGCTAGTAGCTCAAGAAAAGTTTCTATAGATAGAACATATACTCCAGAAATCTCTTCTAATGAATCATCTGACTCTGAAGCATCCATTGAGGGTTCAAGCTCTTCATCTCACGGAAGTAAGAGGAAGAAGCACTACCATAACAATTCACATGGGGAATTTAAGAAGGAAAAACCTCCTACATTTGATGGAGAGATAAAGTCCGGTCAAGAAGCTAAAGCTTGGCTTCTTGGGATGAGAAAGTATTTCCAATTCCAAGACTACTCTGGAAATACGAAGGTAAGGGTAGCCATCTTCAACTTGAATGGAAGAGCATCTATATGGTGGGAACACGTCAGGCAAGTGAGGAAGATCAATGAAAGGAAGATTGTGTGGAAGCAGTTCAAGAAATACTTCAAGCAGAAATACCTCTCTGACAGGTACTATGATGATAAGATCAAAGAGTTTCATGAGCTGAGATTGGGACAATTGACCATGGAAGAATGTGCAAACAAATTCTTGGAGATGCTAAGATATGTCAGGTACATTCGAGATGATAAGGTGAAAATTCAGCGTTTCCTAAGTGGACTACCCTAGTCATATAAAGATAGAATTGAGTTTGATGAACCTCGAACTCTATAGGAGGCCATAAGAAAGGCCAAGTATTGCTTTGATCAGAACAGAAGCAAACCAGAATTCCATAAGGCATGGAAGGATCGGAAAAATGAAAAGTTTGATCAAAGGAAGAAGGGGTTCAAGCCTCCTCAATTCCAGAATCAGCAAAGGCAACCATCACAGGTTGTGACTAAGCCAACAAGGATGATGGGAGACAAGCCAAGAGATCCAAAGGAACCAAGAGAACCACTTCAATGTTGGGGTTGTGGAGGAGACCACATGCTTAGGAACTGTCCACATCGGAATGGGAATGCAAATCAAGTCCAAAACATCCAAGGAGCTGAAACTGTGGGTCAAGTGGCGAGGACAATCCCTAGAATCTATGCAGCACTAGACAGCCGCCAGGCAGATCATCAATCAACTATGGTTGAAGTTGAAGGTAAGATTGATAAGCAATATGTTTCTATTTTGATTGATCCTGGATCTACTCACAGTTATGTCACTCCTAGAATTGTTGAGGTTTGTGCTTTCAAGAAATTAAAGCATAGTAAATCATGGTTAGTTCAACTGGTCACTGGAACCAAGAGAAAAGTTAGTGAAATAGTAGAGAAATGTCCATTAGAGATGGATGGGCTATTCACTTATGCAGATCTGTATATTTTACCACTGGGTTCCTATGATATTCTCATTGGAATGGATTGGTTAGAAGCACACAGGGTTAAACTTGACTACTGCAATAAAACATTTGAATGCATGGATGAAGAAGGAAACCCGAGGGTTGTAAAAGGCATTCCAAAGGTGACTTCTGTTAGATAGGTTTCAGCCATGCAGTTGAAGAAGTTATGTAGGAAGGGATGTCAATTGTATGCAGCCCACATTTTAGAGGCAGTAGAGAGTGAAACTCTAAAATTGGAGGACTATCATGTATTGCAAGAATTCAGGGATGTTTTTCCTGATGAGGTTCTAGGACTCCCTCCAAAGAGAGACATTGACTTTACAATTGAACTTGTGCCAAGAGTGGCACCAGTGTCTAAGACACCCTACAGGATGAGTACACCAGAATTGCTAGAATTGAAAATGCAATTACAAGAGTTGCTAGAAAAGAAGTATATTAGGCCAAGTGTGTCCCCGTGGGGAGCACCTGTTCTATTTGTGAAAAAGAAAGATGGAACACTCAGGTTATGTATTGACTACAGGTGGTTGAACAAAGTCACTATGAAGAACAAATACCCATTTCCCCGAATTGATGACATTTTTGAACAAATGAGAGGAGCAAAGGTATTTTCAAAGATTGACTTGAGTTCTGGTTACCATCAGGTAAGATTTAAAGAAGAAGATATTCATAAGACAGCCTTTAGAACAAGGTATGGACACTATGAGTTTGTAGTGGTACCATTCGGTCTCACAAATGCACCAGCTACATTCATGTGTCTTATGAATAATGTTTTTAGCAAGTATTTGGACAAGTTTGTTCTTGTATTCCTAGATGACATTCTCATCTATTCTAAGAATGAAGAAGAACATGAAGAACATTTGAGAATGACAATGCAATTACTAAGAGTGCATAAGCTGTATGCAAAGTTGAACAAATGTGACTTTTATAAAGATAGAATTCATTATTTGGGTCACATCATCTTCGACGAAGGAATATCTATAGACCCTGAGAAGATTGAAGCCGTTATGAATTGGCCAACTCCAAGGAATGTGACTGATGTAAGATCTTTTATGGGCCTTGATGGTTACTACAGGAGGTTTATTGAAGGATTCTCCAAGGTTGCAAACCCTATCACTTCTTTGCAAAAGAAGGGAATAAAGTTTGAATGGTCACCAAGATGTGAGGAAAGTTTTCAACGGTTGAAGAATCTTCCTACAAGTGCACCAATTTTGAAAATTGCAGACCCAGAAAAAGACTTTGTGGTATGTACCAATGTATGCAATCAAGGACTTGGAGGAGTTCTTATGCAAGACAACCACGTGATATGCTATGAGTCAAGAAAGTTGAAGGAGCATG
The DNA here is from genome assembly GCA_027924585.1 of Larix kaempferi. Taxonomy (NCBI): domain Eukaryota; kingdom Viridiplantae; phylum Streptophyta; class Pinopsida; order Pinales; family Pinaceae; genus Larix; species Larix kaempferi. The sequence continues at coordinate 15,102,781 of BSBM01000073.1, forward strand.
AGAAGAACTATGCTACTCATGATATAGAACTTGCAGCCATAGCACATGCTTTAAAGATGTGGAGGCATTACTTAATGGGAAGAAAATTTGAGTTAAGGACAGACCATTGTGGTCTGAAATACTTGTTTGATCAGCCAACTTTAAATGTTAGGCAAGCTAGATGGTTGGAATTTTTGTGTGAATTTGATTTTGAAATCAAACACATAAAACGGAAAGAAAACAAGATGGCTAATGCACTTAGCAGGAAGGTACATGAAATGCATGTGGTAGTGCTTAGTACTTTCCAACCAGATTTGAGGCAGTAGATTGTTAACCATATAACACATATTTCAAGAAATCTAGAAAAATTCTATTCCAAGGACTTCTATGACATTGAATTTTTTTGTAAACATTTTATTTATTTCATTTAATTTGTAAAAATTATGCATTAAAGAAATATTCCATTAAAATTGGAAAAACTAATCCTAGAAAGAATGTTTTTATTGATCACAAATTTTATTTACTCCAAGTGTTTTTAATATACAATCATAAAAAATGAAATGTTGTATCATTTATAACTAGTTTGGTATGCCATAAATTAGGAGGAGTATATGAAAATCTGTAATTTGTTGAATCGTGAGAAAAAATATTCATGAAGATATAAAATGTAGGATTAATGAAGTTAAGTTGCACACATAATTGCATGTTTTATTACAAGAAGATCTCTATCTATATTTGAAGTGAACAAAGTATCATATTAAATATTTTTATTGTTAAATAACATATTATAATATAGCATGATTGGAAGGAAATCACAATATTAAATTAAAATAAAATAAATGATAAGAAATGTATTGATGTCGAACCAAATAATAACTATAAATTCGTCAAAATTGGGATAGTTGTTAGGTACAACATTATACATACACAATGAAAGTGTGAAGAAATCGAATTAAGAAATCATGGCCGAGAATTACTTTCACCAAAAGGCAAAGAAAATGATAAGATTTTTAAATGTCGAAGAAATAGATGTTGAAACATATTTTTCAAATCTTTTAGTTGAACTTTATATATGACCCCATGCTCTTTTGAATTTATTTATGGCACATATCGAATGAGTCTAAATAGTCCACTTAGTACTCATTATCAATTAATTATATGGTTTTACATTGTATTTTATTCCAAAAATTACATACCACATTTATACATTCATTTAATGCATATAAGAAGATAAAAGATAGAACATATCTCGTGCTTTGTTGGCCTGTAAGAGATTATTTCAGTTAATCATAATTGAGTTAGTAATACAAACTTACAAAAAAATGAATTGAGAAATCAAATTTCTTATAGTTCAATGTCACTCACTTATGACCAATCACGTACTACCCTTAATACCACTTAGCACTCATTAGCAATAAATTTTGTGTTTTTAAACAATTGCAACTTTAATTATATGGGGCTTTATTTCAAAAATTATATACTGCATTGATAAACTCCTCTTATTAATGAATAATACGCAAATAAAAGTCAATAATTTATTTCATGCCTTGTTGGCTTATATGAGATTATTGCAATTATAAACTATTAACTTAAGAATACACATTTACAAAACTTTGTGTGTGCCTTGTTGGCTTTTATGAGATGATTTTAATTACAAATATTTGATTTAAGAACGCAAATTAAAAAAATATTTTGAATGGGGAAATCAAGTGGTGTATGATGCAAAAAAATGTCAAACTAAAGGCAATCATAAATAATATTAATAATTGTATTTAAATATTATTGTTAATTCTCATCTATCTATAAAAGTTTTAAAAACATACAAATTAATTCATCAAAAAATGTGTCCAACTTGTATTGAAATATTGCAATGTACGCGTTAACAAATTTCTAAAAATTAATATCTTCACCTACTATAAAGAACTCAATGTTCTATTGAGCATTCGAATGTAGTTGCGTTTCTCTTTGATACGATGAAGTGTCTTAAAAAGGGGGAATAGAATTTGGACAAGCCAAGTATCAGGTTCATGTCCTATATAAGCCTTTGTTAAGATACAATTTGACCAATATCCGGGGAATTGAGAAGTAAGCTTTGATGTATCTATTAGCAATGTATTTGATTCTTCGTACATATTTCCATATTTGAACCACACATCACTTAACATTTTCTCATAAAACTGTATCACACTACATTATTTGAATTTTGTTTGCAAGTGACAATGAGACATGTCACATATGAATTCAAAGTCACTTGTATCGGTATTTGATTTTTCAACTACTTGTTGAATGTTTTTACATTGTATTTTATTCCAAAAAATACATATCACATTTATACATTCATTCAATGCATACAAGAAGATAAAAGATAGAGCGTATCTCATGCTTTGTTGGCTTTTATGAGATTATTTCAATTAATCGTAATTGAGTTAATAATACAAACTTACAAAAAAATGAAATGAGAAATCAAATTTCTTATAGTTCAATGTCACTCACTTATGACCAATCTCGTACTACCCTTAATACCACTTAGCACTCATTAGCAATTAATTTTTTGTTTTAAAACAATTGCAACTTCAATTATATGGGGTTTTATTTCAAAAATTACATATTGCATTGATAAACTCCTCGTATTAATGAATATAGGCTAATAACAGTCAATAATTTATTTCATGTCTTGTTGGCTTATATGAGATTATTGCAATTATAAACTATTAACTTAAGAATACACATTTATAATAAGTTATAGATTGGGAAATCAAATGCTTATACCTTTCAAAATCATTCATCTATGACTCATCATGCTTTAATCTAAATTCTAGTACACTTAGCACTCATTATCATTGAAGTAATATTTTTTGTAAGAAATGTGCTTTTATATAGATGGAGGTTTAATTCAAAATTTGTGTGTCACTTGTATTAATGCATATAGATCAATAAAACTAAAGAGAACTTCATTCCTTGTTGGCTTTTGTGAGATGATTTAAATTACAAATAATTGATTTAAGAGTATGTAATTTAAAAAATATTTTGAATAGAGAAATCAAGTGTTGTAATGCACTTGTATTAATACATATAGATAAATAAAACTAAAGAGAGTTTCTTGCATGCCTTGTTGGCTTTTATGAGATAATTTAAATTACAAATAGTTGATTTAAGAGCACAAATTTAGAAAATATTTTGAATGGGGAAATCAAGTGTTGTATGATGCAAAAACTTGTCAATCTAAAAGCAATCATAAATAATACTAATAATTGTATTTATATATCATTGTCAATTATCATCTATCTATAAAAGTTATAAAATCATACAAATTAATTCACCAAAAAATGTGTCCAACTTGTATTGAAATATTGCAATGTAATCGTCAACAAATTTCCATAAAATAATATCTTCACTTAATACAAAGAACTCATTTGTGTTTTAAAACAATTGCAACTTCAATTATATGGGGTTTTATTTCAAAAATTACATATTGCATTGATAAACTCCTCGTATTAATGAATATAGGCTAATAACAGTCAATAATTTATTTCATGTCTTGTTGGCTTATATGAGATTATTGCAATTATAAACTATTAACTTAAGAATTTACATTTACAATAAGTTATAGATTGGGAAATCAAATGCCTATACCTTTCAAAATCATTCATCTATGACTCATCATGCTTTAATCTAAATTCTAGTACACTTAGCACTCATTATCATTGAAGTAATATTTTTTGTAAGAAATGTGCTTTTATATAGATGGAGGTTTAATTCAAAATTTGTGTGTCACTTGTATTAATGCATATAGATCAATAAAACTAAAGAGAACTTCATTCCTTGTTGGCTTTTGTGAGATGATTTAAATTATAAATAATTGATTTAAGAGTATGTAATTTAAAAAATATTTTGAATAGAGAAATCAAGTGTTGTAATGCACTTGTATTAATACATATAGATAAATAAAACTAAAGAGAGTTTCTTGCATGCCTTGTTGGCTTTTATGAGATGATTTAAATTACAAATAGTTGATTTAAGAGCACAAATTTAGAAAATATTTTGAATGGGGAAATCAAGTGTTGTATGATGCAAAAACTTGTCAATCTAAAAGCAATCATAAATAATACTAATAATTGTATTTATAGATCATTGTCAATTATCATCTATCTATAAAAGTTATAAAATCATACAAATTAATTCACCAAAAAATGTGTCCAATTTGTATTGAAATATTGCAATGTAATCGTCAACAAATTTCCATAAAATAATATCTTCACTTAATACAAAGAACTCAATGTTCTATTGAACATTTGAATGTAGTTGCATTTCTGTTTGATACTATGAAGTGTCTTTAAAAAGGGGAATAGAACTTGCACAAGCCAAGTATCGTGTTCATGTCTTATATAAGCCTTTATTAAGATACAGTTTGACCGATATCCGAGGAATTGAGAAGTAGGCTTTGATGTATCTATTAGCAATACATTTGATTCTGTGTACTTATTTCCATATTGGGACCACACGTCGCTTAGCCTTTTCTCATAAAACTGTATCATACTACATGATTTGGATTTTGTTTGCAAGTGACAATGGGACCTATCCCATATGAATTCAAAGTCACTTGTATCAATATTTGATTTTTCAAGTACTTATCGAATGTACTTGTTAGTAACATTTGATGTCCATATCGCAACATCATAATGTTTTAGGCAGTATTTTAATACTTCTAATTGAAAAGGCCTACAAAAGTAGGATCTATCACCAAGCTCCCAATCTGGTTTTCTTTGAATTTGACAACTCGTTTCATCTTTGGAATACGACGAGAAGAATACTCCTTCCATTTCAAAGATCAACAAGATCTTCCGACTGATATTAACTCCCATCTACATTGCTGCCACATATATAACATTAACATATTTTCACTTCAAAACTTCATTGCTTAATGGCATCAAAACATATCCAATTTATTTCCACTCCCAAACAAACAACTTAATGAAAAAAATAAAAGTAATTTTTGTGGAATAGTTTTTTTATACAAACACATTCAACTACTACTCAAATCACTAATTTTTAAGAATTGTAATGAGATAAACTACAATTTAAAAATATAATTACAATAGTCAAATTCATTTGAACTAATTATATGTTAATATCTACATACTACCTAAATTTACAGTTTTTAAGTTTAAATCAAGCAAACTATTTATATGTTCATTTTTACATACAACCTCATACGATATTTTAATTTTCAAGAAATTATAAGAAAAATTCATATAAGCACATTGCAATGAAATTCAAATCACAATTTAAAAATATAGTTACAATGGTCCAATTCAAACCAATTATATGTTAATTTATACACACCACCTAGATTTACAATTTTTTAAATTTCAATTAAACAAGCTAATTATAGGTAATTTTTACATACAACCTGATATGATTTTCCATTTTTTTAATTTCTAAGAAATAAGAAAATTTCATATGATAACATTGAACTAACATTCAAATCACTGATTTGTAAGAGTTATAATGATCAATTAAGACGCAATTGATAAATAAACTGCAATTGCTCAAACATAGTAATTGTACATTAATTTATACATACAACCTAATACAATTATTTAATTAATATGGAATACTACATTTTTATGCAAACACATAAGACTACTATTCAAATCACTAACTTTTTATAACTCAATATCTCAATATAAATAAACAAATTAATAATATGTTAATTTATAATAATGACACAACAACAATCCTTATATGAGTATTATGAAATAATATTGACATTAAATTGATAATAAAATAAAACACAGTAATAACACATCACATGTAGAATTAAGTCATCAAATGTACAATGACCAAGAATTTATATTATAAACTTCAAGATTTTGTTTATAGAGGAAATGAATAACAGTCATCTTAATGCACTATTAAAAGTCATTGAAGATTCTTCAAAATATCTCGAACATCGGGTGCCTTGTAGAATTGATTCAATAAGCTCCACAGATCAGCGATTAACCATTTATCCTCATTCTTTCCATCAAACGAAGGGGCAATAATCACATTTTCTTTGGGATTTTCTTTCTTTGTCTCCATTGAACAATCCACTAGAATAGTGTTAGTAGCATCATATTGAGAATACATTCTCCACACTTTTTTCAGATGTTTTTTGTATATAACTTGTGTTGAATTATCAATGTCATTTTTTCCCTTTTGTTGTTTGCAATCTGAAGCAGTCCATGTAAACAAAAATTTAGCTTGTAATGTTTCTGAAACCAGCTTTTTCATAACTCTTGTTGTGTTTTGTTTCAAAGATGTCATCCAAATTGCAATGTCAAGAGATTCTTTTCTGGAACACATTTCAAGAAATGTTTTTGCATGTGGACGAAACCAAAATGATTTTTTCTCTATCGTGTAATCTGCGGCCCTTCCCATTTTCTCGATAAATTCTTTCACCATCAACGCTCTGATAGAAAATGTTATTCAATTCAAAAATAACTAATTTCTTTTGACTTATAATAGCTGCAAAACAATAATGGATATCATAGTAAATTCATTTTATTCATGCTACATAAATTATTATTAAAAAAAATTGTTGAAGAAATACACTCACTTTGAGTATTTTTTGTACTAGTTATTGATAAGCCACACTTCTCTTGTATTGTCTTCATAGAACCTAGAGCCAAAATAACAAACCTTCAATCAAATACCAATAATACTTCTTTAAATCATTTTTTTTTTATAAGACATATTTTATGTTTAATTGAAAATAAGAGACATGTGAAGTACCTGATATGATATCATGTTCTTGACTATGGCTTTCTGTCACATTCCCTTGATCACTGTCTTTTTTCTCCTCATTTGCCACTTTAATAAACATATGAAATGTTATAAAATGTATCAACGAATGAAATTCATTAAATAAATAGGCATAGAATCCAAAGAATCACTAGAGAAAGAACAAAACAAGTACAATACAACAAAAGAAACAAAATAAATTATGTACCTGGTATGGTATTTTCTTCGTCTTGTATTTGCATCTCGAAAACTTCTTCGACATTGTGCACACTATGTTGATCATTGCTTTGTTGCAAAGTGTCGTCGTTGTTTTCTTTACAATTTCCGCCATTAGTAGTTATAGTAAACATCTTGTTAATCAAGATTTATAAATAGCATAGAATCCAAAGAATCACTAGAGAAAGAACAAAACAAGTACAATACCTGGATATTCCAACAGCAATATATTAGACATTGGTTTTTGCAATTGGAAGGATTCTTGATTAGTCAGCATGGTAGTCCTTTGTAACTCGTTTTCTACGACACATGCCATTCTTCTTCCATATGTACAGCAAGCCTGCTGTAAATTTGTCCCCGCATAAAGAGAAATAATCAAATTTAGATCACCATGTTGTTGATGCATTTGCAATAATTCTTCCCAGAATTCAAAATCTCTCTCCTTTTCATCAGATATGTCTCTAAAACTGTGAGAGTATCTTGAGGCCTCTAAACTTTTTGACTCTTCACTATAGAAATGTATAGTTAAAACTATATCATAACTATAGTTATTTTGTTCTTTATATTCATAAAGACTGGTAGCCATTTTATAGTTGACATTTGAGTCCTTGACAACAATCTCCAGAGCTTGGCGTACATCCTTACAAGACCAAATTTCTACTAAGATAATCATAGTAAAATCTTTCAACCCATTTTTTTCGATTAAAAATTGAAACAATTCAATATAGTGATCCTTAAGGAATGATTCATCTTTCAAAGCCAATGTATCCAACACAACAAAGTCAGTGTATAACATTGGTTGAAACTGACAAGGAAAAGAGTGCAAAAGTGTTGACAAGAGGCTAGGACCCCCATAATGACAACCGAATTCAAAACTGTTCTCAATTTCCTCTATATCTGTCGATGCATCAATTATTCTATCAAGGACCACACAGGCTTGTGGAGAAAGGGACTCTATTTTTGTATTTCGTGATCCTTTTACATATTTAAACCCTTCCATTATCTTACAGAAGTTGGCAAATATGATATCAGTAATTCCATAATGCTCAAGAATATTGGATATTGTAAGAATCTTATCATTCAGATTCTTATCATGACTTTTGCAATATGTTACCATTGCCTCCAAAATTGTTCTTTTGGTTTTCAATTGTGAACAATAATATTTCATTTTTATGGCATTGGTTGGATGGTTCACTGGAATAGAAAACCAGACAGTTCCATCCAATAGTTTATCTGCTACAGAACACATTTCTTCAGCGGTTAGTCCCTGAAGGGGACGGAAAGAACTTGATACCAAATTGTTCAGACTATTTGTCTTATAGTTTGGATCCTTAGGTTGGTTTGGAGAACAAATTAATGTCCCTAGTTTGTAACAATTAAAAACAACTTCCCATTTATCCCAAGTAGTATCATCAAGATATAACAAGAATTTTTTTTCAGCAAAGTTTGTTAGTGGACAATCGAAGAAAGAGCACAACATTTCATCATCAACCTGATAAAAAATAACAAATATAAATTAGTAAGAATGTGATATCAAAAATAAAATAGCTATGAATTTAGTTATAACAATATAAACTAAGTGAAAAAAAAAAATTGCATACCTTGTCTTCAGCCGTCTTAGAATTCCCACATTTTTGTTTCTTTAATTTATTTGTGGTAATTAGGAATTGTCTTGCAGATCACACAGAATCAATGAATGGAGTTTTGAAGAACACTGTGTTTGCAGAATTTAACTGGCAGCAAATACGAATCACCACACTGGGAGCAACTAATGGATCTAAGAATCGAGCATTACGTTCTTTGTAATTCTGTTTTGCCTCCCCGAATAGACTGAATTTAGGATTTGATAATATTTCTTTTGCTGCTTGAATGGTGTGTTGCCCATCAACTATCCAAAAATTGATGTTCTTGGCATTTATATCCATTTCATTCATGATTTTCACAGGGTTTCCAATCGGATCAGACTCTTTTGTGTCAAATGGAATCAGAAGAGCATCACGCAATGATGCTTGAAATTTCTGTAGGAATGATTTTACTAATACTCGAACATTTAAATCATCCCGTGATCTCAATTTATATAACTTGGGCGCTTCTACACATCTTCGAACATCCACCTTCATGGTAAAAGAGCTTGAAAATAAATAACTGTCCTTAAAATTTTCATGGATTTCATCGCATTGGTCAGCAAGCTTCTCTATCTAAGAGTCTTCTTTTTGGGATTTTACAAACTCTGTAGTAGGCATGAAATCACTTTCTTTAATGCTATGTTCTAGCTCAGCTAAATATACCCTTCTCAAAGCAAGCATTTGAGCCTCGAGTTTATCATCTGGTATTTTATCAAGTAGTTTACCTCTTTGTTGCAAATAAAGAAACACGGATGATGTTTTCTTACATCTCACATAGCGATATTTCATAACGTTGGTAATACGTTGTACAAGATCATCACAACTCTTTAGACCAGATTCATTGAAGCTCTCAAAACTGTCCAACTTAAACTGTGACTTTTTTATTGACTCTGGAAATTCTGTATTAGTATCAATCAAATCTGGTCTAAATGTTGTGTAATCAACTTGGCAAGAAAATAATTTCACTTCATTTTCTTCAATTACCTCCATTTGAAAATCGATCTGACTATGATTGAGAGCATAGCAACTAACAATTATTCCTAGCCTTTCTATATCATTTCCATCCATGGATCCAAATAGATACATATCTGGAAACATATTCATGGGACTTTCAATCTCAACATACCAATCTTTGACATACTCATATGCAGCAGATGTTTCGAACTTTTTAATCATTTCAAAATTAGAACCCATTGTTGAATTTGTAGTGCCCCTCCTATAGGGGCCTTCATGCTTAACCTGAAACTCAACCACTTGATACACAAGAGATTAGAAAGCACAATGACTAGATAAATAAACTAAATAAATGAATAACTTAGCAAATTAAAACAAACCATAACCTGTCTTTGATACCATCTTGTCCACTGTCGTCTGCGTCTTCCGTAGGATCCCTCCAGCAAAGCTTGTTTAACCATAGGCGAAGCAACCGTTAGCTTCGCCATCCAACCATAGGCTCATGCTTTCAGTCGCATGGCCTCCCCCGAGCTTTGGGTCGTAGAGCTCACACAAGTATTTCAGAAATTCAGCTTGGGCTTCTCTTCCCACCAGGATTTCTGAGCCAAACCCTTAGATAGAAGCAAGTCTTTGAGGCATTCGAAAATTACGACAATCGTCCAAATTATCGGCCCTTTACCCATTCGCCAAGCCTTCCTTATAAAGGAAAATCTCATGCGACACATGTCGCTTCATGCATAATTAAATATTTTCAATTAATTATTTAATTAAAACACTCACCCATCCAAGTGTCAGTTTCTCTAGGAAGTGCACCAACACCCCTAAGTTTGCTCCAGTTTGTCCCCCAGATATTTTAATTAACTCCTAGCTTTTAGTTGACTAGGTGTCTAATCTTAGGATTCTATTTTTCTCCTAAATAATGATTTCTATTATTTTAAATGCTCAACAAAAATTACTATTCATGTTGAAATGCCTAAATTATTTTTATGCATTTGCTAAGTAATAATCTAGAGTTATTCTCATAAGTTTTTATGCAATTAAATTTAACCATCAAACTCACTAGGATCACGGTGCCGCGTCGTTGGGCTCCTAGTTCCTTAATTTTAATTCCCTGACATGGCACCACTTCGTCGGGTCCAGTCACCCATGGTTTCCATTCCTTGGCATGGTACCGCATCGTTGGGTCCTTGCGTCCATTCTTTCCGTTCTCGACAGGGTACCGCATCGTCGGGCCCTTCTGCCACCATCTTTCCGTTTTGACTTGCGGGAACTCTTGTAGGGATTTTAGGAATCGTTACCATCCATCCTCCGTCTACATGCTATCTAGGGACTAATGGCGCTGAGGAGTGAGTCCGTTCTCACTGCGCGCCCCTCAACTCGTACGTGACCAGCTCCGTCGTGGCCCACCTCGTATGCTCTCATGCATTCCTCTTGAGCAAGCGGATCAGTGCTTATCTGCTCATGTGTGGTATTCTTGTCGGAAGTCGACATCGTCGTCGCTCCCCCTGTGTGTGATTTACCCGTAATCTACGACCCTTCATGTTCCTTTGTGTGTCCATTGGTGAACCGTCTCACTTGTTTCTATACACACTTCTCACAACAATTTATTAGTAGCACTGTCCTCAATAATCATCATCTGATTTCTAAATCAAGTATTGTTAAACATTGATGATTTATTCAAATTTCTAATCAAATATACATTTCGTCGACAAATACATAATCACTGTACAGCTAGTCGTTAAGCATTTTCCACATGTACAATTTTCATATCAAAGTTAATCATTAAATAACATGAAATCGTCCATTCACAATAACTACCCAAATGCACATATATCAATCAATCGTAATCATAAATATACTCAAAATAAAATCATAGGGTTATTTTATTAACGTTTCAAACAGTTGGGTGACTTAGCAGGTGCCCTCGATGTCTACAGTAGTCTAGGGGCACTACATACACCCCTACTTATTTAGAACTTCGTCCTGAAGTTCAGAAAAAAATGGAAAGTTATGACGCATCTCAGTTGCGTACTCCCAAGTCGCAGAGCTAGGACTGTAACTGTCCTACTGCACTTTGACTTGATTAATCAGGTCTAATCATTAAGCAAGGTGTAATCAATCAATTATCCCACTCCACACGTATAATTTAATTCCTTAATTCATTTATCAATTAGTGTCGGCATTCATATCTTCAGGTTTTCCCTCAATCATTTAAGACATAACAAGGCTCAAGAGACCACTATGTCAAAGTTGTTCAGCTAGTTCACTCGATAGGTTCCCTTAAGGTCCCCAGTCATTCTAGGGGCATTACAGATGATCTCAATGACCTAAGTGCTTCTTAACATGATCATACGTTAATGGCATAGTCGTTTTTTTTTTACACAAATTCACATACCTATGATATACATATATATAACCTATGCATAGATACATGCGACTTATCAATATACAACCACAATTTCTATTTCAAAATCAACTACGCCTAACACAAATGAGTCCTTGACATTCTATACTAAAAGAGTAATCCTTATGATATAAATATTCCCATGTATTTAAATCTATAACATTATATGTAATCAATATATGGATGCATAGACTATTTCAATTTAATTTTAACCCACAAATTACGATATAATCAATAATCCCTAAGATGGGCTTTGCATTTCAAATTCATTTTGACATTACAACTAATTCGAAATGAAGACCGTATTTTCATAAACTATATTCAATACAAGTCACAATTCAATTTTAATTTAAAAGTAAATTGGGGACATATCAATACCCACAAATTTATATTGAAATAATTACTTTTCAAATCATATCAAATTTGCTCAGTAGACAATACACTGATTACCTATATTGAATCTAAATGCATTTAAATTTTATCCCAAATACATCAGAATATATTAATAGTCTTATACCCTATATAATGGATTTAAGGATATAATTCAATTTTATTTCAAAAGTAGACTAGTACTCTTGTAACCATATAATAAATCTGTATACGATTTTTACTTTCCTTTCAAACATTCAGAACATATTAACACTTTTATAACCTATGAATTAATTTAATTGCAAATTCACTTTTATTTCAATCGTGCATAACATATCGATATTTTTATAGAATTATGAACGACATCTAAATACCAATTCATATTTTAGTTTCAAATACTCAACCTATCACAAAATTTCATATAATTATAAACTATATCTAAATGCCATTTCTCATTCATTTCAAATACTGAGAACATATCAATAATTTTATAAAAATATATATATATATATTGAGCTGCCTCTAAACACAATTTCATTACAAATATGCCGAACATATCCTTTTTTCAAGTGTGATGAAAAAAAAATAAAAAAATCTAAGCCATATACCTTGCGGCCGGCTCATTCAATTGTAACGCTTTCATAATCCTACACCCATACTCAATTCACAGGTTATTAAAATCTCTAGTATGACTCAGATTTAGTTTGGCAGTCATGAATATTTAATTTACTAAAGTATTTTACAGTCTCTTTACATTCAATCTGGGTAGTCTCGGTACGGAGTAATAAAACATTTCGGTGAGTTCTTAAGCTCTATCGATGGGAGGGTTATGGTGTGACAGCAACCTAAGTGCACAGCATTAAGAGATCAGACATAAAAGGAATATAATTCTTCTCAAGGGATGGCATACTAGAATCACGCCGATGAAACAATTAATGGGCAGACTTATAGGGGAGGCCGCCATTCATGAATGGTTCGGTGTTTTTCTCACGGTTATCCATCGCCATGTCCCCAGCTCTTTAATATCAGGAGTTACATCGCCACTACCGATCGGATGGATTTTGGAGTGATGAGTCTCGCACCTGCATCAATTAATAACTACCGGAATGCCGTGAAGCATGGCGCTGTCAGCGCGCCAATCGCAGATCTCACTCACCTCTACCTGTCACTACTGCAAGACGAATTTAATGGGTACTATCATTGTACACAAGTCATTTCGGTTGCAACAGAAGTATGCGGTGCTACAGAACTCATGGGACAGGATTTTAATGGCTTCACGATATCTGCCAAAGTGGAAAAGTTACGGATATCTTCCTAAGTGGGAAAGTTACGCTGCACAAGGCTAGAGTCTACGCGATTTAACAACTAAATAAACCCTTTATAATCCCACCAACGTATCCTCTGTTATCTAAAGTGACAAGTGGCACTAATCTAGTTAACTCCAGGTAACTTTTCGCTGCCTCAACAATTCATAAGTTAACATCGACTAGGACTGCCAAGTGCTCAATAGAAGGTAGTCAAGGATACATGAGGACGTTTGAGGAAAAATAAGCCAACTCAGCTCGCAATGATCGCAGCGTTCAGATGTTGTCGAGTGTAATCAATTGGAGGACTCACAACTCTCTATCATTTCCCTAACCCATGCTTTAGCAATGTACACAGAACAATTAAAGATTTACAATAATTCGCATAACAATAATATATCGGATAGGATCTACACATCATCTCACGCACAGGCAGACTCATAATTATTTTTAGCACACCAAGGAGTTAATTTCACCAACGTTTCCTCATTTCCATAGTGACATTCTCCCAGCGATTTCTAACTACCGGTGTACAGCATATCACAAAATAAAGATTCGCACACTGTTCCTTAATTTAAAAGGATGGAACTGGAATACAGGCTGGATAGGGATTCACATATATTTTATGTAATATCTTAACGACAGGGTGGGCACACCAACTCACGCACAGGCAGTGATACAATTTTTTTGATGATCCAGGCTGAAACTCGAGTTACACAGTAGGGGGTTTATGTTACTTCGGTTTGTAATTTATAAATAATAAACTTTAACTACAAAGTACTACTGGAAGAAAATAATTGAATCGGATATTACACACAATTATTCCTTTTGACAACTGCAAGAGTTTTACTCCGATTGTCTCCAAGCCAGATGTGTCATGCCGAGCTATTAGAAGGATGAAGACCGACGCATGCGTTCAGTAAGTTCTGAAGCATATCATCACAAGATATGTTAAATCAGTATCCCAACGGGAGAAAGATAGGGCCACAATAGTGTATCCCCAACAGTGGAGAAACGGAAACCAACTGCTATCTAAATCATGAGTTCAGAGATCGATCATGTACACCATGCAAAAATTAAGTCGATCTTTAACAGGTATTCCAGGTGACTGAGATGGGTTTATTCTTTTGTGGATTCGAGCCATCAAGCAAAGGTTTCATGGAATACCATTCCGAATCAACATCGAAATATACCCAATAAAAAAAAAAAAAAATGACTACCACAGGAACTCAAGTGTAAACTCAGCTTTCGGCAAGGATTCACAATTCAACACAGGATTTACATAAACAAGGAAAAGCAGCCGATTGAGGCGTAATCGTCTAATACTAGTATTAGCTTGGAGATCAGGATCTCATTCAATACTTACAACAGGAATCGCAGCTCAGGCACAGAGTTAAAATCATAAAAGAAACAATAGACAGTTTAGTATGTAAATCGGTAGTACGTAATTGTTATGAAATGACTCAATCGATGACCTATAAATTGAGAATAGAAATCCTGCAAGGGGATGTGAACTGAGCTTTTTTTTTTTGGAAATGCAATACAGAAAATATAAACAATCGATCTACTTTGAGTTTTGAAGAATTCGAATACTGTAAAGGTAGATCCGATCTAGTTTTCTTTTATATAACTCTACATTTCCAGAAACGTAGAGTTCCGTGTTTAAATGATAATCAATATTTCTGTCTAAATCCCAGTAAAAATTATGCAGCTACTTTCTTTGACTGGATATCACATTTATAGTCCAGATTTCAAAATTAAATCAGAACACAGTCATAACAGATATGAAAAACTTCAAATTTCAGAATTACATCAACACAGGCATATCAGATTTGAAAACTTCAAATTTCATAATTAAATCAAAGCACAGGCGTAACAGATCTGAAAAATTCAAATTTTAGAATTAAATCAAAACATAAATAGATACAGAAAATAAAAATGCTAACAAATTAGAACCTGTAGAAACGGCTTCTTCGGTCAAAATTGAAATTCCACAGACGTTGCAACTTTAAACCCGCTATCAATCACACGGTCCGCTAAAAACATAGGAGTCCGGTGCCCTCAAGGCTCGACCGGCTCTGATACCAAATGTAGTGCCCCTCCTGTAGGGGCCTTCATGCTTAACCTGAAACTCAACCACTTGATACACAAGAGATTAGAAAGCACAATGACTAGATAAATAAACTAAATAAATGAATAACTTAGCAAATTAAAACAAACCATAACCTGTCTTTGATACCATCTTGTCCACTGTCGTCTGCGTCTTCCGTAGGATCCCTCCAGCAAAGCTCGTTTAACCATAGGCGAAGCAACCGTTAGCTTCGCCACCCAACCATAGGCTCATGCTTTCAGTCGCATGGCCTCCCCTGAGCTTTGGGTCGTAGAGCTCACACAAGTATTTCAGAAATTCAGCTTGGGCTTCCCTTCCCACCAGGATTTCTGAGCCAAACCCTTAGATAGCAGCAAGTCTTTGAGGCATTCGAAAATTACGACAATCGTCCAAATTATCGGCCCTTTACCCATTCCCCAAGCCTTCCTTATAAAGGAAAATCTCATGCGACACATGTCGCTTCATGCATAATTAAATATTTTCAATTAATTATTTAATTAAAACACTCACCCATCCAAGTGTCAGTTTCTCTAGGAAGTGCACCAACACCCCTAAGTTTGCTCCAGTTTGTCCCCCAGATATTTTAATTAACTCCTAGCTTTTAGTTGACTAGGTGTCTAATCTTAGGATTCTATTTTTCTCCTAAATAATGATTTCTATTATTTTAAATGCTCAACAAAAATTACTATTCATGTGCAAATGCCTAAATTATTTTTATGCATTTGCTAAGTAATAATCTAGAGTTATTCTCATAAGTTTTTATGCAGTTAAATTTAACCATCAAACTCACTAGGATCACGGTGCCGCGTCGTTGGGCTCCTAGTTCCTTAATTTTAATTCCCTGACATGGCACCACTCCGTCGGGTCCACTAATCCATGGTTTTCATTCCTTGGCATGGTACCGCATCGTTGGGTCCTTGCGTCCATTCTTTCCGTTCTCGACAGGGTACCGCATCGTCGGGCCCTTCTGCCACCATCTTTCCGTTTTGACTTGCGGGAACTCTTGTAGGGATTTTAGGAATCGTTACCATCCATCCTCTGTCTACATGCTATCTAGGGACTAATGGCGCTAAGGAGTGAGTCCGTTCTCACTGTGCACCCCTCAACTCGTACGTGACCAGCTCCGTCGTGGCCCACCTCGTACGCTCTCACGCATTCCTCTTGAGCAAGCGGATCAGTGCTTATCTGCTCATGCGTGGTATTCTTGTCGGACGTCGACATCGTCGTCGCTCCCCCTGTGTGTGATTTACCCGTACTCTATGACCCTTCATGTTCCTTTGTGTGTCCGTTGGTGAACCGTCTCACTTGTTTCTATACACACTTCTCACAACAATTTATTAGTAGCACTGTCCTCAATAATCATCATCTGATTTCTAAATCAAGTATTGTTAAACATTGATGATTTATTCAAATTTCTAATCAAATATACATTTCGTCAACAAATACATAATCACCGTACAGCTAGTTGTTAAGCATTTTCCACATGTACAATTTTCATATCAAAGTTAATCGTTAAATAACATGAAATCGTCCATTCACAATAACTACCCAAATGCACATATATCAATCAATCGTAATCATAAATATACTCAAAATAAAATCATAGGGTTATTTTATTAACGTTTCAAACAGTTGGGTGACTTAGCAGGTGCCCTCAATGTCTACAGTAGTCTAGGGGCACTACAGAATTTATAATCTGAGTTGAATGACGCTTTTGTTTTTTGAATGCTGATTGTGGCATTTTACTTGCTTTGGAGACGACAGCTTCTAAAAACAATAATAAGCAATTATTACTATAAATAAAATGAAATCAAAATCACAAATATTACCATATAGTCTTCTAGTCTAACCATTTAGAAATGAGAGAATAATATTTAAAACCACCATACCACATGGGGGGGACGTTGTTTGTGTGTCACTTGCAATTCGTTTTTTCTTCAAATTATTCCTTGGAATTGTCATTGCACCAGAGTCCATAGCTTCTAAAAACAATAATAAATAGTCGACTATAAGTTTAAATTGTTTTAAAAATACATGAAATAATGAGCATTATCAAACAATATTCTATTACATGTCTTTTATTCACATGCACAAGAATAATAAGGGTCATGTGTTATGGAAACGTATTAAATACTTAGAGATAAATAAAAATACATTGCATCTAGCACAAGTAGAGACTCATTAAAAAGAAAAGTTTTCCTTCTCAAAAATGCTAGAAGGAAATGCTTATGCTAGAAAGAAAGCTAGCAGTCGCTAGCTTTCCTTGATCTTTTGCCATGTGCTTATTTCAAAATAGAGCACATGGCACAAGCTCAAGGTATAAGCTAGCAACCACCAATCACCATGGACAGAATTTTTCTATTGGAAAGCTAGCGACTGCTAGCTTTCTTTCTAGCATAGGTATGTGTTATTATCCTATAAGTAAATGCTTATGCTAGAAGGAAAGCTAGTAGTCGCTAGCTTTCCTTGATCTTATGCCATGTGCTTATTTGAAAATAGAGTACATGGCACAAGTTCAAGGCTTTCCTTGATCTTGTGCCATGTGCTTATTTGAAAATAGAGTACATGGCACAAGTTCAAGGTATAAGCTAGCAACCACCAATCACCATGCCTAGGGTTTTTCTATTGGAAAGCTAGCGACTGCTAGCTTTCCTTCTACCATAAGCATGTGTGACATGCTAGAAAAAAATGTTTATGCTAGAATGAAATGTAGCATTCCTTCAAAATAGAGTACATGGCACAAGCTCAAGGTATAAACTAGCAATCACCAATCACCATGGACAGGGTTTTTCTATTGGAAAGCTAGCGACTGTTAGCTTTCCTTCTAGCATAAGCATATGTGTTTATGCTAGAAGGAAAGCTAGCAGTCGCTAGCTTTCCTTGATCTTTTGCCATGTGCTTATTTCAAAATAGAGCACATGGCACAAGCTCAAGGTATAAGCTAGCGACTGCTAGCTTTCCTTCTAGCATAAGCATTTCCTTCTAGCATAAACACATATGCTTATGCTAGAAGGAAAGCTAACAGTCGCTAGCTTTCCAATAGAAAAACCCTGTCACAATGGACATGATTTTTCTATTGGAAAGCTAGCGACAACTAGCTTTCCTTCTAGCATAAGTATGTGTTATTATCCTAGAAGGAAATGCTTATGTTAGAAGGAAAGCTAGCAGTCGCTAGCTTTCCTTGATCTTGTACCATGTGCTTATTTGAAAATAGAATACATGGCACAAGCTCAAGGTATAAACTAGCAACCACCAATCACCATGTCCAGGGTTTTCTATTGGAAAGCTAGCGACTGCTAGCTTTCATTCTAACATAAGCATGTGGGTTATGCTAAAAGGAAATGCTTATGCTAGAAAGGAAGCTAGCATTCGTTCAAAATAGAGCACATGGCACAAATTCAAGGTATAAGCGAGCAACCACCAATCACCATGTAAAGCTAACGACTGTTAGCTTTCCTTCTAACATAAACACGTGTGTTATGCTATAAGGAAATATTTATGCTAGAAGAAAAGCTAGCATTCGTTCAAAATAGAGCACATGGCACAAGCTCAAGGTATAAGCTAACAACCACCAATCACTATGGACAGGGTTTTTCTATTGGAAATCTAACGACTGTTAGCTTTCCTTCTAGCATAAGCATGTGTGTTTATGCTAGAAGGAAATGATTATGCTAGAAGGAAAGCTAGCAGTTGCTAGCTTTCCTTGATATTTTTCCATGTGCCTATTTCAAAATAGATCACATGACACAAGATCAAGGTATAAGCTAGCAACCACCAATCACCATGGACATGATTTTTCTATTGGAAAGCTAGCGACTGCCAGCTTTCATTCTAACATAAGTATGTGTTATTATCCTAGAAGGAAAGCTAGCAGTTGCTAGCTTTCCTTGATCTTGTGCCATGTGCTTATTTGAAAATAGAGTACATGGCACAAGCTCAAGGTATAAGCTAGCAACGACCAATCACCATGCTCAGGGTTTTTATATTGGAAAGCTAGCGACTGATAGCTTTTCTTCTAACATAAGCATGTGTGTTATGCTAGAAGGAAATGCTTATGCTAGAAGGAGAGCTAGCATTCGTTCAAAATAGAGCACATGGCAAAATAGAGCCCATTGTATTTCATGTAGGCTCGAAATGGAAAGTCATGACTTAAATGAAAAGACATGTGAGTTTTCACTATACTTATGGAGAAATATATGATTAATATCATGTGAATCATTTAGAGAGGACTTGTGCCGAGTTCATTAATATGTTTGGGGTGTTCACGAACCCTCTTTCTTAAACAAAGGAGATAAATAATCAAGAGGAGGATGAGAATGAGACGAAGAGAAAAAAATATTGACGAGTAGTGAATCTCCAATGGGATGTACTTCCATGGATTTTTCAATATAAGTACTTGATATTGAATCACTCATAATATTTGAAATTGTAAAAAATAAAATGTAAAATTTAAAAACCTTTGTTGTTAGAAATTCTTATCAACTTCTACAAGAAGACATTCCAAATGATTATAAGGATGTGGGGACTTGATAAACATGCAATTATGTTTGTCCAAAGTTTCACGATTTAAAAGCAAAACAAAAAAACAACTTCAAGTGCATGTTTACCCAGCTCTTCAAAACTGCACATATTGTGTGGGTAAAGAATTCTACTATGAATTTTTATTGTTCCCACTCTAATCTATCGTGGTTAATGGACTATGAACAAGACAAATCACAAGCTACAAATTAGTGTAAAAGGTGCAACAAGTGAGTGATATGTTCAAAGTCGGTTTAGTGAAAGAGTCACAAAATGTAGATTATGTTTAGTTATGAGTTTGGTAGGATGAATATATAAATATAAAAAAAGTGTATGGTTTTCCACGGATATGTAACTGGGCCTTCCAAAAGCACAATTGATGGTGACAATGGATTCCACACACCAATTGACTAGTGAAGGTAAGAAAGAGGCAGTTCTACTGGCGATGGGGCAAATGTTCCAATCTAGAAGACTTGGCAACACCTCCCAACGGCAATAGCTGACTTTAGGAGTCAATTGCACCCACAAGTGCTCCTTGGTGATTTCCTAACTTTGGCCACTAAGATACCTTGCATCAAGTGTGGATCAGTGGTTCGGCCTGTACGGTATAGTGTCGTCTCCCTACAACGAGTTGGGTCACTCGTAGGGGAGAGCAGGGAAACTATACCTCGGCTTTAACTTCCTTGGGCACGGCGCACTTCTGATCCAGGTTTTCTTTTAACACTTGCTTATAGCAGGATTTATAAAGCACCCTATAAGTCAACAATGCTATGTTTCAAAATATACCTAATGAAAGTAGATTGGAGGGCATTAATGGATGCCTAGCCCAATCAATCCTACCTAACTAATTTATGTTTTGTGACCTCATGTGAAGCTTGGAGGCTACACCAAGAATATAATTTTTGAGATAATTTCTATTGCTAATAACAAGTAAATTATACAAAGACACTACCTCTAGTTTTCTATTGCTAATAACAATTAAATGTTACATATAGATTACCTCTAATGCGAAAATAGACATAAACATAGTAAAATATACATAAAGAAGACCTCCTTCATTATAGCTTTTATACCAAATTAAGTTTATTGGTTTACTTAAAGACCTGTGAACAAAAAAATAAATAAATTGAACCCATATAAATGATCCAGGTTTTCTTTTAACACTTGCTTATAGCAGGATTTATAAAGCACCCTAAGGACAACAACTATGTTTTTGGATTCCTAGCCCCAAAATCCTACCTAAACTACAAGATTCTTCTGTGCCCTCCTATGGAGGTATTAAGTGAGTAGATTTAAGCTATTTTTGAACTTAGTGAGTGACGAGAGAGTTTCTTGTGTGTGTGTGTGTGCATCAAAGAAAGTGATGGTTTTGAGCGTACATGAGATATTGCATATAAATGAAAAGGCTTTTCTTTTAAAATGAAAATAATGCAACTCAACCTAAGAGAAAAACAACTAAATAAACCATGTAAACCATGTAAAAAAAAATAAAAAAAAATAAATTGTAAAAATAAAAAAAATCTATAAACAAAATTGTAAAAGTAAAAAAGAATCTATAAACTTATCAAGATTTTCAACCTCTTTTTAATCCAGTCTTCTTCTTTACTTTTTGTTTGGCTAAGACTAAATTTAATGCCAATTCCAATGCCATTTTTTCCCATAACTTCATCTTTATCTTAGTTGGTCTTGCTTCTTTGATAGACAATAATCTAGAAGCTATGAAGCCAAGACTACTTGAATGGAAACTGTACAATATATTGAAACTATCTGTAAGTTACAAACTTATATCAAATAATTAAATATAAAAAACACTAGCTATTTAGCTATTTTTATATACAAGTAATGCTATATATTACATCTTATATACATTCATAGAGTTGATAACTATTTTTATGTACAAGTAATGCCATATACTTATATACATTCATAGAGTTGATAGCTATTTTTATGTACAAGTAATGCCATATATTACATCCTACATACATTCATAGAGTTGATTATACCATGGAGGTTTACAAAATGAAATTTAGAAATACAACATTCAAATAAATGATTGGCAATTATTTAAAATAGTTATTTAGGTCACCAATATTACCGGTTCAGTACTTGGGGAAAACCGGAAAACTTAGAATGGGTCACCAATGTGTTAAAAGATGCCCTCCTCTATCCCATAGGAAATATATATATATATATATATATATATATATATCACAAAAAAGAGGTAGTTATATATTTATAAAAAGGTTGTTGACAAACCAAATAACATAAAAAGTACAAAAATTTCAAAAAACATTATAGTATTCTTGTATAAATATTTTCAACAAATATGTTAATTGGTCATGATGCTTTTTCTTTCTTACAATACCTACCTTATGAATTTCAAATTTAGTGCTATACTGCTTTACATAATTACTAATAAACAAGACAAGTAAAATGCATATATGAGAAGTTTAAGAGCCAAGATAATTTCCATTGAGGCCTTCTTCCATTTGTTGTCCTACTTTAATTTTCCCTTGATCTTTTTTATTCATATTGTTCTCATTGAGTGCTAAAGTTGTTTGTTGGAATGTCTTCATAAATAATATGCCCCTTCGTTGAAGCAATTGAAACACTAGGAAATCATGTATCTGGTCGAGAACCTCTTGCAAAACCCAATATGATATTGTAATGCATCTATGAGTTTGACGCAATTTTATCATAATCAATATTTAGTTCTTGGAATTTAGATTTCATGTTTTCCTTCTTGGATTCATGTTTTCCAATGTGAATACTTAAGTATTCTATGCATGTTTCATGCCCACAAGCTAGCAGGTCATTTGTCTGAGGATCTTCTTAATTTCATTGACACTATCATTGGCCATTTTAGTGAGATGGGGAATGTCAAAAATACAAATCAAAGGCTCTATGTGATACATGCATCTAGTAGCAGAGCAAGTATATTATAAATTCATGAGGTTTCTTAAATGAAGACTACAAATAAAGTTTAAAGAAAAATTCCAACACAAGACCAGACATAAAATCATAACCCAGACTCCTTCTTACAATAATGGACAGAATGATTCCAAAAATTTAAAGCTTACCCGATATATGTTCACTGCATCAATTGTATTCTGTTTCGGGGTCAAGCTCAATACCTGCTTCTTGTGTTATACCCAGTCCCCTGTTCCATACCAACAAAAAAGATAACCTATAAACCAATTATCCCAAATGTGATTTGTGTCGAATTCAATTTTGGGATTAAGTTGAGTCCACCATCATGGTGGACAGTATTGAGGAGAAGATCCTGCAGACAAGGAATTTAAATGCATGTCAATGAACTGTCTTGTCTTAGTACATATGTTTACACTTGATGAACGATTAACATGCATTGACAGTGTTGGATTCTTTCCTTGGCGTACAACTCAATTCATGATATCTATGGTAACAAAACCACTTTGGGGGTGTCCCCATTTTCCACTAGTTTCCCCTTTGGTAACCATGCAACCTTATTTGCAAACATGTTTTCTCAACTATTGTTTCTCCATCAAGTATGAAACAATTGGAAGAATTCAAAGGAATCAATCATACTCTAGATTCTCATTTTCATACGCTCAAGAACTACATCTTTGAGTTGAGGATTTCTTCTTATTAGTCCTATAATTAAAGATGAATATTTAATGAGTAAAAGATTATCAAGTTCTCATGTGTAAAATAAATGTCATTAATTGTAAGTATCCTCAAGTAAAGGTGTCTTCAAGGTGAAGTATAAAAGTTAAACATTAATAATAGAGGAGTGTGCTATATAATCATTGATCATGATTAATTAAATCATTAATTATATTTCATTGTTTATACACAGAGGTACTATGTTGACACTTATCCATTAACCAAATAAATATTTTAAATTACTATTCACAATTTAAATTAATTACTATTATTATTAATTGTTATTGTTATTATTATTATATTATTAATATTATTTAATTAATAATAATAATGATAATAATCCATTTTATAAAGTATAGTGGGTTGAATAATAATGAATTTATTAAATAAATTATTAATTTAATTAACGGACGGAATCATCCCAAGTAAATTAAAAGGATATGTTTGAATAAATTATTGAATAATTCCATTACTAGAGAGAAATTGGGATGATATAAAATAATATATAATCCACCTTATTACCTCAAAAGGAGATGCATTAATGATATGTACTTCCAAGACCACGACAGCTCCCTATAAAGAGGAGAATTAACAAAGTAGTAAGGGGGTTATTGTGGGAGAACTGTGAGGATTTTTGTGAAAAAGGAGGAATGCCGAGGAGGGGGTTAACTCGAAGCTTTGAGGAGGTGGGAAACTCAAAAGAAAAGACTGAGGAGGGGGATAATTTAGCGGATGATTACCATGGAAAGTGGCTGTTGGGATTATCGGTTTGTGGGCTCGGGGGCTAGGAAATCCGTTGATTTCCTAAGGTCAACACGATAATAGCTGATCGGCAGGGTGGACACATCATTTTGGGGTTGTTAAGGTAACTTACAGAATCCATTCCAGAAATCTTCTTATCTTACTACAATCGACGGTTTCAGGTATTTTTCTGAACCAGCTTAATTAGAATGTATTTTCTTTAAATGGAAAGTTTTAGGATTATGTTTATTTAACTGCAGAGACATGTAAACATATAGAAAACAGACAGTTAAACATTTAGAGAAACAGAAATATAGATGGTTGAATCTCTTGTTTTCTTCTAACAATAATTAAGGGAAAAACTAGGTATAACCTGATAACCTGGAATAGACCCAGTGCCTAGAAAGGGCACTACAGTTGGTATCAGAGCGCAAGGCTCAGACACTGAGACCTCAGGGCCTAACTACACCTGGAACTTTAGTGAAATTTACTAGAAAATAACAAACCAGTATGAAAAAGATAATTTGAAGAGCCTTTTCCCATTTATTCGTAAGGCGTAACAGAAACAGAATTTGAATGATATATATATATAACTGCTTATTTAGGGCTCAGTCTAGACCCCATTAAACAAACCTTTCCAGAAAAACAACAACATTTCTATATACACTCTTTTAATATTCAAACCCTAATATTAATCCAATGCTAAAGCATTTGGGATAAACAATGTTTTTAAACAAATAAATAAATACATATAAACCAAGTTACAACACTATATATATTACCGTTATAATACTTAAATCTAAAATTTAATACTAACAAAAAAAAACACACTTCATTGCATTTATATAAAGAAATTGTATTCATAATAAATACGAAACAATGAGTCTCGCACAGGATTTACAGAGGGTTCTCCAAATTTTAGACCTGCAGCACGGATATCATATCTCCCATCGTCCATGAGATTACCCACATATCTGCCCAGCACCGAGGCTCTTACATGAAACCAAGAGCCAAGTCGAAGAGACCCCACGAAATTCTCCATCACCCCAGCGGCCAACGCCAAAGACTCAGCTGCCAGGCCGACTGGAGATCCACGTACACCACCGCAGCTCAAACCCCAAGCTCGAGCTCACCATAGAGATCCGGTTGCAGAGTCAGATGTGGGTCGCACACACCATTTCCTCCTTAAATAGGCATACTTTTGACGGCACGTGATACGGTTTCCGCGTTGCCCATGAGCGGTTTACTATACCGCTTTACTGGTATGCGGATGAGTAAGGAATGAACACGTGGGATGGTGGTTTCCTTTCCGCGACCACCAACCACCCTTACCATGCGTGCATGTTGCCGACGCGGAATAAGGAGAGCCGCCG
Organism: Larix kaempferi; assembly: GCA_027924585.1. NCBI lineage: Eukaryota > Viridiplantae > Streptophyta > Pinopsida > Pinales > Pinaceae > Larix > Larix kaempferi. The sequence goes on from BSBM01000073.1 coordinate 15,128,802, forward strand.
ATCCTGCCCTGGCGTCAATCCCCATGCGAAAAAGAAAAGGTTTTTTTTTTGCGTTTTATATTGTTTTAATTTTTTTTATTATTATTTTAAATTAATGTTTTTTAAATATTAATTTAATTTTATTAATTTAATGTAGTGTCTCTTAACATTCATTTAATTTAATTCGTTTAATTTAATTTAATTAATTTAATTTAATGACTTTTAATTTAATTTGATTTAATTAATTTAATTTAATGTCATTTAATTAATTAATTTAATTTAATTAATTCAATTTAAATTTTTTTTAATTAATTCAATTTAATTTAATTTTTTTAATTTTATTTTATTAATTATTATTTAATTTAATTTAATTTAGTTGTTGATAAGAATTTAAAAAAAAAAAAAATGCCATCTCAAAAAAAAGGGGTTTCGGCAAAATTTCTTATATAATTATATAATGCTAGTGTTATTTTATTTATATTTAATTAAATTTCGTATATATTTTTATTTAAATTTCGTGTATAATTATATAGCGCTAGTATTATTTTATTTAAATTTAATTAGATTCCATATAATGTTATAACCTAGGTTTGTTAAAAAATTAAAAGTTAATATTTAAAAATATAAAGCTACTCACGAACTTTCAATTTAAAAGTTCTTCATAGATTTAAAGTTTTAAGGTCAATTATAGTAAGGTTGAAGTGGTTGGTGAAGTTATATTTAAATTATAATTTATATTTAAGGGAGAAATTTAAAATATTTAAATTTAATATATATAAATATTTAAAATTTTGGAAAAGAAATAAATAAATATAAATAAATAATAAAGAATGGTTTAAGTGGTTTGGTGAAGATCTAGGGTTTAATAAATCCATGTATTTAATCAAATTGTCTTAGTATTTATTATATTTAACATCCTACATAAAATTAAATTCAAAAAATATGTAGGTGTAATTATATAATAATAATAAAAAAAGGAAAGAGTTAGTGTTCCATATACAAAGCTTATTTAAATATAATTTTAAAGTTTACCTCAAACTGGGTTGACAATATTATGATAAAAAGGAATGCATGCCAAAAGCATAAGACGTTCACTCACGCCCAAAGATCAATTCAAAATTTTTTAATTATTAATCCTTTACAACCATCTAGAATAATTCAATTGAGTATTACCGAGAGTAGAAATTTTTACATACCAACTAAGAAAGGAAAGTTGGTATTTTAATCTATTAATGAAATTTCGTCATAACCAGACTTTAATATTTTCAACGTGACACGCACATTGCAAATTTTTTTTTTATTAATAAAAATTTTAATTTTATTATTTTTGTAGTGGCACGATGGTACTAAGTCTTCATCTTATTACAATATTTTAAAATAATATGTTTGTAAAAAAAAAAAAAAGCCACAAAAACATTTTTTTTCAAAAATAAAAATACGAAATAAATTAGTATAAGTAATTGAAACAAATATAATTCCAACTTCAATTTTATTGCAAAAAAAATTCATTACTTATGGATTTTTTTTTTTTTTTAAATATATCCAATTGAAAATTTTAAATCAATTTTAACTAATGGTATACTTTTAAAATCAATATTTCGAAAATAGAAAAACACCTAATGGCTCTATTTGAACAATGTAAACTATTTCCTAGAAATTTATCTATATTTTAAAGAAAATTAAGGATTCCAAAACCTCAAGAATAAGAGGGGGTTCCAAGACCAAAGACTGGTGGATTGTTATTAAATCCTTTTACAAATTTTTTATTAAATCACTCAACTATTCCATTTGCTTATGGATGACAAGGGGAACACTTCCTATTTCTATCATAAATTTAGACGTAATAATATTTATACACTCATAATAACATGTTCTATGTTAGCCCTTCATTTTTAAGTAAGTGTTATGGAAAGTAGAAAGTCAAAAAAATCCATGGGATGAGTAGAAAATATGTGGCAAGAAGATGAAGGAGATGTGGTACAAGTCATATGCCAATAATTGAGATGATATAATGCAATCAATGCATTGATCAAGGGTAGTGGAAAAACAAAATCATTAAATGATGTAATGTAATTCAAGTCAACAAAATCATTAAATGTTTTTTCAAAAACATAATCATAAAATATTTTGATAATTCTAATGACAAATATTTATTTTTTAAACAATCTCATAAAATAAACAATCCAAACCAAAATCATAAAATGTTTTGATAATTTAGATAATTTTTTTTTAATTAAGATAAACATCAATGATAATGTGATAATGTGAATGGTTTAAAAGTAATTAACATAAATATTAAATTCCATTAAAATATCATTAATAATTTAAAAAATACTAAAAAAATCCAAACAATAGACACTTTCATATGGAGTTACAAACTTTTACAATTCAGCCTACTCATATGGAGTTACAAACTTTTACAATTCAACCCAGTCATATGCCGTTAGTTTGGAACACAAGAATAAGTATATATATCTTTTACAAATCAGCCTACTCATATGAAGTTACAAACTTTTACAATTCAATCGACTCATATAAAGTTAGTTTGGAGCACAACAATAAGTATATATTTCAATTGAGAAGAGGTTATGCTTAATATAGATCCATTATATTAAGAAAACCTAATAACGGCCTATATTAAATGCAATTGTGAAATTACTATCATGTTATCATGTCAGTACCATTTGTCAAAAACCCAGATTCATGGTATTATAAAATTAAATTTTTCACAATTTATAACATCTACATTTTTTAAATTTGATAAATAAAAAATAAATTATCTAAAAATAAAATACATTTTTATTTTTGACATTAAAAGTTTCCAACCATCTTAATGTCAAAAGAGTTGGCAGAATAATCAAATAAGTCTATAGTTCTACACCTGAGTGAACCCTTTCTTAATATATTTTTACGGAAGAACACTACACTAGTACCATTTTACTCCCATTTACAAAACCTGTAAAGGTTGGCGGTAAAGATTCATCATGCTGGAAAATTGAGTCGGATGGTAACTACCTAAATTTGCATAGTCACGACAGCAGAGTGAGAGAGGTGTAAATGCAAATCGTAATGACAGTGGTGTAAAATGCAAATAGTAATATCAGTGTCATTATTTAGACATGAAGTAGGGAGAAATCCCTCACAAAAGTCTCCACAAAGAGAATTATATAACCTCTTACTCTCAATTTGGGCTTCTCATCATCATTTGAGGAGGCAGATTTTCATAAGATAGTAAGCAGCTCATCCATACAAATAGGCTTTTATAGGCTTTAGGTCAGCCATGGCTGTGAATTAAACTCCAGGCCAGTGACAAAAAAATATCGTGTGCTCCTATCTATGAATATGTTCGAACTCAAACGAGGGCGGGAAGCGGCAATGTCACTTGTATCTGGTAGTAAGGCGGAACAAAAAGGCTTTCCGACCTTGCAAAGACTGTGCTGGGAAGTGCTTTAAACAAAAGTACTAGGATGAGTGACTGGAGGGAGGGTCCCTTGAGCAATAGTCAGGTACACTAAATATAAATCCATGCTACGGTATAACAACCACTACAAAGTATAAGAACCAGTACAAACCTCTAAAAACTGATAAAGTTTGAAATAAGAACATACAAACTACAAATTTAAGTGTTGCTACGAAATTTATATGGGAATGTTCAGATCAAGATTTTCAAGCATACAGCAGATTCGCAGATATCTCCAGTAACTGAAATATGCAACCTCTTATAACTTGAAGAAGGCACAAAAATATCCATACCCCATGGACCTTGTACAAAATCCAGATACTAAACTAAATGGACGAGAATGATAGGAATTTGTAGGACGAGGAGTACCTGAAGTTCTAATTTACAGGACGACGATTCAGCCGCTCCAGCTACTCGCAATAGGATTCAGGTTCTAATTTGTAGAGGACAAGAACAATGTTTCAGCAGCTCCAGTTATAGGAATTTGCAGGACGAGAATGAGGACCAGGTCTCTTGGCATTTTGCAATGGACTGCACTGCCTTGAATGCAGGTAGATGGGCGTTGAATGCAGGTAGATGGGCGTTGAACCTTGAGGATATGGCGGCAACGAGACTGTGTACGATGAGATCTCCAGGATATGGCTGCAGCTGGCTCATGTTTTTGATGGGACTGTGTGGCGCTTCGTGTGGTACTACGTTAATAATTATAATACATTATTATAATTATAAAAACTAGTTGAATGATATTGCAATATTTCTCATTTATGCAATGACATGAAATGGATGATAATGTATGGTATGTTCTTATTTCATATTCCTTTATGGCATGTTCTTATTTCATATTTCTTTATGGCATGGATGAAAATTTAATGTATTATTATATTTTATAATACCTTATTATAATTATAAGATTTAGTTGAAAGATATTGTAATATTTTTTATTTATGCATGATAGTATAAAGTAGTGGTGATATTACATATTTTTTTGGGGATAACTGGAAGTAGAAGAAAGATTAATATTTTGTCTATATTTTGTACTTTCTTATGTAATTTGAAAAGTTAAATGTATTATTATATTATATTTTATATTACGTTTATGTGATGAAATGAATTAGGTAAATTTAGGATAATGCATCACCATATTTCATATTTCGTTAATGGGATAGCAAGATGTAAAGGAAAGGTTAATGCCTTGTTTATAGTTCATAATTATTTTATGGGATACTATGAAAGGCTAATGTATTATTATATTTATACTACGTTTATATGATAATATGAACTGGTTGAAAGATAAGATACTGTTATGATATTTCTTGATGTTATAAAATGAACTAGATGAAAAGTTAACACATGCCTATATTTCACAGTTCACTTAGGGGATTGTAGGTTGTAAGATTAAAGACATAGCCTTCCTTTTTGTCAAATTGTACCCTTAGGGTTTCCGTTTGCAAGTGTTACTTATTTAAGATATATTTCAACTATGATAGAGATCCTTGCCAATTCACATATGGACTAATTGTTCCAGAACAAATGCTTTGGAAAGCCAAAGAACTATAACTTAGGAGTAGACACTTATAGTATAAAAAAAAAAAAAAAAGAAGAAGAAGAAGAAAAGAAAAGAAAAAATCATTCACTAACTACGAGCATTAAATTGTCGAATAGAGATGGTATCAATAACGTAAAATTGTATTTTAAGAAAAATCTACTCGAAGAAAGGAACAAAGACCAACGATATTTTAAACCTTTTTCTACATAGCCATGATGAGAAAACAAGTGGATGGATATAATCGGTGGATTTGCTGAATGACGAAAAATTGATCAATTTTAAATGATAAGACACCAAGATGCTCAGATTGACGAGACTTTGACGGATTGTCGAGGAAGAGAAACCAACTTAAAATTTGAAAACGAGATATCAATGTGATTGGTATGATGAGCTGAACTCAACGACATGCATTTTGCATTACGACAAAACCATTTATGAAAACTCATGACTACGAACTTGAAATTTAACCATGGTATTGAAATGGTCAAATGAAGGCAATGTTTCGTAAAAAGAAGTATGGAGACGATTAGCATAATAAATAGAACGCAATGAAGCTAACCTTAGGTCATAATCAAACATGATAAAATGACAACTAGCCCTCGAGATGGAACTTGATGGGGTTAAGAAGACACTTTGTGCGACTTGATGAATCTGTCGAAGTGGTCCTATGACAACATAAACGAAGAGATAAGGGAAATACATGATAAGCTCATGGAGCTGAACATGATGATACTAATGAAAAGAATAAGTGATATCGAAAATCTAGTTGGGACCGACAGTTATTGAATGTACTATCGAATTGATATTATACACAATTATGATTGAGTTCCTGAGAATGTATTGGAACCATGTTGGAAAAAATAATAATAATAATAATGATTAGAACCACTTGTACTTATGGCCATGATTGTTGGAAAAAAATAGAAGGGAATGGAAAGAAGATGATAATAGGAAATTAAGATAAAGCTTAGTGTCGAAAGTATAAGAACAAAAATTAACTTTAGGATGAAGTTCTATTTAAGAGGGGGTGTATGTAATTCCCCTAGAATGACTGTGGACCTTAAGGGCACCTGTCAAGTGACCCGTATGAACAACTTCGATATAGTGGTCTCTTGAGCCTTGTTATGTCTTAAATGATTGAGGAAAACCTGAAGATGTGAATGACGATAATAATTGATAAATGAATTAAGGAATTAAATTATAATTATTGTGTGGGGTGGGATAATTGATTGATTACATCTTGCTTAATGATTAGCACGGATTGATCAAGTCAAGTGTAGTGGGACATTTATAGTCCTAGCTGTGCGACTTGGGAGGACGCAGCTGAGATGCATCATAGATTTCCGCATTTATTCTGAACTTCAGGATGAAGTTCTAAATAAGTAGGGGTGTATGTAGTGCCCCTAGACTACTGTAGACATTGAGGGCACCTGCTGAGTGACCTGACTGTTTGAAACATTAATAAAATAACCCTATGATTTTATTTTGAGTATATTTATGATTACGATTGATTGATATATGTGCATTTGGGTAGTTATTGTGAATGGACGATTTCATGTTGTTTAACAATTAACTTTGATATGAAAACTGTACATATTATGAATAGTGCTTAATGACTAGTTGTGCAATTGATTATGTGATTAGACGAATGAGTAACGATTGAGTAAACTATAGATGCTTAATGAAGCAACAGATTTATAAATCAAATTGTGATTATTGAGGACATTGCTACTAATTTACGTTTGTTAGAAATGTGTGTAGCGACAGGTGAAACGGTTCACCGATGGACACACAAAGGAATATGAAGGGTCGTAGAGTACGGGTAAATCACACACAGTGTTAAAATTCAATATGCTAAGACAGAAAATAGCAGCATTACATTCCATTTCACAATAATAGCATATACAGGATCACTGAAGAAACAACAAGCATAGCATAAACACAAGAGACACAGATTTATCCTGGGAAACCCTCATGGGGTAGAAAACCCAGTAAAGCTTCCTCAATATAGATGACCAGCAATATACAAAGATTCAAACCAAAGACATGATCTCCTTCTCCACTGTAGCAGACCTCTCCTCCAATAGGTGCGCCTCCCTTGAATGAGTGAGTGTGTATAATGAGGAACACACCTCCTCTATTTATACACTACTTTGATATGTATTTTACACAAGTACACGTAGGCTCGTATTTAACCAATAGGTTAAATAACCCACTACAACTAACTGGGCCGACCCCTCTAGGGTGGTCTAATAACCCTTTGACCCACATAACACATTTAGGGCCGACCCCCACTAGGGAAGTCTAATAACCCGAGTTACCACATTCCGACGGAGGAATAAACATCTCCGGATATACAATAAGATCTTCACGGAGGAATGAATCATCTCCGGAATAATAAAGTACAAATATAATATTCTTTGAAGTTACAATATTTAACACTCCCCCTTAACGAGAAGGATATTATAACAGTATCTGCACGAGCAAGGAGTCATCAACATCATACATGATACATCTATAAATCATTGGAAGCTTTCTCAACATCATCAGTAACTCAAGCAGTTACTGGAACATCTTCAATACTGGAACATCAACATCTTCAGTACTGAGTCTTTATCTTCTGCAGCACTCGAACAACTACAACAACATCAACATCTGGATCCTCACGATCATCAGTATCGTCATCTCACGACCATTAGCATCGTCATCACACGATCATCAAGATCGTCATCACACGATCATCAGCATCGTCACACACGGTCATTAGCATCGTCATCACACGATCATCAATATCGTCATCACACGATCATTAGCATCATCATCACATGATCATCAACATCGTCATCACACGATCAGCAGCATCGTCATCACATGATCATCAACATCGTCATCACACGATCAGCAGCATCGTCATCACACGATCATCAGCATCGTCATCACACGATCATCAGCATCGTCATCACACGATCATCAGCATCGTCATCAATACAGGTATCCATAACAATACAAGTATCCACATCATTAGTACAAGTATCCTACCGATACAAGTAACCACATCATTAATACAAGTATCCTACCGATACAAGTAACCACATCATCAGTACAAGTATCCTACCGATACAAGTAACCACATCATCAATACAAGTATCCTACCGATACAAGTAACCACATCATCAATACAAGTATCCTACCGATACAAGTAACCACATCATCAATACAAGTATCCTACCGATACGAGTAACCACATCATTAATACCATCACTTTCTCGGAGACCATTCGTCTACGGATCAATTCAGGGACCGAAGTCCGGGGATGATACAATCCCCTTCACGTACATTTTGAACTATCAGTTCCGGGATGATGCAATCCCCATCACGTACATTTTGAACTATCAGTTCCGGGATGATGCAATCCCCATCACGTACATTTTGAACTATCAGTTCCGGGATGATGCAATCCCCATCACGTACATTTTGAACTACCAGTTCCGGGATGATGCAATCCCCATCACGTACATTTTGAACTATCAGTTCCGGGATGATGCAATCCCCATCACGTACATTTTGAACTACCAGTTCCGGGATGATGCAATCCCCATCACGTACATTTTGAACTATCAGTTCCGGGATGATGCAATCCCCATCACGTACATTTTGAACTATCAGTTCTGGGATGATGCAATCCCCATCACGTACATTTTGAACTATCAGTTCCGGGATGATGCAATCCCCATCACGTACATTTTGAACTATCAGTTCCGGGATGATGCAATCCCCATCACGTACATTTTGAACTAAGGTCCAGGGACGATGCAGTCCTATCTTCTATTCTCGGAGACCTCACGTCTACGGCTCTCTTTAGGACTGAGAGTCCAGGGATGATCCAATCCCCTCAAGTCCACCAAGGACTTCATTCTCGGAGACCTCTCGTCTACGGCTCTCTTTAGGACTGAAAGTCCAGGGATGATCCAATCCCCTCAACTGTCCACTAAGGACTTCATTCTCGGAGACCTTACGTCTACGGTTCTCTTTAGGACTGAAAGTCCAGGGATGATCCAATCCCCTCAACTGTCCACTAAGGACTTCATTCTCGGAGACCTTACGTCTACGGTTCTCTTTAGGGCTGAAAGTCCAGGGATGATCCAATCCCCTCAACTGTCCACTAAGGACTTCATTCTCGGAGACCTTACGTCTACGGTTCTCTTTAGGACTGAAAGTCCAGGGATGATCCAATCCCCTCAACTGTCCACTAAGGACTTCATTCTCGGAGACCTCACGTCTACGGCTCTCTTTAGGACTGAAAGTCCAGGGATGATCCAATCCCCTCAACTGTCCACTAAGGACTTCATTCTCGGAGACCTTACGTCTACGGCTCTCTTTAGGACTGAAAGTCCAGGGATGATCCAATCCCCTCAACTCTTTTCTCATCCATACAGGTACAATCATATATCACATCAAAACATGTATACATCACATCAAGACATGTGTACATCAAAACATGTATACATCACTTAATCAACACATGTACACATCACATCAAAACATGTGTACAACAAAACATGTATACATCACTAATCAAAACATGTACACATCACATCAGAACATGTATACATCACAACTAGCATGTATTCTTACTAATACATCTAAACATGTATACATCACACCAAAACATGTATACATCTAGCATGTATTCTTACCAATACATCTATCATCAAAAGCATGTATAAGTAAAGCTAAGTATTCTAAGTATAAGAGTCCTAAATCTAAATATTTCTAAGTAACTGGGTGTAGAGAACAGGTTACCTCATCAACGACCTTGTTGTTTGATGAGACAATCTCATCAGTAGTGACTATACTACTCCCCCTTTCGAGGACGGTCCTTTTGAACTACACCAAGCTTGTCTCGGAAGTATTCAAACTTCACTCGAGACAGAGGTTTGGTTGGTAACTTCTTCACTTGACGTAGGGGCTTGGTTAGTACAATGGTAACCTGTTACAAATTCAAACTTTTAGAGTTCATTTCTGTGACATATCTTGTTAGTTCCCTATGTTCTTTGACTTATCATGGAACACTAGATTCTATGTCATCTTGATACAACTCTAATTATCACATAGGATCTCAGTTGGTTCTAACTCTAAGTCAAACAATCCTAAAGCCAAACTTCTTCACAACTAGCAGAGCAAGCAGCCATATATTTCGCTTGTGCTGAGAGTCACACTAGACTGCTTCCAGCTAAACCACGAGATCATGGCTAATCCCAGACAATAACATCCTCTCGAGGTGTTCTTCTTGTCTGATACACTTCCTGCCCAAACAGAATCTGAATAGCCATTTGAAGTCATGATCTTCAAGATAGCATAGATCAAATTCTATCGTGTCCTTTATGTGCCTCATCACATACTTTGCAACTATCAGGTAAACACATCTAGTTTCCACTAGATACTAACTCAAGGTGTTCAAAACAGAGCATATATCTAACCTAGTATATGTTAGATATATCAAAGACCCAATAATTTGACTGTACAGAGTTATATCCACTAACTCTGATGAGTTATCCCCTAACGGCTTCAAGCTGGAATCCATAAGAGTGGCCATTCCAACACCTCAAGTCATATTTCTCATCATACTTTCCCTGATTGATAAATATTCCTTCTGAGCCTTGCCATACTTCCAGACCTAGGAAGTAAAGCATCAAATTGAGATCTTTCATTTTTCATTTCTGTATTGAATGATCTTCTGCATATCTATCTGTGCCATCTCTCGTTAGATGGGTCTACTGATATGAGCCTCAGTATCATTCGAACTCTGTGGTGAGTTCCTTCTTGCATCCATGTCATATGTGTATCATATTCAACCTTGTAGCAAAGGTTGAGATCCACATCACCCATGGTGATCATTAAGCTTAAATTATTATCGATCCTAGGTACCTATACAGAACCTGATTCATACCTCTTCTTTAATTACACCATACTTGGAGCAAACATCTTGTCATGATTCTCTTCCCCTTTCTAAGAGAATCTTCTAGCCATGAGCCTTCTATATTTTGTTTGATTTGTAAATCTTCTTGTTTGAACATCCACCACTTGTACGGTGTCCATCATTCTTCATGACCTTTCCTACAAATCAAAATTAAGTACATGATTAGTAATACTTCATAATCATCAAAAGATAACCCATTATGCATACAGATATCATTTACATAGTGATGCAACTATTTTGACCATTACTTTGGCACAACACTTTCCCATATCCTGTATGCATACAGTGGCTATCTAGATGCCTTCCATCTCTACCAGAACATACTATCGAGAGTGTGCACAACTCTCAGCATGTCAGCAAAGAGGTTTCATTCTAGACAAGCAACAATGGAATGTTTGTCCAAGCATATGCACATTTAGTTGTATACTGTTCAATGCTCTATGAATGTTTACACTCAGCATTATATATTCTAGGAATACAAATATGCATGCAGGCAATATCATTACTATTTCAAATAGCAACTCAAATACTTATCTTTTATGTTTGTGTGGCTGCCTCCCGCTTGATCTTCTGTATGTCTTTTGAACTTCTATTCATTCTGTACCACTGTGCATGCTCAAGAGTCATCCTCATGATCTCATATACAAACATACACTCATTAGTATATTCTAAATGCTATCAAAACATTATAGTACTAAATAATCTTGAAAACGTATAGTCATGATTATAGTTAATAAACATTAGTATTCAAGATTTCAGGGAAGTCTTCTTTTACTCATGCGTATCATTGATAAGAGATATAATATGCATAATCCCTTGGTTACTAACTTTATGAATGAGCATAACCAATCATTCCAAGTATACTTATATAAGGGATCCTAACACAAGGTAAGATTCATGGGAAACATACCTGGATTATTATACCTACTTGGTTATGTACAACATACCTCGTAAGTAGAACAAAGATTATGGATGAGTCTTTGTCTTCATGTTTTCATGGTCATGAAGCCTGATTTGTCTTTTGTGATGTACCTGTATCTTGTTAGCAGACAACCTCAACCTCACACAACACCATAATGCATTAGTACAATCATAAGTGTCAACACCCTAACCAATGAATATCTTCTATCATGCATTCATAATTTTGTTAAGGTGATACAACAAATCTAAAATCAAGATTGTACTAACTGTAATAATCATGAAGACAAACATACCATAAACTTAATCATGAACAAATCTCAAAACATACCTCGATGAGTCATACCTATCGAGATCGCTTGTAATCTCCTTATGTAAAGCCTTAGCCTCATCTCCCTCTGAAACATGAACTCCTTCACTTATGTAGGTGACCAATCTATCTTCTTCTAGGATTAACCCTATCCACTTGATTTGCAAGAACTGGACCTGGAGCTGGATATGGGTTTGTCAGAGAAACCCCAAAAATTCAAACTTTGAATTTCAGACTTCCGAAAGGATAGAAATATGCGCCTTGATGAGCTGATCAAACTGATATATTTAGAATTTGAAAACTGCAAAGTTTTACTCCTCAATTTTGCCTTTGAAACTTTCGGATTCACTGGACGTGACCCTGAACTGGGGTTTGATGAATCCCACTCTTTTGCCCCATCAAAAAGTTTGAACCAAAGCTCTAAGCTTCTATTTTTCTGAGGATCTTCCAGCCGTGGTCACAGATTTCAAAAATTCCTATTTTTACAGAAGCCCTAATTTTCCACTTTTCTGATCAAATTCCCGAACTAGGGTCTAATCAAGCCCGGCCTTCTTCCCAACCAAAAATTCTGATCTTGGTCTCTAAATTTCTATTTTGATGAGTAGCATCCAGCCGTGGTCTCCGATTACAAAAATTCCAACTTTCTTCAAAGCCCTAAATTTCGGAAGCCATGAATGAAGGTACCAAAAAATAATTCTGTTTTGACAGAAATATGTACCTGATTGTTTCTGGTGTAACTCCGAAATTTTTGATCCACAGGGTCTGAAAAAGTTTTCTGAGATAGCCTGACCTGTTAGCTTTCCATCCTGACAGGTCTGACCTCAATTGGATGTTCTGAGAGAGAGTTATGCCAAATGTCGCAACGTGACCTGTTTTGGGAAAATACAGGAGAGCGAACTTGTACGGCGTGCCACGTGTCACTGTTTGACCTTCGGCCTCTGAAAAAGTTTTCTGAGATAGCTCGGCCTGTTATCTTTCCATCCTGACAGGTCTGACCTCAATTGGATTCTCTGAGAGAGAGTTATGCCAAGTGTCGCAACGTGACCTGTTTATGGGATAATACAGGAGAGCGAACTTGTACGGCGTGCCACGTGTCACTGGTTCAACTTCGGCCTCTGAAAAAGTTTTCTGAGATAGTACAGTCTGTGTACTACCTGTCACGTTTCACGAAATTTCATTTGGATCTTCCTAGCCCAAGTTATGACCTTTTTCCCAAGGTCACCTGATTTTGACTCAGATCTGGAAGAGGCAGAAACCCTTGTCTTCCTTCAGGTTAGCTCTGATACCATGTTAAAATTCAATATGCTAAGACAGAAAATAGCAGCATTACATTCCATTTCACAATAATAGCATATACAGGATCACTGAAGAAACAACAAGCATAGCATAAACACAAGAGACACAGATTTATCCTGGGAAACCCTCATGGGGTAGAAAACCCAGTAAAGCTTCCTCAATATAGATGACCAGCAATATACAAAGATGCAAACCAAAGACATGATCTCCTTCTCCACTGTAGCAGACCTCTCCTCCAATAGGTGCGCCTCCCTTGAATGAGTGAGTGTGTATAATGAGGAACACACCTCCTCTATTTATACACTACTTTGATATGTATTTTACACAAGTACACGTAGGCTCGTATTTAACCAATAGGTTAAATAACCCACTACAACTAACTGGGCCGACCCCTCTAGGGTGGTCTAATAACCCTTTGACCCACATAACACATTTAGGGCCGACCCCCACTAGGGAAGTCTAATAACCCGAGTTACCACATTCCGACGGAGGAATAAACATCTCCGGATATACAATAAGATCTTCACGGAGGAATGAATCATCTCCGGAATAATAAAGTACAAATATAATATTCTTTGAAGTTACAATATTTAACACACAGGGAGAGCGATGACGATGTCGACTTCTGATGGAATACCACGCTTGAGCAGATAAGCACTGATCCGCTTGCTCCTAGTGAAAATGATTGTTAAACTTAACTGCATAAAAACATATAAGTTTGCACCTAGAGCATTACTTAGAAATGCATTTGAGTACTTTAGGCATTTGCATATATCTAAACATAAACAATCATTGGAGAATGTTATGGCAAATTATCACATCGTCGATCTACTGCGTTGGAAGGCCACATTTTCCTTTTTTAGTGATTCAGAGCTTCTTTGCAATACAACAGTTTCCTCCTTCGATTGACATATTTGCTTGAGTTTAAACTTCACATTAGCTTGATTGTTCCTATTTCTTTAAGTTGGGTATTTATATGATGCTCCTATATCTGAAGTACACGTAAAAACCACCTGATTATCCCCTCTTGCATGTCTAGTAAGTTAAGCATGTATAGGAGCTTTGATATAATTGAAAATTCCTTAAGGTGACACCAATTCTCTTAGAGTCTTAGGCCTGATACATACATCCCATGTTCCCTAGCTATATCCAAACACCTATATGATACATACACTGTATGATCAGGTGGATCATGTATGATGATATGTATCAGGTAGATACTTGGTATGCACCAGGTAGATGCATTGTATGATCAGGATGATCATGGATGACGAGCTTAAGGATGTTGCTCCAGATGACATGCAGCAGGATGTTGCAGTGATGATGATCAGGATGATCATGTGTACATCATGATGATGTATGGTGAGTATCAGGTAGATACTCTGTGGCTATGGAACAGGTTGTGCAGATAAGCATGTAATTTGTGCCCTGGGAGATTTGCAGATAGTCTTTCTAGGTTTTGCCTATGGCATGTAATTTGTACCCTGGGATATTTGGCAAATGCTCTTTTGAGGTTTTGCTTGGGAGGACATATAATTTGTGCCCTGGGAGATCTGCAAATAGTCTTTTGAGGTTTTTCCAATGGCATGTAATTTGTGCCCTAGGATATCTGGTAGATGCTCTTTCAAGGTTTTGTCCTATGGCATGTAATTTGTGCCCTGGGAGATCCGATAGGTTGAGTCGTGTGCTCGTAATCAGTCCTGGGATGCTCTTTCGAGTTTTTGCCATGACCACATGTAATTTGTGCCCTAGGAGATCCGATAGGTTGAGCCTTGTGCTCGTAATTAGTCCTGGGATGCTCTTTCGAGGTTTTGTGGTGACCACATGTAATTTGTGCCCTGGGAGATCCAATAGGTTGAGCCTTGTGCTCGTAATCAGTCCTGGGATTCTCTTTCAAGGTTTTGTGGTGGGGTCACATGTAATAAGTCCTGGAGATCCGGACAGGATGAAAAAGGCCTCAGATGCTCTTTAGGGTTCTTGCTAGTCAAGAGACTCTTTTAAGGTTTTGTGACGAACGTAATAAGTCCTGAGATTTCCACAGTATGGCGAGTGATGATGAAGACCTGCAAGTGGTGGGCCTACATCCAGTATGAAAAAGGACTGGCTCTGTAGAACTTCCTATGACGAGTAGAGTCAGATATTGGTTGAGATAGCAGCAGCAGTGACGATGATGATGACGATGATCTCGAGAAGAAGACTTGTCTAGCAGATCTGTGTCAAGAAATACCTTCCTAGTTAAGAGGGAGTGTTGATGTATATGTAACTTTGGAATGTATTTCATCTATGTATTTCATATATATATTTATTGTACCCTTATTAGAGATGTGTTATTCCTCTATAAGGAAGTGTCGTCATGTGGATTGACAAGTGTCGCAAGTGTGTGTACTTGCCGATGGGTTATTAGACCACCATGTGTGGGGTCGGCCCTGAAATATATATTATATTGTGGATGTACCTAGCTAGACAATTCGGCCCCATAAGGTCACTGGGAAAATAGGTTTGTATAAATAGAGATCAGGAGATCTCTATTTAGATCATTCGGAAAGTCATCTCTCTCTCATTCGGAAAGTCATCGAGGTTTATCTTGATGACTTGGTAGCTAAATCTAAGAAAAGGGCCGAACACTGTGCACATCTACATGTTGTATTCATTTGATGTCGTAAGTACAACATTAGGTTGAACCCAAATAAATGCATCTTTGGTGTGGATATTCAAAGATTACTTGGTTTCATTGTATCCAAGTATAGGATTATGGCTTATTCCCTTAAGGTTGATGCAATATTATAGTTTCCCCCCCTCCTCCCTGAAAACAATCCGACAACTTCAAATGCTACAAGGGAAATCAAACTTACTTAGAAGATTTATCACAAATTATGCCAAAATAGATAAATGTTTCATGTGTATTCTCAAAAAAGATGCACCATTCATATGGGATGACCAAACTCAACACTCACTCGATGCATTGAAGAAAATCTTGATGTCAACCCTGATACTTAGTCCTCTGAACTATAGTATATATTTCTGCTATATTTGGAAGCTACCGAATCTAGTTTAGGGATGGTATTAGTACAAGAAGATGATTCATATCGGGAATATGTCATATACTATCTTGGTAAGGGCCTTGTTGTCCTTGAATTTAGGTATTCCTAGGTAGAGGAGTTTGCCTTAGCAGTGGTTCATGCTAATTAAATACTTGGGCATTATATATTTCCATGAAAAACAAAAATAGTGTCTAAAATGAACCCCATGCAACACATTTCGTCCCGTCGTATAATCAGGGGAAACTATACGAAATGGGTAGTAATTTTGCAAGAATTTTATCTCGAATTCGTTAATGCTCACATGGTAAGAATGTTTTGATGAATGTCTCCATCATGACTAGGCCAATGGAGCTATTGGGTAAATAGACCCATTTGGATGATTTCCTTGTATGTAGGGGAACATGTCTTGGATAATTGAAATCTACTATTCCTAAAACCCTCTTAACTATGTTGGAGGATGGGTCCTCATAATAATAAACTCTGGTTTTAAGTACTATCTATCTCTAAAACCCTAACCCTCTCTCTCCCTCACACTATTTCCTAATATATCCATTCTACATCTCTCCTTATCTATCTCTCACACCCTACCCCTCTCTCTCCCTCCCACCATTTCTCAATATATCCCTCCAAAAATCCCCTCCTCCATACTTCCCACCATAATCATTAGATCTATCACTTTGCTAATCTATACCTCCCATGCTACCTCCCTCCCTCTCATCCCCCTTTCTATCCCCTTTTCCATAACAAACCACCTCTCTACCTCTCTACCCCACCCCCCCACTCTCTCTCTAACCCCGTCTCTCTCTCCGATTATCTTTAAGCCCCCTCCTTCCTAACTCCCACACTCTCTCCCTCTCTCTCTTTAACCCCTCTCCTCCTCCCTATTATTGTACAAACTATCATCCCTAGAACACCTAGGATGTGTGGACCAAGGGGCTAGTTATAGTAAGTGGGGAGGACATAGGTCCAATGTCACCATAACCTAACTCCTCATCTTATTTGGTTAAGTCCTAAACCCATGGGAGAGTCCCTAATGGAGGAATAATACCTGTAAGCACCAACACACCTAGAAATACCATTCTACAATCATTATGGATAATATTAGTGCCTTGCATGGAGTCAACAATGGATAATAAAGACAAATAAGTAATATAAAAGGCGTAATTCAATATACCAATCAATGTCAATGAATATCACAAGTTCAACATACTTCACAATTCATACAATGCATCTACCTGATGCATACCAAGTATCTACCTGATACATATCATCATACATGATCCACCTGATCATACTGTGTATCCACCTGATACAAATACAAACTTAACCGAATATTTAGGGACACCTAAAATTGAAGTTATTGACATTTAGACACTGACCCATTATAATCCTCCATTGACCCAACCTGACGATCATGTCTTGATACAACTAGATGTACCTTTTCCCATAGATCCCTTTAAATTTGTTCAAAATGTACAACATAATATGTCTAGAACCAAATTATGGTTAATCTAACAAGTATGGGATGTACTTCCACTACACCTAGTGTCTTTTGAGGAAACATGAATGCTTCTTATGTATATTTAGTTATCAAAATCATTTCTTCTACCCATATGCCACATGTTCCCAATGTCTCTTCATTCATAATGCCATCT
Source organism: Larix kaempferi (assembly GCA_027924585.1). Taxonomy (NCBI): domain Eukaryota; kingdom Viridiplantae; phylum Streptophyta; class Pinopsida; order Pinales; family Pinaceae; genus Larix; species Larix kaempferi. Next base: position 15,146,987 of record BSBM01000073.1, read on the forward strand.
ATTAGCAAACACATTCCAACCCTACGTTTTCCTAGTCTTGGAATACCTTCCACAAGTAATTTTATGCCTAGTTCGAGCTTCTCCTTTGGTGTATGTAATAATCTATTGATCCCTCAACAACTCCCCAAGTTATGTGTATCATCGCATGTAGAGTCGAGCTTGCACATGGGACAACGAGTTTAGTTTTGTGCACAGATCATGGTCTTGACTCTTGGCATTGCGGAGGGGCTGCACAACGTACCATTTTGTGCACCCTCCAATGACTAGTCTCCAATCATAACCGTGAGCCCGCACAAAACGATACAATGTGACTTTGTGCACTATCAAACAAATTTTGGTTGAATGGTCGATGGAGCCCACACATTGTTATGTAACATTGGTTGAATGGTCGATGGAGCCCGCACATCGTTATGTAACATTGGTTGAATGGTCGATGGAGCTCGCACGGTTGATGAGTCAATAGCTCGATGCTTGAAGTCGTTTTCTCACGCTCCTTTGGCTTCTGTCTCCATGAATATTGGTTGCTGGAACAGTGGAAACCTATTGGAACACAACCAGTATTCCAATGAATCAGATCCCTTTTTTGTTTCCACGAACACCAATGTCAAAGAATGCTTGCCTGCATGAATTTCAAACATAGTTGTAACAACAAGGGGACTAGGACTACTTAAGCGACTTGGTACAGGCTTCAAGGAAGTACAGTACTTAGCATGTACCAGTACTTGGTACATGCTAGTGTTACACAAGCAAGTTTGATACAAAAGAAAACATAGAAGATATAATGTGGTACGGCAAGAGAAAATAACATAATGTCGATCATGCATGGATTAACAAAAAAAAACATGCGAAACTTTGAGGGGTGTGCTCAAGTGGAATGTGCATCCAAGGAGGATGCAAGTTAGTTATTCCAACTATGAGTCAAGTGCATGTGAGCAAAAATGTGCATGACAATGAGTGCACATGATGAGCATGGGGTAACTGTGCATGACATATGAAGTGCACTAAGGGAAGATGAAATATCAATGTGGAAGTTGAAGCGACAAAGATGTGCTCAAGTAGTCATATGGAAGTTAAAGAGTAGTTGAAGATGGATGAAGCATAGGGGAAGCTGCACCATGAGTAAACATGAATAATAAAAAAATGGTTGTCATTTGAGAGGGGTTAGCTAGATGGTCTTGAGACATGGCAATTGAGAGAGTCTACCATGGACCTCAAACATAGTGGTAAGGAAAATGTTGTAAATGTGTATATATATTGTTATGTTTGAGTAATGAAAATGAGTAGAGAAATTCCCTTATTATAATTTGGTTTTGTATGCCCTCTAAAATTGTTTCAACTTTTATGTTTGTAGTGCTTTTCTATTTTCAACTTATATCTTTTGAAGCATTGTACTTAGTCTGCATAAATATGATTTCATAGAATTATGCCCATCAACTCTTTAGTTTGCTGTAATAATAACCAACTTCACAGATTTAGTTCATTTAATATATTGTTAGCACTCTAAAGTCTAAGCTAGTTCAATTAAAAAATTTGTAACTCAATCTTATTTTGATCCTATATTTGAAGAAGAAATAAATATATAAAAAATAAAATAATCTTATATCAAAATAACCTATTTTGACCACAAATTTATTAAGAATCTAATGTATGTCATATACCAAGTCCATGCATATAATGCATAATATATATATCCTGTCCCTTCAATGTTCAGACACGATGTTCAAAAAAGCGAATTTGAATTTCAAATCTCAAATGCCCGCGCTCCACGAAAGTTACCAAAGGACGGTTCCTCACCAATTTCCTCCATTCTTCGCCATGGCAGAAGATCCATCAAGGATACCTCAGAAAACTCACCGTCGGGACTCGGTAGTTCAAATCTTGTGCATTGGAGGAGCGCCTTCAGGGCTTGCAAGTTTCTTAGAAGGAAATGGGTGAAAGGATGATGTTCTCTCCATACTAAGGCTATGATGAAGGCGGTGAGCATTTTGCAACAGTTCATAAGATTTTTGGGGCGAGCATTGTCTGGAAATATTTGCTATATATTCTCATAATCTAGCGCTGCCAAATAGTTGTCACACATCCTACAAGGCACATGCTCAACTACGAGATCCAGTCTATTCCTGCTTAGGGCACATTTCCTCCTTGCACCAATTGGTATATAAACTAAATAGCCTCAGCGTATGCATTATTTGTTGTTATTTCCATAAATTGGTTCTGTTGGTATCTCCAGCTCTCAAGATATGTGTAATGAATTTTTTACAGGAGTTGGCAGGCCGAAATAACCTTCACGAGCTTGGGTGGCCAACAGCATTTCATTCGGTGTTTCATCCATCTCCATGAATCATCTTGACAGCACCACATTAGTTCCAGGTACATCTCTCTGCCATGTCATCCTATCTCCTAGTGCTACAAGGCATTCTTGTCTCATCAAATTCTCTGGCATTTTCTTAACAAAATTTCAGTCCCTAAACCAAATACTATCCAATTTCTGGTTTTTCATAGATATGTATACTTTGGGATTGTTGAAAAAGAAACAAATGTTAGAACTTATCGTAATTACTCATATTATATTTGTAGAGGTGTTTATGACATTGTTTATAGTTACAACAAATTGTTATGATAATTTCACAATGAATTATTGTGGGCAGTTGTCCATTATAAAATGATAATACTAACGAAATAAGCAATAGGATATGTTGCCTATGTCAAAATGAAGACATTATCTTGCGACAAATCAAAGGACTTTTAAACAGGTGAAAAGTCACATTTGGTTTTCAGCCACAGAATTTACTTACAAGAGATAGGAGTTTCCAATGAGTCTCATATATATCATTTTTATATAATTGGCTTAGGTTATGAGTGTATGAGTATGATCCTTGAAAAGGGAAATAAGTATAACTCTCAAATTTTAAATTGTGGTAGGGAAAGATGTATGTTGTTGAAATGAGAGAAATTATAGAAATATTCAATATAGTGAAAAGAAAAGGAAATAAAAGTTTTAAAATTTCTGCATTCCTTTTTTTTGGGTTGTTACATTTCCAATGCTAGCACATGTCCAATTTTTACATATTTTTTTAAAGCTAGAAACATGTTCAAGCATCTTTAAACACAAATATATGCTATTTACTAGGAAAAAAACAGTACTAGGAAACATACATGTAGGAAATTTGAGTCACTTGGTTGGGCTCCCTAGTGAACCTATGTTGGTATCTAGCAATTAGTACCACATTACATAAAATATGCTTAGATATTTAATCTTCCATGTACCTTTGGGTATATAGGAAGTCCCTTATTTTCGCCTATACCCATGCTTCCATAAACTCTTCGATTATCTTACATTGCTATAGTACGTGCTAAGAATATCACTTTGCGGGGAGATCACTCTTAGGAATCATATAATATGACTAAGGATATGGTCTATGTCATTAGTTAGTATTTTGAAAGATTATAGATGAATAAACTACCTAAACACTTGAATATTATGTTGGCAAGAAGGTTGAAGAAACCCTAAATTTTGAATATATGTCAAATTAAAAGTTCAATTTATAATCGAAGAAGGATAGAATGATGGATAACATCAACCATTTAGTACAAAAGGAGAAGGATGAGAAGGTATAAGAAGGTCACCATAAAATAATTGTTGAATTTGAACATCATCTTCAGAATATGAAGGAAAAATATGATCTTATTATCTCAAAAGTAGAATCAATTGAAGGTCAATAATTATAATAGTTGGAGCATGTCATTGTACCAAAAAGGAGAGGGGGTGATAAGGGCATCAAAATTTACGAAGCACCATTAATGGTGGAACCATATTGATACCTCTTTACAATGAAATATCGGAAAAAATACAATAAGTGTCAACATTACAAAGGATGAAGATGAAATAATCAATGGTTCATATAAGGAGGCAAAAAGGGACCATTATTTAATGTGATGTTATCAAAGAACAAAAACTATAACTAATTGGAGAAGCTATAATAATGCACATGCAATCAAAGGAAAGGAAGCCATGAAGAATTGACAAAAAAAAATTAAATATAGATGGATGGATAATCAATAGTAGTAGCAAGAGAGAACAAATATAAATAACCATTACTATTATTAGGTTTCATCACATATAAAAGCCTTAGCTACAAACATTTGATGACGAATCCTTTTTATGGGGTGATATGTTATAACTCAATATGGGGTTGAATATATAGGTAATGTGGTTACATGAATATTTAATAGGGATAACCCTAATAGGGGACCCACAAGTACAATTGGGGATATTATATGGAGAGATAGGGAATATTATATAGAGAGATGTAGTTACAATCATTATAATTAAGGATTCTCTTAATGAATATAATGATTTTTCTCTCTCAAGATTTCACAGTGTGCTAGTTTATTCTCCATGATTTTTGGATTCATTGTGTTAAGGAGGGGTTTATCGATGTTTCGGACCTATGATATGTAGTCCATCTTCATGATAGGTAAGAATATGGATTGCGTATCGTAGGTATGAAACATCGATAAACCCCTCCTTAACACAATGAATCCAGAAATAATGGAGAATAAATATAAGGATTTATTATTTAATTCATCTCTATTATAACTTTAGGATTTATGTTTCACTCTCATATTTGGTGTACATTGGTTTATACACTATTTTCTTAAGCTATTTTATTTACAAAATCCGTAACATGCTTCTTGAAAAACCTCCCACAAAATGCATTGTTCTCCCATGGTCTAGTACTTATATGTATATGTTGATATAAACCTTCCTTCCCATTGTTGGTCTTACTAGTGCAATGGCGTATGCATCCTCTAATGAACCAATCTACATCTTCCTGAATTTGGCACAAGACACATATCTACAAGTTATTATTTGTTTTCTCAAAACCAAAATGGCCTCCAACATCAGAGTTATGGGCCTCTGTTATTAGTTTTTTTCTCTCACCTATATAGGTGTATAACACTTATATATCTTGTTGAGAAATGCATCTTGGAGATGATACTAAATCTTGCTGTCACTTTAATTGATTCTTCATGACTTTGGCCTTGTATCCATGAAATATCTTCATGAAATTGTAATCTTATGTTCTTTCCTCTTTGTATGAATCATGAGTGAAAGGATCCATGTGCACCAAATTAGCTAAAGATATGATCTTCAATGCACATAGAATCAATAGCATGTCTTCCTATGTGTTATATTTCCATTTTTATAAATGATTATGAGATAAAGTTTTGCAAACATCCCATCCATTTCTAGTGTCTTAATTGTTGAAGGTCAATATGAACCTACACATATTACAAAGTCTAGTGATTAGTGTTATTGATGGCCTTTTTCAGTTTATATGGTTCTTCCACTTCATAAGATCATTCATTAGAGGATATAGCACATTGCTTACTTGTCTACATTAAGATAACTTCCATAATGTATCCACTTCCATCTATCCTCACTTGAAAGTGATTCTTAATATTATGAAATATGAGAATTGGTGCTTATCTTGCATTTTAGGTTTTCAAATTTCTTTTAATAATTTCCTTTCCCCATAAAACCCTTTCCACTTTATTTTAGGGCATTCCAAAACTATCCTAAATTCAATGAAATTGGTAGGAAATATCCATTTAATGAAAGATTGTAAAGAAAATCACATTTCTTAAGTTGAAGGTTTTGATGTATATAATTTTATATATCCAATTGATTTGATGCTTAACTTGACTGTAATTTTAAAATTAACTTAATATTAATTTATCTCTCTTTTCAATTATTTAAGGGTCAAAATATATTTAGAAGGAGATAGTAAAATCACTGATATCTATTGAGATATGATTTTAAATCTATGAGGCATTAACCATAAAGATATGGTTTAACACATTATAAGTTGCAAAAAGATGGCATTTAGAGTAGAATATTTTTATTTCCTCTCATGGAAACCCCATATAAAACCTATGCGACATTAACCGTTTAAAATATATGGGACATTAGCCATTTAAAATCTATGGTTCACTGACCATTAGATCCCTCCGGACGTTACATTATGGATCAACTGACCTAGATGGAAAAGTTTAGTGTCGGGTCATAATAGTTTAGTCCTACCTATTAAGTTTATAGAGAGATTTAGGATTGATCGCCAATTTGGTGTGTAACTTGTAGTTGTTTTCCTTGCATTGGAAATGCTATGCAACTATAAAACAAAAGTAGAACAGAACATGGAGTAGAATAGAACCTACTCGAGCAGCAGATGCAGGGGTCTCGCTGCAGAAGGGTGAGATGTCTGGTTGAGAAGCAAATGCAGGGGATTGGCTTCCACAACGGAAGAATGAACAGGGAGAGGCAAGATGCCAATTTTAATTCACCAACCCACTACCTTGAACAAGTAATGAGGTTTGAAGTCCTGATAACATTTACGACAATGTGACAAGTGCATACCGAGGAAACTGACATGTCATACTTAGTTGGAGATTGGAATGCTTGGAGTTTGAAATGCCAAAAATAGGTACAAAAGTTGAGAGTGGTGTAATGATCAAAGCATAATTATTGGACAAAAATTAATTAGACTAAGGTATAGATTAATTACAATTTGCATTCCCTTGTTGCTACAATTCAACAAACTTGCAACATCTACCGGCTTGGTATAGAGGTAGACCACCATAAAAGAGAAATCCAATTTTTTTAGATATAGAGAAAATACACCAGGAATTTGAGAGGATGGAAGATGTATTGAACTATGAAATGCAGATGGGTGCTAATTCTCATGTAAAGAGAAAAGATTGGCATTCTATGTGTTGACACTAAGGTTTGAGAATGACTAAATCCAAAAAGTTTGCTAAAATGTCCAAAAAAGGAAGAAATTATCACAAAGGAGGTTGAAGAAAAGGTTGACAATTCAAAAACAAGAGGAAAAAACCCACTTATGCAAAGTCCGAAAGCAAATTTGTGAAAAGATTAAACCCCGATCAAGTTTCGGTGGCGGAGATGTCAAAAATCCCGATCAACGGTCGATATTGCTTCCCGCATCGCCAAAGTGATCGGCGGCAAATAGATGTGGGCGGTAGCGGACTCAATACCACCGGGACACGTGTCCAAACCTCATCCTTCCGCATATGTAATATAGCGGTAAAGGAAACCACCATAGTGCCGGGCGGAACCACCAAATATGGAAGCGCGGTGGGGTCAATACACGTGGCAGGGTGGGACCTGATACGTGGCAGATAGAGCAAGCGTGGCGGGGTCATATCACATGGCATATACTTTGTAGCAATCGGAGGGCCGATATAAACCTTAATCAAATCAATGGCCATTGTTTCATCCGCATCTAGGAAGGTGCACACTGGATATGAGGAAGAGCGGTCACGGAGAATAAACCACTCGAACAGGTGTCAGCAGGTGGCTGATCCGCGCAGAGAATAAACCGGAAAAGAAAACAGCTTTTTGATCGCGGATACCACCAGATGGAATAAAGGGAGGCGAGATCTGATGGTCCAAAACAAAGTCTCGAGATCAATGGTCAGATATGAACCGCATTCATAAAGGTGCAGGGAAGTTAATTCAAAAGTCTTATATAAAACAAAAGGGGCTCCACATAATGGCATTCTGCATGTGTCACTATCCCGAAGAGCTCTGAAGACTGGTGGAGGTTTGCGATTGCGACAGAAGGCGAAAGGCGGGTACATACAGGTAGGGTCGGGTTACTTGTCCTACTTTTTTAAACAGAATTTTGTTTAAAGAAACGTTTTAAATGGAGACTGTGCATGATATAGACGTTTTTAAATCAAAAGAAGCCCTAGAGGATAGAGACGAAGACGTCTACGATACCCTAATTAGGTTTCCAATATCTGATATAAAAATTAGGTTGTGTGAATTTTTAAAGGAAGGGACAGACCCCCACAGAGTTCACCAGTCGTCTTTGATAGCCTTTTGCCCCGACCAAATCCCTTCTTTCCCAGAATTCGTATCATGGTGTGTCGAAAATTACTCCCGGGAAGAGAAAGTCGTTCTAAACAGCCAAAAAACCCGAGTCATTTGCGAATTAAAGCCAGCAGAGTTAATTAAAGCCCTAGAAGTAGATTGTTCCCAAACCCTTGACCCTGAGGTTTTCTCTGAAGTCTCCATTATTGAAAATTATCATCATGTTTCTCAAAATGATAGGGAAATTTTTTTGTCATCGTGTCTCAAGCCAGAGACCAGCATTTCGGAGGTCCCATACCCTATAGATATCAATCTTTTTAATGAAAAATACCCAGTTAGTTTTGACATTATTGGCCGTAGTTCTAGGTTTGGATACGGATTTGTATGTTACCGAGTTTCAATTGAGTTTATTGTACAAAATGAGTACAGTCCAGTCAGGGATTGGTGAAAATCAAATCCCTCGACTTAATTTTGAAGCATTTTTAACAGAAAAGATTCATGACCAGATGGTCAATTTTCCCACTCTCAGACATTTCAGGTTTCAGGCCTTTTTGATGAAAATGATTATGACAGCCAGTCAAGACGAGTTGCAGTTCCCAGAAATCATTTTCACGACTTTTCTAGAAAATAACATGTTCAATTACATCAATTACATGCTTTCAGATATTTATAGAATGATTTTTGGAAAAAATCTTCCTAGAGTACTACCGAAAATGCAGACATCCATGCAATTGAGTACAGAATACGCAACAGGAGATTGGTTTTTGTCGAAAGACAGTACAGTAATCAAATTATATGGGTTCAGACATAAACCCTATGTGTTACCATCTTTTCTTACTTTAAGGGTTTTTGCCTTGGAATTCTTAAGACAAAAGTTGATTGTGGAAGATAACAATTTTTTGGTTCACAGACAAGCTACAGACATTAAATACCCATTCACATTTGGTCCGTTCACAATAAAGAATAAGAATGTTGTAGTGTATATAGAGAAGTTGTTGAAGAATATGAATTTTGAGTCAGATACGGCTATGGAGTATGACCTATTAAACATCATATCAAAACGAAGAACGGAGCATCGTATCAAGGCCCTGAACCATCAAATTGTTGAAGGAATGTCGGACAGAGCCAATTGGCTAGAATATAAAGAAGAAATCATTCTGGATGCATCTGACAAAGAAATGGCATTGATTGACACAACAACAAGGACAGAAAGCGAAATAGATAGTGCATTGGTTGGATCTAAAAGACCCATACAGGACATAATGATCATTGAAGATGAAGAAACAGAAAGAGGAAAAAGATTGAAAATGAATGAACCACAAGAGTTAACAACAATTTCAGAAGAGGCTAAAACAGCTGAAAAAGAAATACCAGAGGTTACAGTTAAAGAGTACAACATTGAAGAAACCCCTGTAGAGGGTGATGTAAATAGACCCCAGAATATCATGGATGTGTTTGATGAGCATAGTCGAAATAAACAGGAGTCCGCGAAACAAACTAGTCAATTGTTTCCGAAGGTTAGAAGTATATCTAATACTGAGGTAAGCTTATTTACTAGCAGAAATATCGGGGAAAATTCCTTGAAATTTTCAGTTGTCACAAAAAATAAGATTTCAGAAATGAATATAGATTTGTCTAAAATAAATGCCCCAGATAAAATTTTATTGCATAGACAAACTAGAGAAGTCATATATTCAGACTATTTGGGAGCCATATTAAGAGCAGACAAGTTGAAAAGTTCAGTGGATAAATTGAATAATCAATTGAGACAGGAGAAGGCAGAGAATAAGTCTCGACAGCAACAGATTAAAAAATTGCAAGTAGATTTGATAAATAAAGAAGGAGATGTGCAGCAACCAAACTGCTCAAAGAGAAAGACGATACGATCCAGATGTTGAGACGAAAATTAAAAATTCCAGACACTGTACTCATCCAAGGAGCAAAATTGACAATATTGGAAAAAGAAAAAGAAGAATTATCTAATGAAGTCAATGATGTTACTGCTAAAATGTTAAAGCTTTCTGATGAAAAAGATCGGTGGGAAAAAGAGAAAATCATTTTAGAAGAACAGTTGGCAGAAGCGAGGAAAAGATTAGCAGGAAGTGGTCAGCAACAAGTACAAACAGACACACAGGAAGATAAAACGGGAGTAGATGATATTTTACAAGCTATGTCCCAGGTAATCTTAAGCGAAAATGAAATCAAAGAATTGAAGGTTGAAATACAGAAGCTGATAGAAGCGAATGAAATCAAAAATAAAGAAATAAAAACCTTGCAAACAAAGAATCAGGAATTAAGTAATAATAATAAAGGATTAGCAGCTCATGTGACAGGGCAAGCTGCTATGCAAGGTTGTAAACACCTGGTGTGGGACCAAATTATAAAATAAGTTGAGAAACTAAGACCATATCTGGATTACATAAGAGTCAAAGAAAAGGTGGTCAAAGATGCCTTCGAAAGTTGCAGAGCCGTCAAGGAAAGCTTAAATAAAAAGCCAAAAGATGTAGCCCAGAAAGCAATAACATTTTTAAACAGTCTAACTGAAGCAGACCTGATAGCCATGAATATAACGAATAGAATTTCAGTCATCACATGGGCCAGAAGGATCTTGGGGAAATACTCGCATGTTGAGAATGTTGAAGCTAAAGCTGGAGAAATACGGGAAGAAGTAGTAAAGTTCAAAAAGCAATTTGAAAAATTAGTAAACAAAGGGTTCCCTGCTTTTTGGAATGAAAAAAATGAATTAATTCCTCCGAATGATTATAAGAGATTGCTGTTTGATATAAGGATGGATCGCAGAAAGTTCCACCAGCTGGATCATATGCTTACAGGGAAAATTTTAATGGAGAAAATATCAGAGGATTTTGAAATTTTAAATATGCTAATCTCAACCTGTGGAAACCTTCTTCCTGTTTCTTATGCAGGTCATGTTGAAATGCGAGTCTTAGTGAAGGAAATGACCAACTATGACTTACCCGCGGCCGACCAGTGGACTTATGTGGAAAAATATGGAAGGACAAGATATTCTATCCATTCATAGAGGCTTTCAAAACTCTCGCCAAGTGGCGAAAAGATGATATTCAAAATTTTTGCCAAGTGGCAAAAAGGATACTTTTATTTTAAATTTGTAATATTATTTGGAGACAGTTATCTATTGCTCAAAGACAGTTATCTTTTAAGTTAAAATATTTTCAGTTATTAGTTAAAAGAAGCAGTAATGTCAAGCTTCTTCCAAATTTTGTATAAGAACAATGAGAGTCATTGTTGAAGGGGTTGGAAATTTTTTGAGAGACAGTGTATGTTTGGAGATCTATTTTTTGATAAATAAGCAGAACAGTGAAAATACCCATCTTTTGAGACCAGAGATTCATGTGTTGATCAGCTTTACAGTCCTTTTTTTCTTTATCTTTATATGTGCATGTTCACTTCCTTTGTTATATCTTCCATTATGTTTTTCTTCTATATTTAAATGAATGTCTGAAATAATTCAAGATTCATACTGGTTATGCCTCGTTTTATATCATTTAAATATTCACTATTTTCTCCAAAGTTGACAATGGATTCATCCTAAGTTAGATGCCTGTTGTTGATGGAATGTCATTATTTCTTTCTGTACCACCTGAAAAAATCAAATTGACTGTAATATGATTGCTATCTTGCCTCTGTGGAAATCTGTTTGGTATAAATCTCTTACTGGTATATTGTATATTTGAAACTTTGACTCCATGCCCAACGTTTCTTGTTTTCCTTTTCAACCAGAAAATCCTTTTGAGCAAATTTGAGAGAACTTTTATATTTTTCAGTCCTTGTATATGTATTGTGAGAGAGCCCTCTCTGGTGGAAAAATGGCTGAGTTTTCCACCTAAAGCTTGGTTTGAAATAGGTTACCTTAGGTGTTATTCTTTTACAACCGGAATAAAATCTAAGTGCTAACATTATGTAATGGGAAGTTTTATTATGAGGTGAACGTGGAAGAAGACGCTGAGTTTTTAAAGCTTGTCATTTATAAACACTTATTCTCTCATGTTGACATGTCCAAAAGTCATTCATCTAACAAGTTAAATGATGGTCTCTATGGGATAGGCTATTATGAATCTTTAGGAAATGTGAACTTAAAGAGATTCTTATTATTTTTCTATTGGAAAGCTAGCGACTGCTAGCTTTCCTTGTAGCATAAGCATGTGTGCAGTTGCTAGAAGAAAAATTCTTATGCTACAAGTAAAGCTAGCAGTCACTGGCTTTCCTTGATCTTTTGTCATGTGTTTATTTCAAAATAGAGCACATGGCACAAGCTCAAGGTATAAGCTAGCAACCACCAATCACCATGGACAAGATTTTTCTATTGGAAAGCTAGCGACTGCTAGCTTTCTTTCTAGCATAAGTATGTGTTATTATCCTAGAAAGAAATGCTTATGCTAGAAGGAAAGCTAGCAGTCGCTAGCTTTCCTTGATCTTGTGCCATGTTCTTATTTGAAAATAGAGTACATGATACAAGTTCAAAGTATAAGCTAGCAACCACCAATCACCAAGCCTAGGGTTTTTCTACTGGAAAGCTAGCGACTGCTAGCTTTCCTTCTAACATAAGCATGTGTGTCATGCTAAAATGAAATGCATTTGCTAGAAGGAAAGGTAGCATTCGTTAAAAATAGAGTACATGGCACAAGCTCAAGGTATAAACTAACAACCACCAATCACCATGGACAGGGTTTTTGTATTGGAAAGCTAGCGACTGTTAGCTTTCCTTCTTGCATAAGCATGTGTGTTTATGATAGAAGGAAATTCTTATGCTACAAGGAAATCTAGCAGTCGCTAGCTTTCTTTGATCTTTTGCCATGTTCTTATTTCAAAATAGAGCACATGGCACAAGATCAAAGTATAATCTAGCAACCACCAATCACCATGGACAGGATTTTTCTATTGGAAAGCTAGCGACTGCTAGCTTTCCTTCTAGCATAAGTATGTGTTATTATCCTAGAAGGAAATGCTTATGCTAGGAGGAAAGCTAGCAGTCACTAGCTTTCCTTGATCTTGTGCCATGTGTTTATTTCAAAATAGAGCACGTGGCGCAAGCTGAAGGTATAAGCTAGCAACCACCAATCACCACGGACAATGTTATCGATTGGAAAGCTAAGGACTGCTAGCTTTCCTTCATGGCTAGAGTTTTTCTATTAGAAATGGCACAAGCTCAAGGTATAAGCTAGCAACCACCAATCACCATGGACAAGATTTTTCTATTGGAAAGCTAGCGACTGCTAGCTTTCTTTCTAGCATAAGTATGTGTTATTATCCTAGAAGGAAATGCTTATGCTAGAAGGAAAGCTAGCAGTCACTAGCTTTCCTTGATCTTGTGCGATGTGCTTATTTGAAAATAGAGTACATGATACAAGTTCAAAGTATAAGCTAGCAACCACCAATCACCATGCCCGGGGTTTTTCTATTGGAAAGATAGCGACTGCTAGCTTTCCTTCTAACATAAGCATGTGTGTCATGCTAAAAGGAAATGCATTTGCTAGAAGGAAAGGTAGCATTCGTTAAAAATAGAGTACATGGCACAAGCTCAAGGTATAAGCTAACAACCACCAATCACCATGGACAGGGTTTTTGTATTGGAAAGCTAGCGACTGTTAGCTTTCCTTCTTGCATAAGCATGTGTGTTTATGATAGAAGAAAATTCTTATGCTACAAGGAAAGCTAGCAGTCGCCAGCTTTCTTTGATATGTTGCCATGTTCTTATTTCAAAATAGAGCACATGACACAAGCTCAAAGTATAATCTAGCAACCACCAATCACCATGGACAGGATTTTCCTATTGGAAATCTAGCGACTGCTAGCTTTCCTTCTAGCATAAGTATGTGTTATTATCCTAGAAGGAAATGCTTATGCTAGGAGGAAAGCTAGTAGTCGCTAGCTTTCCTTGATCTTGTGTCATGTGTTTATTTCAAAATAGAGCACATGGCACAAGCTGAAGGTATAAGCTAGCAACCACCAATCACCATGGACAGTGTTATCAATTGGAAAGCTAACGACTGCTAGCTTCCCTTCATGGCTAGAGTTTTTCTATTAGAAAGCTAGCAATTGTTGTCTTTCATTCTAGCATAAGCACATGTGTGCTTATGCTTATGCTAGAAGGAAATGCTTATGCTAGAAAGAAAGCTAGCAGTCGCTAGCTTTCCTTTATCTTGTGCTATGTGCTTCTTTCAAAATAGAGCACATGGCACAAGCTCAAGGTATAAGCTAGCAACCACCAATCACCATGGCTAGGGTTTTTCTATTGGAAAGCTAGCGACTGATAATTTTCCTTCTAGCATAAGAATGTGTGGTTATGCCAGAAGGAAATGCTTATGCTAGCTTTCCTTGATCTTGTTCCGTGTTCTTCTTTCAAAATAGAGCACATGGCACAAGATCAACATATAACCTATCAACCACCAATCACCATGCCCAAGGTTTTTTTATTGGAAAGCTAGTGATTTCTAGCTTTCCAATAACATAAGCATGTGTGCTTATGCTAGAAGGAAATGTTTATTCTAGAAGGAAAGATAGCAGTCGCTAGCTTTCCGGGAGTACTTAAAATAGGGATGACTCCAATCAAGGATATTTGAATTTACTTTGAACAATTGATACAAAAAATAAATCTCAGTGAGCCATGTTTATACAAACTTGCATGATCAATCATGGTTGGATTCCAACCTACTTAATAACTACCTTCAATACTATTACAAGTTCCATGATTATACAAACTTGCATGATCGATCATGGCTGGATTCCAACCTACTAAATAACTACCTTCAATACTATTACAAGTTCTTAAGTATGGAAAATTTTTAGACATTTTTACAAGTTTTTCTAAGAATAGTTTTGTGTTTGTATTAAGATTATATACATTGATAACCATTCTTGTTTTGATTACGCTTTGTAGCTCCATCATAATTTATATGTAAAGTCCCTTTTGGCGGTGGGGACTAAATGGTGGGGAACAATGTTTAATTTGCACAACAAAATGATGCCATACCCTTTTTAGCTATTAAAAGTACATTATTTTTTTGTAGATTGTGTTTTGCCTAAAATATAAGAGCACACTTTACATGGTTTAACCTTAACTACAAATTATAATTCAATTGTGTGTTACATAATTTGTAGGAGCGACAATGGAAAGTATAATTTTCACAAAAGGGGACTATGTTGACCTCCTGGTTAATGGTCAAGTTATTGGGCTAGGAAAGGTTGAATCTATAGAAGTTGGAACTTATTATGGTGGAGGAAGGGTTGTTGCAGGTTATGTTATGGTTTTGATAATTAATGTCACTCAACCACATTTGATTGTGGAATATGTTGATGAAGGGGACACACATCCATGGAGGACTACAGATTTGAGGCACACCATAGGTAAATCAAATACCAAAGCATGTGTTAAGAATTATTCATAGTTTATTGAATGTTTTTTTGAGAAAATACTAAGTTTGTTATGTTTGGTGTACAGGTGCAAATGTTTGTTCAACATTTTCTATTGGAGACAAAGTAGATCTTTTACAACATGGATTGAAGGTGGGTGAGGGCTCCATATTCAATACAGAGCTTGGGAATAAGGTTCATGGAAAGATTGTAAAGAAAGGATGCATAGTGGTTAGAATTGAGAAGGTGTTAAAAAATGATGCTCCTTTACCACATCCAACTGGATTTGAGGAAACACTAGGGGGTGCAATAGAATCTTATGAGATTTGGCTAGAAATAGATTTGAAACCTCATTGTGAAGATCAACCCATAAATATTCCACAAGATAGGGCTGCAAGTATAATTTTCACAAAAGGGGACTATGTTGACCTCCTGGTTAATGGTCAAGTTATTGGGCTAGGAAAGGTTGAATCTACAGAAGTTGGAACTTATTATGGTGGAGAAAGGGTTGTTGCAGGTTATGTTATGGTTTTGATAATTGATGTCACTCAACCACATTTGATTGTGGAATATGTTGATGAAGGGGACACACATCCATGGAGGACTACAGATTTGAGGCACACCATAGGTAAATCAAATACCAAAGCATGTGTTAAGAATTATTCATAGTTTATTGAATGTTTTTTTGAGAAAATACTAAGTTTGTTATGTTTGGTGTACAGGTGCAAATGTTTGTTCAACATTTTCTATTGGAGACAAAGTAGATCTTTTACAACATGGAGTGAAGGTGAGTGAGGGCTCCATATTCAATACAGAGCTTGGGAATAAGGTTCATGGAAATATTGTAAAGAAAGGATGCATAGTGGTTAGAATTGAGAAGGTGTTAAAAAATGATGCTCCTTTACCACATCCAACTGGATTTGAGGAAACACTAGGGGGTGCAATAGAATCTTATGAGATTTGGCTAGAAATAGATTTGAAACCTCATTGTGAAGATCAACCCATAAATATTCCACAAGATAGGGCTGCAAGTATAATTTTCACAAAAGGGGACTATGTTGACCTCCTGGTTAATGGTCAAGTTATTGGGCTAGGAAAGGTTGAATCTACAGAAGTTGGAACTTATTATGGTGGAGGAAGGGTTGTTGCAGGTTATGTTATGGTTTTGATAATTGATGTCACTCAACCACATTTGATTGTGGAATATGTTGATGAAGGGGACACACATCCATGGAGGACTACAGATTTGAGGCACAACATAGGTAAATCAAATACCAAAGCATGTGTTAAGAATTATTCATAGTTTATTGAATGTTTTTTTGAGAAAATACTAAGTTTGTTATGTTTGGTGTACAGGTGAAAATGTTTATTCAACATTTTCTATTGGAGACAAAGTAGATATTTTACAACATGGAGTGAAGGTGGGTGAGGGCTCCATATTCAATACAGAGCTTGGGAATAAGGTTCATGGAAAGATTGTAATGAAAGGATGCATAGTGGTTAGAATTGAGAAGGTGTTAAAAAATGATGCTCCTTTACCACATTCAACTGGATTTGAGGAAACACTAGGGGGTGCAATAGAATCTTATGAGATTTGGCCAGAAATAGATTTGAAACCTCATTGTGAAGATCAACCCATAAATATTCCATAAGATAGGGCTGCATTCACATGTACAAGGGTTTCTCTTACACATGGATGCATAGGAACAATTATGTGCATTGCCAAAGGAATGATAGTTAATGTCCATGAGGATGACATGGTTGTGGGTGAAACACTAGGTGAAGATAACTTTGGTGTTTTTGTGGAAGAGATACATGGATATTGTGAAAGATGCAAGATTGGGGATAAGTCTATACATGGATTGGTTAGATGGCCAATACATAAATTGGTGGACAACATAGGTGAGATGTTAAGGGTCAAGACAAAGTACAAAGAGCCACCCATGGAAATGCTGATATGGGATGTTATAGAGGATACAAGTCCTTTATACCAATGGGATGGGGATCTTTATAATAAAAAAGATCAAGATGTCAATGTTCTTAATGCATCGAGGCCATATAAAAAGATTAAACGAGCTATGACAAGAGAAAAAGTTGCAAAACGTCAAACCAAGATAGATAAAGAGAAAGAAGTCCGACTTTTGGCTGCAGATGAATGTTGTAAACAAGATTGTCTTCAACATGTGGATAGGAATGCCATTGCAAATGCTAGAAGGGATATGGAATGCAAAGACAAAAATGGTATCAGGGAATTTGTATTGAATTCACTTGTTTCAAACACTATCATGTCAATGAGCCATGGCCATGGCCTACCTCCTATTATTAGAAAAGTAAAGGACATGAGATTTGATGGTAATGTTATTTGTAAGAAAGCATGGTACAAGATACATAAGATTCCTCAAAGCACCTTCTATAGCTACCAACATAATTTTGAACAAGGACATATGGAATCCATTCATGGTAACACCAATACATGTAAAGCACGTGCACAAACTATGGCGGCCATAGAAATACTGCATAAAATTGTAATGGACAATTCAGATTTTTCGCCAAACCAAACACGTCAAGTCGAAGCAGATGGAACTTCTTCTCCTCTAATATTGTTGCCTTCGACTTACACACAAAGCTCTTTGTTAAAAGAGATCAATGTGGGTTTGGAAAAGCTCAATTGTCCATTAATATCACAACCAACAATGAGCAAGATTTGGAACACTCATTTTCGAGACGTGGCATTCTCAAAGAACACCAACTTCAGTAAATGTGGTGAATGTATTGTGTTGAAAGCACAAATGAAGTCAGCAACTACAAAAGAGTTGGAAGAAACGGCACGTGCTAGATTCAACAAACATAACAAGATCATTATGTGCGGAAGACATTGCTACTATGCCCACAGAATCATGTCAGAGAGGTTTCCAAAGGAGTATTTGAGTATTATCCATGATAAAATGGATAAAACAAAGACTTCAATTCTAAGGCTACGTGTCAAATCAAAATCTATTGTAGGAATAAACTTGGGTTTGTCATTGACAGGTATGCTAACACATGGGCATAAGACAGGAGGTTTTGGTCATTTCTCCCTACCATTTGTACATATGGGATCACAATTTACCATTACATCACTTGCTAAGTGCTTTAGGGACCTTGAAGACCCACATCTTGATATGTATGGTGATCTTCTTTATGAGAGTGGAAGTTCAAGAAACCCACTTTCAAATGCATTACTTGACACCTCTATTTACTCAAAATGTAGAGTGTACAAGGATGAATTTTTATCTCATGGAAGATTAGAAAATCAAGATATCGATTTTAAACCTCTTCCTCCACATTTATTGTTACAATTGGATAATGCAACAAGTGATAATAAAAATCGTTATCTTTTCATGTTTCTATCACTTCTCACTGCACTTGGTGTCTTCATCACTATTGAGGTTGGGTTCTTGCTTGTGGGACACACCCATGAAGACATAGACGGGACCTATGGGAGAATGTCTTCCAGCTTGAAAAGTAAATATATATATTCTCTACCTGAGATGATGGATACATATCGCAAAATTGAAGAAAAAAGAATGTTTCCACCTAAACTGATTGATAAGGTGTATGACTTCAAAAGATTCCTTAATGGATACATCAAGGAAGGAAAAAATGCACTAGTTGGACATCTTAATGTTCAGTACTTCCAATTTCTTGTACTCAATGATGTTCCGGTATTAAGGTATAAAGAATCCATAAGAGATGTTGAGTGGTCAAAACCAGTTGAGTTATGGAATACAGACGATGAAGGTCGATCTAAACTGCCCATAGGGAAGCCATCTTTCTTACATCCCAAAGAGAATGAAATCTATTTAAAAGAACTAAAAGAAGGAATAACATCATACATAAAAATGTGGAAAGACACAATGGGTGGTGAGGATTTGCCAATTGTTACACCAGAATGGAAAAATAAGGTAGAGTATTGGGAAAGAGTTCTTGATACTTTATATGAAGATTACAATGATCATGATTCATCTTCTGAGGATTTCTGGCCCAAGACAAGGCAAACTCCAGATGTTGGTCGTAATGCGCTTCATGCAATCTCAAATATTATGGATGGGGATTTTGATACTATGACAGGTGAACCCGTGTATGTTGGACCCAAGTGCAATAAGCCAAAGACAAAATTCAACCCTATTAATGATGTTGAGAAAGGAAAGATGTTGCTAGTTAGATCAGGAAACGAGGAAGAAGGGGAGATGATTTGGATGGCAAAAGCCACCTCAAATATATTTCAAGATGATGAAAGTGATACTCTTCATGTTAAAGTTGATTGGTGGAAGCCCGGTTCAGGGAAATACAATGGAAAAGTATTAGAAGAATATTGGGTACCAAATCCTGATGACATAGAGCTTGGATCTATTCCAATTGATACCATAGTTTGGGCATGGATGGCTAAGAAAGAACATTGCAAGAAGGCCAAGATAAATAAACATGGTGTACAAGTTGTCCTTGACCTACTTGAACAAATAACATGAGATTAGGTGGAGATGATTCATGGATGTAATTTTGTTCTTTGGAGGACCAATTAATACATGAAGAAACATTTTTCAATTTTTCTTGTATATTGAATATTCTCTTCAAATTTATTTGAAGAGTTTTATATTATTTGGTACAAATATGAAAATTTTGTTTAAATTGCAATGTATTCATGTGACGATACTTCATGCAAATTACATGACACCATGAAATATTAAACTTTCAATGATTTGTTTATATTAACATAACTTCTCCCATAACTTGGATAATCAAGTCCAATAATGCATTTAAAATCAATATCTTCTAGTTTTGGCCTATTAAAACTATATTGGAGTTAATTTGGCATATTAAAACTATATTGGAGTTAATTAGCATTGTTTTCAATGTAATACGTTCAAACACCAAACAATATCTAACATGGAAATTACAAATTCCAATGCTTTGTCTAGATCGACATAACTTCTCACTCCATCAAACTTGGATAATCAAGTTCAATAATACATTTAAAAGCATCATCTTCTAGATACGATCTATTAAAACGATAATGTTTGGAGTTAATTAGCATTGTTTTCAATGTAATACGTTCAAACACCAAACAATATCTAACATGGAAATTACAAATTCCAATGCTTTATCTAGATCGACATAACTTCTCACTCCATCAAACTTGGATAATCAAGTTCAATAATACATTTAAAAGCATCATCTTCTAGATACGATCTATTAAAACGATAATGTTAGGCTAGCTAATTCGTATTCTTTTCAATATAATACATTCAAACACTTCATGAATATATATTATAATAAAATAAATTAAACTGTACTACTTTGTTTCTATTCCAATTCATAACAAAATTATTTATTTTGATCATTAAAAAACACGCCTAGACTTATAAAATATTTTCTTTTGACATCTGTAAAATGTTTCCAATAAAAATTACCAATAAAAGTTCATAATAATTTGATTTTGATTGTTAAATGACACACAAATACTTATAAAATATTTTGATTGTTAAATGCACTACCAATAAAAATTCATAATAATTTGATTTTGATTGTTAAATGACACATAGATACTTATAAAAAAAATTGATTGTTAAATGCACTTTTAATAAGTTTAGTGGGCTTTCACTTTTGTATTTGTAAGAAACAAAAATGTACTTCAATGTTTCTATTCCAATTCATTGATTTCAAATGTACCACACTTCTCGATCCATCAAACTTGGTTAATGGAGTCCAGTAAAGCACTTACAAGCAACATATTATAGACTGTCTATAAAAACTTTATTATGGGAATAGCTAATTAATGTTTTTTAATTTAATATGTTCAAACATTTCAAAAATAAATACTGGACATACAACATATTATAGACTTTGTCTATAAAAACTTTCCTATGGGAGTAGCTAGTTAATGTTTTTTCAATGTAATATGTTCAAACATTTCAAAAATAAATACTGGACACTTGCAATAACTAGAATGGGTTTTCCCTCTTTCTTCATGTATTTGAAAAAAAACCAATTGTACTATAAAATTTATATTCTAATTAATTATTTTTTTTTTACCTTAATTGGTATACTTAGACTTTATCCAATACAATATTTTCTCTTGTTGGCTCTAAAATAGTGCCAACCACATATCATAATATATAGTATTGAATAATGAATATTTCTTTAAATGTTAGATGATTATATTTATATTATAAAAAGGAATCTAGGCTTAACCAATCAACATAATCCAAAGCAATAATTGATAGTTAACAATGTCCAAAACATGTAGAAACTTGTTGGCTCATAATAATCCCATAAAATGAAGGGAAAAAGTGAAGTGCCTAAGTACCTATTGTGCTATATACTTGACAAAAATGTCCTAAGGCATACAATAGACAATACATATAAAGGGAAGAAAATAAAATAGAGTATGACCTAATTTTCCATGTTGTTGCTCGTAGATATGTTATTGATTATTTTTCTTGTCAATATTCTAAAGATTATTAGGGGTAGTGTCATCATCCACAAGTACAATATTACAATGACTATAGGAGCTAATACGTCTTCATGGTATTAGAGGTTTCACCTAGACATTTCCAGTTCTCGTTGTCTCTTGAAGTTGAGCAAAACCCCCCATGTTCTAGCCACCCATTATCAAGATTGAGAATTACTAAGTTATTATGCCAATACATAAATTTGTTATAGTAACAAACACTTTGATTGTTATGTCATTAAATAGCTTTCTAGGTCACTTTAAAATGGCGACAATCTCTTACTAATATGGTAATTCAACACATGCACAATATATGCTTTATCAAATTATAAATAAAATGGTTAATACTTTCAACATACAAATAATGCCATTAGATAAATTAATAGGTAAGAAATATTAATACAAATTACAAATTATAATAATAAAATAATGTAAAGAATCTAAGTTTAAGCATAGGAAGATATGCTTCAAATTAATATAAATTTGATTTTATATAGCTTATAATGATAATATTGTAAAAAAAATGGTGAATATATAGATTGAAATGAGTGACTTAAGTAATTTTTAGGTTTTTCATTTTTTGAAAACTCTATCTTGTTGAAGTTCTAAATTCTAGATCCGTACTCGACAATACATATAAAGGGAAGAAAATAAAATAGAGTATGACCTAGTTTTCCATGTTGTTACTTGTGTATATGTTAGTAATTGCTTTTCTAGTCAATATTCTAAATATGATTAGGGGTAGTGTCGTCATCCACAGCTTCAATATTACAGTGACTATATGAGCTAATAATTTTTCATGGTATTAGAGGTTTCAGCCAATTCCTAGGCATTTCCAGTTCTTGTTGTTTCTTGAAGTTGAGAAAAAATCCCCATGTTCTAGCCACCCATTATCAAGATTGGGAATTAATAAGTTACTATGCCAATACATAAATTTGTTACAGTAACAAACACATTGACTGCTATATCATTAAATAACTTTGTAGGTCACTCTAAAATGGAGACAATCTCTTACTAATATGGTAATTCAACACATGCACAATATATGCTTTATCAAATTATAAATAAAATGGTTAATAATTTCAACATACAAATAATGCCATTAGATAACTTAATAGGTAAGAAATTTCTTGCAACATCTATTGTTCATGAGATGAGGTAAACCTTGATCAACTCAAATATTATTACAAATTAAAAAATTATAATAATAAAATAATGTAAGGAATCTAAGTTTAATATTAGGAAGATATGCTTCAACTTTATATAAATTTGATTTTATATAGCTTATATTGATAATATTATAAAAAAATGGTGAATATAAAGATTGAAATGAGTGAATTAAGTAATTTTTTGGTTTTTCATTTTTTGAAAACTCAATCTTGTTGAAGTTCTAAATTCTATATCCCTTGTATAATTCCAAATTTAATGAAATATGTGTTATATGGTTGAGGATGAAATGTATGAGTAGATAAAGGACAAATTGCAGCAGCAAAACCTTGAAAAGAAGTATGAAGGCTTTCATTTGGAAGGAGACAGACTTCTTACTTATAAGAATAGAGTCTATATTCCAAATGCGACATATTTAAGGAGGATCGTTATGGATGAAACTCACAAAGCTCCATACTCTGGTCACCCAGGATATCAGAAAACAATTGCTACAGCAGGAAAATATTATTTCTGGCCAGGCATGAAGAAGGACATCACTGAATACATTTCTAAGTGCATGGAATGTTAGCAGGTGAAGAGTGAACACCAACACCCCGCAGTTTTATTGCAACCAGTGCCAATTCCAGAATGGAAATGGGAAGTAATATCCATGGACTTTATTACAGGATTGCCAATGACTATGAGACAACATGATTCCATCATGGTTGTGGTGGACAAGTTAACAAAGGCAGCACATTTCATACCCGTTAAGTCCACACATACAGCCCATGCCATTGTAAATATTTTCATGAAGGAAATTTTCAGATTACATGGGTTTCCTAGGGAAATCATTTCTGAGAGGGATACCAAGTTCACTTCCAATTTTTGGAAAGGCCTCTTTGCAGATTTGGGTACACAGCTAAGCTTTAGTACCGCATACCATCCTCAAACAAATGGGAAAACAGAAAGAGTAAATCGGGTGCTTGAAGACATGCTCCGCATGTATGTAATGGACAAACCATCCAAGTGGGAGGATTATCTACACTTGGTAGAATTTGCATATAACAATGGGAAACAAGCATCGTTGGGAATGAGTCCTTATGAGGCTTTGTACGGCAGAAGGTGTAGGACACCAGTGACTTGGGACAATCCAGTGAACAGAATTGTACTTGGGCCAAAATTGCTTAAGGAAATGGAGCAAGAAGTTGCCAAGATCAAACAAAATTTAAAAGTAGCCCAGGATAGATAGAAAAGCTATGCAGATAAACACAGAGTGCATAGGGAATTCAATGTTGGGGATCATGTGTATCTTAGAGTGAGATCAAGGAAGAGTTCCTTGAAGCTTGGGAGTTGTGCCAAGCTATTGCCTAGATATTGTGGGCCATTTGAAGTGCTTGAAAGAATAGGGCCAGTTGCATATAGACTTGCATTTCCTACTAGCACTAAAGCTCATAATGTTTTTCATGTCTCTTTACTTAAGAAATATGTACATGATCCTAACCATGTGATTAATTGGGATGTGATCCAGGTGGAACCCGAGGGAGAATTCCAAACCGACCCATTGCGCATCATTGACAAGAAGGTAACATTGCTCTAGAACCGAGCCATCGGACAGGTAAAGGTGTAATGGAAGCACTACGGTCCTGATGAGGCTACATGGGAGCTGGAGGATGCCATGAGGGTGGCATATCCATTTTTGTTCAATTTTGATGAGCACTGAGGATAGTGCTAATGTAAGGGGAGGGGAATGTAATGTCCCCATTTTGACCCATTTTTCATTAAATCGTAAATGATGTAAATATTGTTATTTAATCATGGTGAGGAGCTCAAGGCCAAGGCCCCACCATTGATTTAACGTTTTATGTATTGGCAATTAGAAATAGATTCCTATGGTTCTTGTGCTAGATAGGCACAATGTAAATAAGACATCATGTAAATACGAATTTTAATGAAAATACCCACAACCAGCTATGCAATGCAACAAAGAGATGGGGCATGATTCTACAAGGAATAGGGAGGGAAATTATTCAAACCCTTGAGCCAATGGTGTTAATCCATGTGTCAATGAGAAAACCCATAAACCCTCAACTACCCATTTTGGGTTATGGACCCAATCATTTAATTCTTCCAAGAGTTGGTTGAGGCAGTTAATGCCTTGGGAATGAAGAGGTATGGCAGCCAATTTTGTGCATGGGCAAGCCATCAACCTGGGAATTCATATTTTTTCTTCTTGGGCAAGAAAACACCCATGAAATGGTGCCCAAATCCATTCTGAACCAATAGTCTTTGCCCTCTCACGCAGTCTGAACTACTGGGCCTTTTCCCATCACGTTTTTCACCATTTTTCCTGCATTTTCCATGCCTGGGAGCTCGCTTTTGCATTGGACAGCAGCTGGGAGAGAAGGGCCACGATTTGGGACTGTTATGGAGGCTGTTTTGCCCAGAATGTCCATGGACGTTTTTCTAAAAACGGATTTGGCTTCCCCGGGTTGTTCCCCATCTTCTAGTTTCGTTTTTGGGTTTCCCACGTTTTTCTGAAGCTAATGAAAACCCCATCTTTGGGAATCTCATTGTAAAAACATTTCTTCATGCCCAACACTTAGACTTCTATTGTTATGTGCATCCATGTTTTGATTTGAACCTGTGAGCAAGAAACTTGGAGTGGTAGTGGACATAATTGGTTTGATAAACCTAGTGAAGGGAGTAACCTCTCAAGAAGATCAAGAGGGCTGGCTACTCTTCTATGCACACCTGGGGCACTCTAGAATTGGAAGGTATGGCCTGAGGGACTGTGAATTGGTGAAGGGAATACTTCCTTGAGTAGGGGTGTGTAGGCATTGTGGGTGCCAAGCTAAATAGATCTTGTAGAGGTATCCATAGCTCTGTGGTTGAGCTCACTAGCTTAGCAATTCTTCCTTTCCATTTCCTAGCAGCCTGATAAACCCAATTGTAGATTGGCTTAGCTCATCTTGGTGTATGCATAGCTATGTGTGAGTTTGTTGTTCCCTGGTTCCTTGTAGAAATCATGCCCAGCTCGGGGGTGGCAGTTGCATCAAGAGGTTGATAAGCACAACTGGCCTACGATTGGGTGGAATGTTGCAGTTGCATAGCCAGTTGCTTGGGACTACTGTTATAAGATAAGTATTCTCTTGTGTTAACTCCCCAATTATTATTTGATGAATATCTTGAATGTATGATGGATGTGTTATTGATATTATTCCCGCTGTGTTTTTCTTATAATTACACACTCCATATGTCTTTTATATTATGTGAATGCTTGGTTAAAAGTTTATGGGGCTAGATGCCCAGTTTTAGTATCACGATCATCTCTATCATGCTGGTATGATGGGAGGGGACGTTACATTTTGGTATCAGAGCCACTGGTTGCAGCATTGGGCCTTTATGGGGCTACCTATCATAGTTGCGGAGGTAAGTATGCTTCCTGCTTAGTAGTGATAGATAAGAAAAATTTCAAAAATTTTCAAATTTTCATAATTTTTCTAAGTTTCTATGAGTTCTGCCAGAAATTGCGGAAGGAGTTCTAGGCCATGGACACATAGGGGAGACAAACCCCTAGCATTATTCCAATGTCACAAATACAACATAGATGATGGTTCTCCGATCCAAAATATGGTCATCATTATATGTCCATTTGCAAGTCGTAGTCTAAATCCTTTCAGGCAGGGAAACTTTTAGGGGCAAAATTTAGTCCATGGGTTGTTTTCGAACCTTTTTTAAAAAAAATATCGTCAATTTCCCTTTTTTTAAAAGTGTTTCACCCAAATTCCATGGGATAATTTTTTTTACTCTAAAAGTCTCAAAATTTTTCCTAAAACCATATAAGTCCTTATAAATTTGAATATTTTTACAAAAATATCGCCAAACATTTTATGGTTGCAAATTTAAGAATTAGTTAGATTCGCCAAGGTTTCTACACTAAGAGAAAATTATCAATCCTTAAAATTTCCCCTGCTTTTAGGGAAACATGGTGAATCTGAGTGTTGTTGAGGATTTCTACCTTATAGTGAGGAGAGACAGTACCAACTGGGTGGGGTTGACAAGTAAATACATTAATTTCATTACAACTAGTTCTTACAAATAAAAGATATCGGGATATCAAAAGACATACCTTTAACCGACAGCTGGTCCTAGCTTTCACTTGATCTCCTGCTTGATGAAACTACAACACAAAGGATATTCCTCAACGTATCTTGACTATATATAAATATGATGAAATTAGAAAGTAATTTAACATCAAATATAATTAGATATTAATCCAAATGAACATACAATCTAATAGACATTCGATTTCGGACAACAAGGGTATTTCGACCTTTTTATTGTCAAAGAAACATGAATCAGTACAATATACCTGACGTGTTGAGATATTTCTGCAACCAAGTCCTGGGATCCTACTCTTCACAATGACTAGGGACTTTCCTCTAGCGTAACAACCCTTAATGCATTCTTTCTAGGTCTGTCTCTTATGGATCCTCCTTGTATTTATGGGACAAGGTAGGTAGTTGGATTCGAGAGGTAGTTGGATTGGGAGGATGGGGAAGTTGCAGAACCAACTTCAACTAATCCCAATTCATAATCTTAATATATTTTTTGATTTCATCTTAAGATGTGCGCGAGTTTCATACACCAGATTAGCGCACAGTGCGCAACTCTTGTACTTTGCAACAAGTGTTTGCAACAATTTTCAAGGTGTGCGCTAGTTTCACTTGAGTAAAGTAGGGCATACTAGCAGATGTGCGCTAGTTTACTGCCCAGAGAGTAGCGCACATGTCAAAATGTCAATGTAAACAGGATTTTTCTCAGCTGAAGAGGGTAAATCAAGTCCATACATCATCTAGGTCAACCTAGCTCTTCAATCCATGTTGTCCTTTTGTGTGATCGACAGACAAATGTGATCGTGGATGGAGAAGTGCAGATTTGACCTATAATAGATGCCCCCTAATGTGTGAGGTCAGAGGGTAACGATGGCAAAAATACATTATAATTCCAAGTCATAGGAGGAGCAAGAAACCGCAGAACCAAGTCACAAAAAAACTGAAACAACGATCAAGGTCAGCGAGCAATTACAATCTTGACATCATATAGATGTGTAACATGATATCTGATACATAACTAGGAGATGTATATATCGAGCATGGCCACTAAAATACAAGCGTGAATCCATATCAAAAAGAGAGATCATAGCCATAACAACAAGCTGGATCTATGTCTCATGAAGAGCCAAAAATGAGTGAGGCTCAGTCTTGCACAACTTGGGTGATAACATAAATAAGGTGATGCTATCATGGCCCCAAGGTCTTCATACAAAACAACCTAAGGTACAAACCCTAACCATGCGAATAAATGAGCTGAAGTCGAACATGGGGGGTATCGTTTGATTACCGGTCATTGATGTATACTATTAACAAATGCGAGGACTTCCATCAATAATGATAATGGAACCTAAGGTACCTACTACGATCCAACAAGTGTGAATAAGAGGACTTGAAGTCGAACACTTGAGGAACCTGTCGAATAAGAGACATCGATGTATTCCCATTATTCAACAGCGAGGGAAACTGCCACTAATGACTGCAATCCCCAAGGTACTAACTGAAACTCTAAACTTCATTCCCAGAGCATAATGACCTGAAGTTGATGGGAAGAAGTCCGTTGGAAGGGAGGCCTTAATGCATCCTCCATCATCCAACATGAGGAACACTCACAGGTATGAGCTGATGTGAAGTAGGACAAGTAACAAGATGAAACAAACTGACACCAGGATGGCCGACATGTGAAGTCAAGGTAAACTGCAAAATGGCCGACATAGGCTGTATCTTTGAACAGTGAGCATGACACAAAGTGACTTAGGAAGTTTTCAACATGAAGGGGAAATTATATAAGCCCGCAATGTAGGAGACATTAACAGACCCTCCATATGGTTGGAAGAATAACCAACCAGGGGAGTTGACAACTCGGAGATCAAGTTCACCCTAAGGTCAAAGACTAAAACCCAACTGACATGAAAGACTCAAGTAGGTGTTGTGTTCAAGGACATGACTGACGTAACTGCCTTTGAAACTAAAAAAGATGTGATATACCCTTCTTATCCCTTATTCTTTTTGGTAAAAGAATATCCTTCTTGTTATTTTAATGAGTCCAATAAAGATAGAAAATTCAATAAGCCCAACCATGTAAAAAGTTTAACGAGCCCATGGGAGGAAGACTCAGGATCTTCTTCATTGTTTACAGAGTTCGAAGAAGAAATAGAAGAATACTTTATAATACTGATCTCTGGATTTTAATATTGAACCGAGATCTGTTCTTGCTTGCCGGTGTTTTCAATTTTAAGGAGTCTAAAAAACTTAAACAATAACTCCATACACCTACTCGTGGATTTTAATATCGAGCCCAAGTAGGTTAATGCTCGCCGGTTTTTTCCTGTTTATAGAGTCTGAAAAACTTAAACAATCCTCTATATACGCTCTCGTGGATTTCACATCGAGTCCGAGTAGATGTGTGCTTGCTTGGTGTTTTCATGTTTCGAGAGCCTGAAAACCCTAAAGAAGGCTCCAAAAGGTCCTTTTTCGTACAGTTAGTCTCCTCCCCCGAAAATGTTTAAAATAATGAGAGAAGAACTCTTCTAGCCACGTATGACTAGAGTATTCATTTTTCGTAAGTAACCCGCAAAAGTCCAGAAAATGGTTAAACTTATACTTAAGTGGATGGACCTTCAATTCCTTTAACGAGCTTGAAAAGACCAATTTTTCACGACAATCTTGTTTAGCTTTTCAATAGTCAAAACAAGAGCTTAAAACAACTTAAAAGACAACTTCTAGGATCGTATGTTCATGACCCGCCAAAGAATAGGATCTCAACAATTATATTAGTAACGATTGACAAATTTTCTCAAGGACATAATAATGACGATATAGTACCTATATGATCTATCAATAAGAAAATAAGTCATTTCCAATTTAATATATTGAAAATCTAGTGACAATTTGAAAACACCTAGGTTAAATCTAACTCACCAAAACTTTTAGGTATTAGTGATTAAATAGAACATTTAGGTACAATTTGAAACTATACACTTTTGCAAAAAGTGGGTAAAAATTAAAATCAATTTTATATAACTAGTTTCAAATTGAAAAAACAAATATCACAAATTGAAATTTCTAGGGAAAAAGAGGAGCAAAACCTTGATCTTCCTCCACCTGTTGCGGTCAAACCGGAGCATCAATCGGCCTTGTACCTCCACCAAGTAAGTTATTTCCTACCAAACTTGCTATTTGATGCATTTTTTGTCAATTTTTATGGTTAAAAATCATTTTCTAGCAATGTACAACTCGTTTTTTGTGTGTGCACCACTGTGTATGAAGCAAAGTAGGGCATACTGGTAGTGTGCGCTAGTTTTTCTTAAGGAAAGCAGTGCTCAAACATGCCTGTCTAGCCAAAAAAGTAGCGCACACCCTCTAAAGTTGGGTAAACAAATGACGAGGACTAAAAAATTGACCTTTCTTGGAAGGATGGTGCTTGTATGGAGAGAAAGAGAGCACGAGGAGATGGATCGGATAGCAATGCAAGATCCAGTGACTCTTCATATGCTCCAAAGGTGTGGGTTATTGAAATTCTATAGAACTGTTAACATGAGAGCACAAAACTGCTTGCATCAGAGGCTTGTTCAGTATTGGGATGTAGATGCCATGGTATTTGATATCCGGGGAGAAACATTAGAACTCACCATGGATGACATTTACTTTATCACAGGTCTCTCTCGGAGGGGAGACGAAGTGAACCTGAAAGGGTCCTCATGCAATGTGGGTGCCTTATCCGTGCAAGAATATGTGAATACTTACTGCGTACCGGGAACAGAGAAATCCGGTAGCCAAGTTCTCATCTCGACCATTGTCAGCTTCCCTCTCAAAGTTATTGTAAGTATATTGAATCAGATGGGAGGGAGTGCTACACAACATTTAGCTTTGAGACACTATATGCATATTGGTATTGAATGCTTGCAGGGGCATGTATATGATTGGTGTACTAGTCTTTTGGAAAACATGAAACTTCAACTCTTGGGGTGTAAGACCGAGAGGATGAATAATTTTGGATATGGGAGCATACTTTGCACTTTCTTTTTTGAGAGAGTACCTACTATCAGTTTGGGCATGGCTTTGCCCCCATTCAATCCTCGTGAGCCAAGGCTGGCTCGTTGGGGTGACATCTTTCTCCGCCATGGTGGTGGTGAGAGCAACTTTTGCTACCATGAGGATGATTTCTGGGGTTGGTGAGAAAGACAAGTGCCAACACTTGAGCAGTTTCCATATGCTGGTATGGACGTCCGAGGTGATCCTAAGCTGATCCTTCCTCCAGGTGCAACCTGGGGAGAGATAGGTATGTTTATTCTTTTTGAAAAATTATTTAATTTTTTTAATTTTTATATATATGATTTTTATGATGAGTTCGAAGTACCGAAACAAAGTGTCAAATGCAAATGTTGGACCAGTGCACCCTGAGAGACACCCATATACTTTCATGAGACCAGTAGAAGTGGGTGCAGCTGATGCCATGCTGGGAACCATAGAGAGGAAGATGAGTCGGTTGACTCATGACATTCCTACATATCGGATTGAGCGGATGCCGATTGATATGCAGGAGGATGTGGTTGGCCCCCAGCCTGGATTAGGTTACTCTGGAAAGTAGCTAGGCTGGTCATATGCTACCAAGAGGTAGAAGAGCCAAATGAGGCCCCACCTTCTCCATAGGAGGATATTCTATGTATATTTTTGAGGCCATTGAGACCAATTTTTTGTATCTTATGACATGACTTTTGTGTCAGACTTATGATCCAAACTCATATTATTTTTTGATACAGTATCGGATATATACACAGTATCGGTTATTTACATGTGTGTTATTGTGTTTTATGCATGAATTACTATGTGTGTGAATGATGCAAATGCCAATCTAAAACATAGCTTGCAAATGAATCAGCTAATGCATTCAAGTTCCTTGGAATATGTGGATATGTGATATAATCAAACTATCTCTCAAGTAGCTTAACGCGCATAAACTGATGTAGAAAAGTATGATCTCTAACCTGATAAACACCCAATAACTGAAAAACAACTAACTGCGAGTTGAGCCGTACCTCCAAATGTGAAATGCCATTAAACAAAGCATCTCAAAGTAGCTCTATGACTGCACTGTATTCAGCTACATTGTTCGTTGTGGGACCTAAACAAGCCCCTCCCGAAGACACTAGTTAACCAGTTGGTGAGTAAATAACCCAAGCAGCTACGGCCAACTGACGCGTGTGGTGGCTAGCGCCATCAGCAAACCCTATAAAGTGTTCAGCTGACATCTAAAACACCAAAAGAAAAAAATGCATAAGACGTAACTACAACTGTAAACAAAGCTAACTCTACAAAATGTATAGCTAAAAATACATGAAAACACACAGATGCCTAAGCATAGTACTTCTTCAAGTAGGATCAATGCCCGGGATCTCTTCATGAGATCGAGAAAAGATGTCACGAAAATCATTAAAAAGATTGGTATACAGAATGATCTCATCAAGATAACAGTCTGCTCCAATAAAGATGTTTCCATGATTCCAGGTTCAATGGAAATGTTGATCAGGATGGTTCTCAATGTACCTGTCCTATTCCCTTCGGCAAAAACAACTTGTGAAATGGAAGGAATAGAGGACCAATCAACACTCTCACTGGGTCTCAGAGAGAACTCACCTCTCTCTATCAAGTTTAGAATGGGAAGTAAATAGGACCTAGGGTGTATACTTTCTCGAGGATGATCCAGACCTATCATAGCTTCTAGAAACATTTGGTCAGAAGGCAAAACCGTGTCTAAACAATCAGGAGAGTGGATGGATTCTACTGACCATGCAGGAGCATAGTCCATATATGACTCAGCAAAGACCAACGGAGTCATGATATGTTCTGTTGCAGTTTGTTGTGAATTCAAGTAGGTTACCTCTGCAATAGATATAGGCACAACTAGTTCTGATTCAGTTGGGAGAATCCAAGGATCAATCGTTGAACTGACCATGGGAATCTCAGATGAAGAACATTCTTCAAAACCAATAAAGTGGACGGGAGAAGGTAGGTCAAAAGTTCCTATTAGTGACCCGTAGAGACCTGCTCCCAAATTCTCAGTGATTGGATGGGACTAATCAATCAATGGAATAGATGAATCCGATGAAGTCTGGTTTTTCTTCCAGGTAAACGACAGTTGATCGACTCTAACGATCTTTCCTTCATGCGGGAACATTATGACTTGGAAGACAGCTGACAGCACTTCCTGCATGTCTTATTTCCATCTCCTACAAAACAACAATTTATAATCGAGTGGAGCATCCTGAACTTCAACCTCTACCGATACTAGCTTTCCTGCAAGTTCAACATCAAATGATGGTAAGACTCCATGTGGACGGAAATATCTTCCATCAAAGGCGGTGAGTACTGTATTAGAGGGGGCTAGCTCAGTTTCACCTAAATCCTTCCAGCAAGAGATAGACATTACGCACATTGATGCACCCTCATCTACAACAGCTCATCGAATGGTCATGGGACCATGGACAACCTCTATCTGGAGAGCGACATGATATGGAAACTGGTAGTTGATATCTTTCATATCAAAATGTGCAAGCATGGCAGATGAATCAACACTCTTAATCGTTGCGAGGAGTGCACTGCGTTGCAATGGGAAACTTTGTAGTACCTCCAAAGTAGAAATGACACAAGGGGTTTGGGCTAATTCCTCCACAACATTATAGTTGGCGGAAGCCCGCACATTGGGGTGATGCACAGCCCGTTTGTACACACCTTTTGGTATCTTCGGCAACATCTCCACTGGTATGTGAAGAGGAGTAGAGGATTCAGGAGCATCCTTCTGTTGTGGATTTGGGGTATAGTTCTTTGCCCGAGTTTGCAGTAGAGCCTCTGAGTTAACCATATTAACAAAAGACTGATCAGCAGAGGTTGCACAAGTGGTGCCCCCAGCACTAGAGCTGCCAGAAGCTGAACTCTGTCCATGAGGAAAAGGATCTTTCAAGACAGCTGGTTTCTTCTCATGGATCAGCTTCTGGGCTTCTTCCATTATAGGGCATTGATGGGTAAGGTGGTCCTCTGGACATAGTTTGCAAGGGAAATTAGCCTTCCTTTTCTCTTTTTTACCCTCCTCGGCATTTTGTGTGTTTTTGGGCTTTTGTTAGTTTCCCTCAACTTTCTTGCCCTTTCTCTTGTTGTTGGGCTACCGAGGGCCCTTTTGGTTTGTCTACACCTTCTGTATAAATTCATTTGTAGAAGGGGAGGATGCAACAGAAGTTGCTTCTGCAGCAGACTGTTTGACTGACAAGGCGTGAACCTGCTTTGTTAAGGCATCAAACACTGCAGAGTCAACTGAACCCACAATGGCATCAGCATGTGGTCCAGTTTTAGGGTTACCTAAGTCTATATTAGACCTCAGCGCATCAGGAATAATCCCATACAATATCCCAGACTGAGCATAAACTAAATCGAGCTTCTGAGTTCTCAAAATGGCTTCCTCTTCGGAGGGCACCCCTGAAGTGGCAACTTCCTTTGAAACATAAGGAAGAAGAGATTTAAGGTACCATTCTAATAAGAATGTTGGGGGGATGTCGGCCTTAATGAGCCTCTTCCTCCTTCGCCACTCCTGAATGTGATCAGACAGATGAGTGGCCTTGTTCTGTCGAAATGTCAACAAAAGGTCTGTACTGGCATCATACTGGACAGGAAGTTGAAAGTGGTTCAAAAATACAATGGCAAGATCCCGAAAGGTGCCATAGGCAGCTGCCGACAGTTCAATGTACTAGTTGGTTTTGACACTAGTTAAGGTTCTTTGAAATAGCCTCAACCTTATGGAATCATCGTTTAGTGAGTTGGAGGAACACTAGAGATGAAAAGTTGTGACATGGTCACTGGATTCCTCACCAGTCTTACCTTCAAACTTTGGTATGTCTGAGGGAAATTTAGTGGGAATGGGTGGCCATGTAGCATCATGTCACATAGAGTCATTTGTAAGCTTTGAAATATCTGGTAAGTTTAAAGTTGCCAGAAACGGTAAATGTGGTTGAGCCGATGGAATCTGGTAAATAGGAACTTGGTATTGGGGACCACCCATTGCCTGGTTCGTGTACTATTGGTTGGGGTTGCCCCCAGCCATCGTTTATAAAATGAAAGCATTAAAATTGTTCCATCTGAAAGTAAGCGGATTACTTCCAGGGGCAACATTCCATTGCAGTTGGGTCTTAACCCCACCATGTTGTGGATTAATTATGTTACCCCCTCCTCTAGCGAACAAAGAGAAGGGGATACTCCCTACAGGTATATTCTATGGATTAACATTATAGCCTGCATAGGGGTTGAATCCAGGTGTGGTAGTAATGGTCGGTGCCATCATCATACCCATAACGGGCATGGATACAGAAGGGATTGATCCGACAACGGATGAAGAAGCAATATTTTGAGTTAAACCCTCTAACTATTGTGTGGCAGAAGAATGAGTGAAATTCACTATGGGTATCCTTGACAAAGGTATATTGTTAGGTCCAAAAGTAGGCGTGGAAGCTAAGCCAGATGTCGAAGCTAATGAGCTTGGCATGCCTAGAGTACTAGCATTGAAACTAAAGGACGGAGTTGAGGCAGAAGCAGTCTGCGATGAACTCGGTGTGGTAGTGTTTGTGAAAGAAGGATTCAGAATCCTTGCAGCCATAGAAGTTGTGGGCTTTTGAGGGACTCCCTGCTCGTCTCTTGGGTTAGTCATAGTATAACCCGGTGTAAACAAATAAGCACTATACTCAGGTTGTTGAAAACCTACAAGTACCAAAATCGGGTCCTTGGGTCCAGTCGGAGGAGGGTTGAAAGGAGTATTAAACTCGGTAGCAGTTAGGTCCTCAACCTCAACAGTATCAAATACCTATTGATCCAGCGTTCAGGGCTGCGGTTCACAAAGAACCTCTGTTTCTCCCATAAGTTCAAAGGAACCACGGGAATCTGTCCTCTAACGTCTTGGTGGCAGTGGAGGCTCCACAATGGGAGGAGGAAGGTTTTGCAACCTCCGAGACTGACGAATATGTTGGTCCTCCACAACTATAAAAAAGTAAACTAAGTAAAAACCTAGTGGCCACTACAACTAAGGAGCAAACAGCATACCACTACAAAATTTCCTAAGTAATCAAAGCAAGCAAATAGATGGAAAATACTCTTGGAAGCAAGTATGGGATGATTAGGGCCCAGAATAGACTAACAGAGTATCGACGATCAATTATGTGGAATCCTCCATAGGTCCACTGGGTGCAAGCATTTGAATCTCCAAACCGCCTTCCCGGGATTACTGCCAAAGGGTTACCTTCCACGTCTGTCCGAGGTGAAGTGGGAATAACTGCCCACTCTACCTGTGCAGAATCCTAGAGGTCTGATACTAAGGCTACAATCAATACGAAATAACCTTGGGGGATAGTCATCAGCCTAGTCAAAATGCATGGGTAGGGTAGCAAAGCCCGAAGTCCAAAAGGACCCCCGTACGCGAGTCAACTCTGGTTTATGGTTGAGAGGAAAGTGAGGGGCTATCCTCAACAATTCCAATCTCCCACGACCTTGTGCTTAACTCTGGTTTTAGTAGAGCATACCAGGACTATTTGATAGAGATGGATTTACCTAAGTGAAAGTTGTACTACAATTTTTGAGTAATGAAGCCAGTTTCGGATCGTTTAAGGTGATTTAAGTTCGAAACTCTAGCCTAAGCTAGTTAATGATGTGTATACCTAAAAAGAAAAGTGTTGCTAATAAATTTTATTAATATTTCTTTTTAAGGGCTACTTGTTACTCAAAGGTTGTAGTGCCGTGTGTGGAATGGTTTGTATGAAAGTAAAGTGTTTCTAAAGTAATGCTTTCAAATTCACAAAATTTTTCTCTTTTCATTTATGATTCTTTCAAAAACTTGAAACCTAAGCAATCCTAAATCAAAATATTTTTGTATTTTTTTTTTTAATATTTCAAAGCAAAATATGATACCTTAAAATAATGAAAGACCTTACTACTAAGCTACATGAACAACTTTTTGTCTTTTCTAATAATTGTAAAAGAAAGAGAACTTTGTACAAAAGCAAGTAAGATCTAAATGTAAAGTGCATAAGACAAAAACCTAAATGGATGAAAACAGATGAATCAAAAGACTCGATGAATACTTGACTTACCAAGTTTTTACAAAAGAAAAACTTGAGGCTTGGAAAGAAAGTAAAAACGAAGCAGGAAAAAGAGACCCTCATAACAGAAAGGAAAACCTAAACAGGTTGCTCCTAAGCATCAAAACCCTAATAAAATACTATGCCAAGCAAAAGAAGTAAGCAAGCGAACCAAAAGTGTCCTTACCAAACACACGGACTTGAAAGAAGGCTAACTAGAAGGCTTTGACTTACTTGGACTGAATTGAAATGGCAATCAAGAAGTATCTAAACTAAGCAACCTTTCGAAAGCAACCCTAAGGACTCAAACTTGAAGGTCAAACCCTAATGAAAAGGATAAGACGAAGTGAAAGCGTGCAAAACGTTGCAACAGACAACAAAAATTAAGAATGCAGGTCTGTATGACTGCAACAACAACTAGGGTGAAAGCATGCATCTATGTCCAAAAGAGAATAGTGCACGAACTTCAAAAAGTGCTAGAAAGCAGTAAAGACACTTAACCAAGAACTCAAGCTGGAAAAATCAAATTAAAAGACTCAAGGAAGGTAAACAAGACTCAAAAGAGACATGGAAGTCTTAAGGATCAGTCAAGGAGGAAAAGCAATAAGCTAGAAGTGAAACCAAATACTGGAAATCAAACCCTAAAAGAAAACTGGACACTACAGGAAAATGCAAAATTGTGCAGTGCAGAAACCAACGCACACTAGGATATATGTGCTACTGTGCAGTGTATAAAGTAGCGCTCATCAGGTGGTATGCGCTACTGTTAGTAGGGTAAACTAGCACACATGTCTTAGAAGGGTAGAAACGGGGCTTTGTAGAAATAAACTGAGATGAATCAAGTAGTAAGGAACAAGTAACAAAGACCTGTAAGACCTCTCAAAGAATCAAAAACCAAAAAGGGGACTGGAAGAAAACCTAACTAGGTCTCCTAGAGCAGAAAAACACACTATTACTCCTCAGTGGAGTCGCCAGTCTGTTGTTCAGGATTTCTACCTTATAGTGAGGAGAGACACTACCAACTGGGCGGGGTTGACAGGTAAATACATTAATTGCATTACAACTAGTTCTTACAAATAAAAGAGATCGGGATATCGAAAGACATACCTTCAACCAATGGCTGGTCCTAGCTTTTACTTGATCTCCCGCTTGATGAACCTGCAACACAAAGGATACCTTCTCTAGTGTATCTTGACTATATATAAATATGACGAAATCATAAATTAATTTAACATCAAATATAATCTGATATTAATCCAAATGAACATACAATCCAATAGACATTCGATTTGGGACAGGAAGGATATTTCGACCTTTTTATTGTCAAAGAAACATGGATCAATACATTATACCTGACGTGTCAAGATGTTTCTACAACCGAGTCCTGGGCTCCTGCTCTTCACAATGACTAGGGACTTTCCTCTGGCATAACAACACTTAATGAATTCTTTCTAGGTCTCTCTATAATGGATCCTCCTTGTATTTATGGGACAAGGTAGGCAGTTGGATTCGAGAGGTAGTTGGATTGGGAGGTTGGGGAGGTTGCAGAACAAACTTCAACTAATCCCAATTCATAATCTTAATATTTTGTTGACTTCATCTTAAGATGTGCGCGAGTTTCATACACCAGAGTAGCACACAGTGTGCAACTCTTGTACTTTGCAACACGCGTTTGCAACAATTTTCAAGGTGTGCGCTAGTTTCACTTGAGTAAAGTAGGGCATAGTAGCAGATGTGCGCTAGTTTATTACCCAAAGAGTAGCGCACGTGTCAAAATGTCAGTGTAAACATAATTTTTCTCAGCTGAAGAGGGTAAATCAGGCCCATACATCATCTAGGTCAACCTAGCTCTTCAATCCATGTTGTCCTTTTGTGTGATCGACCGAGCAATGTGATCACGGACGGAGAAGTGCAGATTTGACCTATAACACTGAGCCTAGGGCATAGAATTAAAACTGGGCAGCAAAAACTAGTTATGCTAGCTCATGCAGGTGTGTTTGGGGAAGGATACATCAACTATGGATACAAAGGATAGTAGGACAGTGTGAAAGTGTACATCCGTTTGATATTGGCCCATGCCAATTTTGCACAAGGGGGTCAATTTTGAATTGAAATATCTTGGGAAACCATGGGTAGCATGACCAAATCTATAATCACCAAAGACATCTATGGGAGCTAACAAAACCCAGTTATGCTTCCCATAATGGATTTTGTGCCCTCGAAGCAAAATCACAAATTTTCCTTGAAAGGCCCCAATGGGTGAGTGAAATTTTCCATAGAATAGAAATCGTAACTAGGATCATGAGATCACTGATTCTGATGGATTTAGGATGCCAGGTTTCATCCAGGGGAACCTCTCTACCGTGATTTAATTTCTCAAAAATGGTCATATTATACCATATTCATAACTAGTATTTTGCTCAATAAGTGCGAATGCTAGTTTTGCACAACGAGGTCAATTTTGAATTGAAATATCTCAGTTGACTATGGGTAGTGAGACCATGTCTACAATGGCCAAAAACAGTAGTGCAAGCTGACAGAACCCATTTATGTTTCCTGATTTGGAATTTAATGCACTAGTGCAAGAATTACAATCTGTTCTACATTTCTAAATTAGGTTTCTAGGTTTTTAGATTAGGTTTCTAGGGTGGTTATGACAATGATCATGGGGATGGTGAAGTATGATGATGATGATGGATGAGTATCTTATGGTGTACTTGGATGAGAGAAAAAAAAAAGACAACAAATCTGTGATGAAGCTTGTACAATTGATCAAGTTGTTTATGAATATGAAAAGTTGAACCAATTTTTGACCAATGTGCATCCTGGGACGTGCATTGCACTGAGTAGTTCATAGCTTGAATTTGTGCAAATGTTGTTTGGAAAATTTTCATCTTGGAAGATTCACTATGGGAAAATGGCCCACCATTTCAGGAATCTGAAAGAGGCTTATGTGCACAATGTAACTAGCTTCAGGACCATGGTTTTGTTTTCAATTTTTTACCAATATGCAGCCTAAGGAATGCATTTTATTAAGTAGTCCATAGCTTGACTTTGAGCATAAGTTGTTTGAAAAACTTCCATCTTGGTAGATTCACTATGGGAAAATGACCCATCATTTAAAGAATCTAAAAGAGGTTTTTGGGCATTATGTAACTAGCTTCAGGACAATGGTTGTGGTTTTAGTTTTTGACTAATTTGCATACTGTGGAATGAATTTTACTGAGAACTACATAGCTTGAATATGAGCATAAATTTCTTTGAAAAACTTCCATATTGGAATATTCATTGCGGTAAAATGACCCATCATTTTAGGAATATGAAAGAGGGTTTTGTGCACAATGTAACTAGCTTCAGGTCTGTGGTTTTGGTTTCATATTTTGAACAATGTGAAGCCTAGGGAGTGCATTTTACTAAGCATTCCATAGCTTTAATATGAGCATAATTGTTTTGAAAAAATTCTATCTTGGCAGATTCACAACGAGAAAATGACCCTTCATTTCAGGAATCTGAAAGTGGTTTCTGTGCACAATGTAACTAGCTTCAGGCCTATTGTTTTGGTTTCAGTTTTTTACAAATGTGCATTTTGGGGCATGCATTTTACGGAGTGTTACAAAACTTGACTCTAAGCATAAGTTTTTTGAAAAAAATTCATCTTTGCAGATTCATTGTGGGAAAATGACGCATCATTTCAGGAATCTGATAGAGGTTTTTATGCACATTGTAACGAGCTTCAGACCTGTGGTTTTCATTTCAATTTTTTACGAATGTGTAGCCTGGGGTGTACATTTTATTGATCATTCCATAGCTTTAATTTGAGCATAAGTTGTTTCAAAAACTGGCATCTTGGCAGATTCACTGCCAGAAAATGACCTATCATTTCAAGAATCTGAAAGAGGATTTTGTGGAAAATGTATCTAGATTCGGGCTTGTTGTTTTGGTTTCATTTTTTTACCAATTCGCAACCTATGGCATGAATTTTATTGAGCAGTGCATAGATCGAATCTAATCATAAGTTGTTTTAAAAACTTCCATTTTGGTAGATTCACTACGGGTATATGACTCATCATTTCAGGAATCTAAAAGAGTTTTTTGTGCACAATGTAACTAGCTTCAGTCCCGTGGTTTTGGTTTTAATTTTTGACGAATGTGCAAGTTGGGGAGTGCATTTTATTGAGTATTCCATAGCTTGACTCTCAGCATAAGTTGTTTGAAAAAATTCCATCTTGGTTGATGCACTATGGGAAAATGAGCCATCATTTCAGTAATCTGAAAGAGGTTTTGTTTATAACATATCTAGCTTCAGGCCCATGGTTTTGGTTTCATTTTTTTACCAATGTGCAACTTGGGGCATGCACTTTACTATATGGTACATATCTTGACGTTGAGCATAAGTTATTTGAAAAAAATTCATCTTGGAAAATTCACTATGGGTAAATGGCCCATCATTTCAGGAACCTAGAAGAGGTTTTTGTGCAAAATGTAACTAGCTTCA
The DNA here is from genome assembly GCA_027924585.1 of Larix kaempferi. Lineage (NCBI taxonomy): Eukaryota > Viridiplantae > Streptophyta > Pinopsida > Pinales > Pinaceae > Larix > Larix kaempferi. The sequence goes on from BSBM01000073.1 coordinate 15,188,631, forward strand.
GGCCGATTGTTTTGGTTTAATATTTTGACTAATGTGAATCCTAGGGAATGCATTTTACTAATAAATACATACCTTGAATCTAAGCATAATATATTTTAAAAAATTCCATCTTGGCATACTCACTGTGTGCAAATGACCCATCATTTCAGGAATCTAAAAGAGGTTTTTGTGCACAATGTAACTAGCTTCAGGAACATGGTTTTGGTTTCAGTTTTTTACCAATATGATAACTGTGGCATGCATTTTAATAAGCATTACATAGCTTGACTCTTAGCCTAATTTGTTTGAAAAACTACCATCTTGGTAGATTCATTGTGGGCAAATGACCCATCATTTCAGGAATATGGAAGAGGTTTTTATGCACATTGTAACTAGCTTCAGGCCCATGGTTTTGGTTTCAGTTTTTGAAAAATGTGCATCCTAGGGAATGCATTTTAATGATAAATCCATAACTTTACTTTGAGCATAAGTTTTTTGAAAAACTGCCATCTTGGTAGATTCACTGCGAGCAAATGACCCATAATTTTAGAAATATGAAAGAGGTTTTATGCACAATGTAACTATCCCATGGTTTTGGTTTTATTTTTTACCAATGTGTAGCCTGGGGCATGCATGTTAGTGAGCATTCCATAGCTTGACTCTGAGCATAAGTTTTTTGAAAAACTTCCATCTTGGAAGATTCACTACAGGAAAATGACCCATCATTTCAGGAATTTGAAAGAGGTGTTTGAGGACAATGTATCTAGTTTCAAGACTACAATTTTTGTTTCAATTTTTTACCAATGTGCATCATGGGGCATCCATTTTACTGATAATTCAATAGGTTTACTCTGAGGATAAGTTGTTTGAAAAAATGCCATATTGGCAAATTCACTATGGGAAAATGACCCATTGTTTCAAGAATCTAAAAGATTTTTTTGTGCACAATGTAACTAACTTCATATCCTTGGTTTTGATTTTAGGTTTTGGCCAATCTGTATCCTAGGGCATGCATTTATTGAGTAGTGCATAGCTTGAATTTGAGCATAAGTTGTTTGAAAAAATACCATCTTGGAAAATTCATTGCAGGAAAAAGTGATCCGGATTTATGTGAGAACGAAATGAAAGAGTATATATATGTTCACATACACAGATATATTGAAAGAAACATAGTAATACAGTAAAATCATATTATATTAAAATGAATGAAATAGAACAAACTGTAAAATAAAAGCAACTAGAATGCTGTTAGCTATATCTCCGAGAAGAGATATGGCAGCTACGCTCATTCGTGACAAGTTGAATACAATAAGAGGCTGAAAGATCTTATTTATCATAAGAATGAGGTAAATAACCCTAAAAATCCAAAAACCTAACCCTAGAAGATGAACCGTCATAAATTTTGTGGCCCCAAGGTGGTTAGTTAAATAGTCAACTTCCTGGGGTCATAAATTTTACATATGATCTCCATTTGGGCGCTCGATAGCACGTTGGAAAGGTCTATCCAAGATTTACAACTTTCAACTGGGGGCCAATGGATGTCGTTGGAAACCGTTGTTGCCCTCTTCCCTCCTCCCAACCCCTGAATTTCCAAAATCGTCGTTTAGGGCCTCAAAATGGTCCTGGAAGTTCGGGACTCGAAAAGCTGTAGAAAAATTACTAGAAAGCTGCCAAAATGGAAAATTGTTTTGATCCAGTGGAATAGGTGGGTGGAAACCTACGTCCATCTAGATCATTTCTCCCCCCTTAGGAAGCAATGGTCTCCATTGTGTCGAGTACCCCCATCAAATGGGGAAACTTCTGTTGAACTTGAATCTTGGTGATCCACTTACCTCGCTGAAGTAGTTTCCCTGCTTTGACAACCCGATATAGTTGGATCTTCTTTTGGTGGGTGCCCTTAACCTGTGTATCCATGATTTGATCAATAGTTTCATGTTCCATGCAGTGGGTATTAATATCTATAGGTTTCAATTGTTCTTACACCTATGAGGTGCCCAACAATGGTGGAAAATATCGGTGAAGGAGCTCGACGTTGAATATTCGGTGCAGGCCAAGGAATGGAGGAATGATTAATTCAAAGGCATTGTCACCAATTTCCTTAGTAATGGTGTATGACCCATATTGAAGTGGACAAAGCTTGTAATGGGGTCCTGTGAGCATCTCTTTCTACAAATGAAACAAAACCTTATCACCCACCTAGAACTTATGTGGAACCCAATGTTGGTCATGTCGCTGCTTGTACTTAGTGTTGGCCTTTTCCAAAATTTCATGGACCTATTGGTGTATGTGTTGTATTCGTTCAAAAAATATGGTGGCCTTATCAACCTCATTTTGAGCATGGGAATATTCCTCTTGTGTGGACGCAATGGGCATAGCTACATCAATTGGGTCCAGTGGTTGGAACCCCAGACACACTTGAAAATGGTTGTGGCTATTAGAGCTCTAAAGGGATCTATTATAGTTATGTTGAACATAAGGAAGGCTCCCATCCCATGTTCAGGGATTTTTAGAATTCTACATCCTCAAAATATGCACAATCATCATGTTGAGTACCTATGTTTTTCCATCAGTTTGGGGGTGGAAGGAAGTCAATTTAGTAATCTTGGTATCCATCAAAGACCATAGGATGGACCAAAATTTGCTTAGGAACTTGCTATCTTGATCGGAAATGATAGTTTGTGGCAGCCCAAAATGAACCCAAACACACTCGAAGAAGATCTTAGTAGTGGCTTCAGCAGAGATGTTCTTCTTGAAAGCTATCAGAATGGCCATCTTAGAGAAGCGATCCACGACCACAAACACAAAGTCATTACCGTGCTTGGTTGAAGGTAGTCTAGACATGTAATCCATGGAGATGGATTCCCATGGTCCATTAGGAGTGCATAGAGGGGTGTACATCCCCTGCTTTCTGATGGTATGTTTCGCAATGGCACAGGTGGTGCATGATCTGATGTATCTGCCAACATCTTGTCAGAGCTTGGGCCAATAAAAATGCTTTTGCAATATGTCCACTGTCATTTTGGTGTTGAATTTCTCTGCCACCTGAATGTAATGTGCTTCCAAATCATCTTTGCATGCTCACTTAAAGGAACACAAATATGGCCCGGGTGGCATAGCAATCCTTCCTAGAGATGAAAGTCTGCCACATATGTTCCTGCACACAGGGCTTGATATATGGGAGACCACTCAGGATCACTGCTATATATTTGGGTCCATCTGGAGGGCTCATAGCCACAAGATTTGAGCACCGTTGTCAATGCTGCTACTATAGGTCGACTGAGGAAATCGATGACTCGATTGGTGCTACCCTTATTATATTTAATGTTCAAGTGCAATTGCTGCAAGGAAGTGGACCACTTCTGGTGGTGGACATTTTGTAACTTCCCTTGGGTTTGCATGAAATGTAGAGGCTTGTGATCAGTGTGGATGACCATTTATTTTCCAAGGATGTCATGCTTCCACTAGTGGTAGGATTAGACAATGGAATACATTTCCTTGTCATAGGTGGGGTACTTGCGTACTATGTCTAAAAGTGTCTCACTGTGATATGTGTCTAGATGGCCATGTTGAGTGAGGACTGCACCAACAACATAGTCTGAAGCATCTGTCTCAATATCAAAGGGTTGTTGTAGATCTGTTATGGCAAGGATGGGCGTTGAACATAAGCATTGCTTTAGCTCCTCAAATGCTTGTTGTTTTGGATTGGACCAAATGAACTTGGCCTTATATCCCACTTTGGTCACCTAGTTAAGGGACCAAGAAATATTAGGGAAGCCCAACACAAATATGTGATAGAAGTTGGCAAGGCCTAGGAAGTTGCAAAGCTCTGTGAGAGTTGTCGGGGTTGACCAATCGCGAATGGATTGGATCTTGGTTGGATCCACATGAACACCATGTTCATCCATGATATATCCTAGATATTGAACCCTCTCCATGCCAAATGAGCCCTTCTCTAGATTGGCATATAACTTGTGCTTTCGCAGGGTGCTAAGGACCTAGTGGATATGCTGCAAATGTTCCTCCCATGCTCTATTATAGATGAGGATATCATCTAGATATATGACCACAAAATAATTGGTGAATGGATGTAATATATCTTCCATCATCCTCATGAAGGTTGTTGGAGCATTATTCAAGCCGAAAGGCATGACCAACCACTCAAAGAGGCCTTCACGGGATTTGAAGGCAGTCTTCCAGACATTTGTTTGCTCAATTAGAACTTGATGACAGCAAGACTTCAGATCAATCTTGCTGAAATATTTGGCACCCTTTATCTAGTAAAGAAGGTCTTCAATCCGAGGAATGGAATACCAATTCCGGACTGTGATATTGTTTAGAGCTAGGTAGTCAATACAAAGTCACCATGTCCCATCTTTCTTTTATACCAACACAATTGGGCTCACACAAGGTGAGGATCTAGGTCAAATGTGCCCCTTTTGGAACAATCTTGAATCTGATGTTTTATTTCTTCATTTTCCATGAGGGAACGCTTGTATATCGGCTCATTAGGTAAAGGCACGCCAGGTATCTAATCAATGGAATGCTTGACCTGGAAATGTATTGGCACCCTGAAAGGTGTGGTGAAGATGTCTTTGTATGATTCCAAGATCTTGTCCACATGTTTCTGCTGCATAGAGGGGTTTTGTGTGGAGGTGGTGGATGTTGCTATGATATTTCATTCACCTTCATAAAAAACCATGAAGAGGACGAGTTTCCCTGTCTAGGAGATTACCCTTTTGCACTGCTTAGTTGTGATGAGGGACACTGCAGTAGTGGGAAGTGTCTTTGGTATCCTGTAGAGTTTCTTTCCCAAAGTAATAATGACAATACGAGGTCTATACTAATACACAACATGACGTTTTCACATATATGGTTTTCATAAAAGAACATCACAAAATTCAAGCAGGGAAACATCACACATTACGTCATCTTTGAAGGGCTTGATGCCATAGGAAAGGCTACACTGTTGACTGACGCAGATGTCTCATCCTTGGCTCAGCCAGCCGATGTTGTATGGTTGGGGATGTGGAACCGTCAAAACCTTCAACCCTTTTACGAACTCAGTCAGGATGAGGTTCTTCTGGCTACCACTGTCAACAACGAAATGTAGCATATTCCCATACACCCACGGTTGTGAATGGAAGAGATGCTCCCCTTCTTATGTATCCACTAACTCTTCTGGTTGGATATTTGCAGTTAAGATGGTGGCACTAGATTCTGATTCAATGATTTGCTTTCCATTTTATGTCTCTACATCAGAGTCCGATCTAGAGTGTGGATCCATTGATTTAGTCTCAACTAAAAATGATTATTTTGAGCGGCATTCATGAGTGTTGTGCCAAGGGATCTTGTGGAATTTGCACCACTTTCCAGTGTCCTTCTTTGATTTCGCATTACCCTTATTTTCCTACGGTTTGGGATAGTTGTCGGGGATTTGGTCATCCTTGCTCTTTCCTTTTCTTTGTGAATTATGGCCACCTTCTCCCGGCTTCTGCTGTTGATTTGGAGACCCCAAATCACCCTTATTCTTTTTCTTAAACTTCTACTCGATCTTGACGACATACCGATAAGCTGCTCCTAGTGAGGATATGTCTAGGAAATCCATATATGTCTGAATGTACCTGTGCAGGCCACTGCGGTACTTTAGGACCAAGTGTCATTTAGAGTCTCTAATACCTATTTTGGAGCGTAGGGTATGGAACATGTTGGTAAACTCTGGCACTGTCTGGTCTCTCTCTTGGTGCAAAGTTGTCAACCTTGTGTACTGGTCATCATAGTTTTCGAATGGGTAGAAATCCTCCTTGATGGCATCGACAGAAGCCTCCCGAGTGGGGTCTTTCCTTAATAGTTCAGACTCATCTTGTCCATGCCTCTCACAGTACCCGTCTCACTAGTCTTTGATATGGGGAAGGGACTTAAGGAGTGAGAATGTGATCTTTTCAATGTCAGAAAAATTTTGAACAGAGAAGTAACCCTCTATCATATTTAACCATTTCTCCAAATCATTTGCATCTATCTTACCTTCAAATAAGGGAATGTCAAATTTAACTTGTAACTTGAATGGAGTCGCACCCCTAAAACTGCTTCTCGTTGAAGGTGCATCCACTGTCGTCAACATTCTTCGAAGGATATGGGTGAAGTTATCCATCATCTCATTCCTCTCTCACGCGGGGGATTCCTTGAGAAACAATTTAGTAGGATCTATTTCTCCATAAAATCTCTTTTCTTCCCCCGCCATGTGAGCCTGATTGGGCTAACAAGAGGGGTTTTCCCCAAGCTCAACTAGTTCGAGACCCAACTCTTGATATTTAGATCTCATGAGGGACATGCACTGAGAAACCACAAGAGCAGAAGGCTCTGATACCACCAATTCGGATTTATGTGAGAACAAAATGAAAGAGTATATATATGTTCACATACACAGATATATGGAAAGAAACACAGTAATACAATAAACTCATATTCTATTAAAATGAATAAAATAGAACAAATTGTAAAATAAAAGTATCTAGAATGGTGGTAGCTATATCTCTAAGAAGAGATGTGGCGGCTATGGCTCATTCATGAGAAGATGAATACAAGAATAGGATGAAAGAACCTATTTATCATAAGAATGAGGGAAATAACCCTAAACATCTAAAAACCTAATCCTAGAAGATGAAGTGTCATCAAGTTTGTGGCCCCAAGGTGGTTAGTTGAACAGTCAACTTCCTAGACTCATAACTTTTACATACGATCTTCGTTTGGGCGCTCGATAGGCCGTTGGAAAGCTCTATCCAAGATTTACAAATTTCAATTGGAGGGAAATGCATTTTGATAGACACCATTTCCACTTCCCCCCCCCTCCCCAACCCCCAACCCCCGAATTCCCAAAAAACATCATTTAGGGTCTCAAAACGACCCCGGAAGTTCGAGACCCGAAAACCGTAGAAACATTACTAGAAAACTACCAAAATAGAAAAATATTTTGATCCAGTTGATTAGATGGGTGGCCACCTACGTCCATCTAGATAAAAGAGAGCCATCATTTCAGGAATCTAAAAGAGATTTTTGTGCACGATGCAACTAGCTTAAGGCCCATGGTTTTGGTTTCAGCTTTAGACCAATATGCAACATGTGGTATGCATTTTACTGAATAGTCCATAGCTTGACTCTGAGGATAAGTTGTTTGAAAACTACCATATTAGCAGATTCATTGCATCCAAATTCCCATCATTTCAAACCTTTTTAGCAACAATTAAGAAGGACGCATATAAGACTCAAGCCTCTAATTCAGAAAGAGTTAAAAAAATTGTTGGATGCCAAGATTATTTTTAAAGTCCAACATTCTGAATGGGTGGCTAATTTAGTTCCTGTGTGGGAGAAATTAGGAGAAATCAGAATGTGTGTAGATTTCCGAAACTTAAACAGAGCTTCTCATAAAGACAACTATCCTGTGTCCCCAATGGAACAAATCTTACAGATGGTGTTAGGATCAGAACTTTTCTCCCTACTAGATGGTTTCTCTGGTTACAACCAAGTGCTAGTAGTGGAAGAGGACCGACTCAAAACAACTTTTCGTATGAAGTGGGGAACCTTCGCATATCGAAGAATTCCTTTTGGCTTAATCAACGAAGGAACTACTTTTCAGTTAGCCATGGACATTGCTTTCCGAGGGTTTGGTGGTCAATGTGTTGTAGTCTACTTAGATGATGTGACACTTTTCTCAAAAAAAAGGGAAGACCATGTTTTCCACCTAAAGCAAATATTTGATCGCTGTAGGAAGTATGGTATCTCTTTAAACCCTAAGAAAAGTGTTTTTGTTGTTCTTGAGGGAAAAATTTTGGGTCATATCATTTTAAAGGAGGGAATCTCAATAGATCAAGAGAGAGTACAAGCTATCAACGAGATTACAATGCCCCACAGTAAAAATTCTATGCAATCACTCATGGGAACCATAAATTTTGTTCAAAGGTTCATACCAGAATTCGCTCAAATCGTTAAACCTTTGCAACAAATGGTCAAGCAGAGTGTACAATTTAAGTTGACAGACTTGGAAAAGGTTGCATTTAAAGAGGTTAAAGCTGCCATAGCCAAGGCACCCTCTTTAAGAAGTCCAGACTTCGATAAAGCTTTTAATATGTACACTTTTGTTTCTGATAACTCTCTCGCAGTTGTGCTCACTCAAAGGGTGGAATCAGGAGATGAATACCCAATTTCTTTTATGAGCACTGGTCTGTAGGGCATTGAACTGAACTACCCCGTGGTAGATAAGCAAGCATATGCAGTTTTCAAAGCGGTAAAGCAATTCAGGCCATATATTCTAAAAAATAGAACTAAAGTCATACTTCCTCATCCTCCTGTCAAATCTCTTTTCGTTTAGAAAGAATTGGGAGAAGGGAGAGAAAACTGGGTCACTGCTCTTCAAGAATATGACTTGGAGTTCAAAATGCATACTATCATCAAAGGACAAGGCCTATGGAAATTGCTTATTGAAAATCCAGCTGATGAAGAGTTAGATTGGAGGAATGAAGCCGGGATGAATGTGATAGACCTATGTCCAATCTTTACAACTCCGGAGTCTTGGTATAGGGACCTAGTGCATTATCTACAGTCAGGTTACTTGCCAGAGCACTGGAACCCGAAGCAAAGAAGAGCTCTCCGTCTTAAATCAGCAGCATACCAAATCATTGAAGGAGTGCTCTTTAGGAAGAATTACGATGGAATTTTCCTCATATGTTTGGAGAAAGTAGATATGAGCAATGTGGTTAAAGAATTACATGATGGCCCCGCTGGGGGACATTACTCTAGATATACTACAGCTCATAAAATCCTCAGGGATGGGTACTATTGGCCCACTCTTTTCAGGGATTCCCACACCTATGCTAGAAATTGTGACGTATACCAAAGAAGTGCCGGAAAGTTACCAAAGGCAGCTGGAACCTTGCAACCAGTTATTATCTCTGAACCATTTGAGCAATGGGTCAATTATTGATGAAATGAACCCCAACTCCTCGCTCCAACACCGTTATATTCTAATAGCTATAGATTATTTTACAAGATGGGCTGAAGATGTTCCACTACGTAAAGTAAATGAATATGCAGTTATCAACTTCCTAGAGGAACACATTATAACCAGCTTTGGAGTTCCAATTTCCCTGGTCTTTGATAATGCACCTTATTTTTCGTCAATTAAAATTAATGAATTCATGTATGAGGGAGGAATTAAACTCCATTATTCAGTCAATTATTATCCTTAAGGAAATGGATTAGCTGAGTCTACCAATAAAAATCTCATCCGAATCCTTAAGAAAACTGTGATCGAAAATCAGAGAAGCTGGCACATAGCCCTCCCGAATGCGCTATGGGAAGATAGAGTCACTCCCAAGAATGCCTCAGGCATTTATCCTTTCACCTTAGTCTATGGTAAGGAATCCATTCTCCCTCTGAATATTTTACTCCCATCCTTGCAGTTGTCCCAGGCCTCCTGAGGTTCTAGCATTCAAGCCCTTCAATCAGAAGTCAATACCCTACTGAGACTTGAGGAATCACGACAAAAGGCCAAAGACCAATTCCACCATCACCAAGACATAGTCAAAAGGTGGTTTGATAAGAAGAAGTCTGGAAAGAGAAGTTTTGAAGTAGGTGACTTAGTTCTAAAATGGGATCATCAGCATGATGGTAGGGGAATGCACACAAAATTTCAACACTTATGGGTTGGTCCTTACGAAATTTCTAAAAAAATTGGCCCATCAACCTATAAATTGAAAGACCTGCAAGGGGAGGAAGTAAATCTCCCTTTCAACGGCCTCGCCTTGAAACAATACTTCACATGAGTCCTAGGTGGACTCTTGTACATAAATAAAACACTGTCTTCTTTTTCTATTTTTTTTTCTTTTGTTTCATTTTTTAATTGCTTTTGATTACCTTTTAGTCTGCTAGTTAGCTTGATTTGTTTTATTTTGTTTATTTTTTCCCTCTTGTTTGAGTCCTTTCTTTAAAAAAAGCGAAGCTCAATTTTGGTGTAGCTGAGAGATGAGACTCGAGAAAAGACTCAAAAGGATGGTCATGAAGAATCTCACTCATAAAGGGAATATATATTTGTAACTTTGCTTTCACTGATTGGTTTCCTGGAATGCAGAGATCCCCTTTTCCATTTGATCAAAGTAACCCCTATAAAATCGCTAAGATTTAGCATTTCCTTCTGACTATCTTAGGGCACCATTCACTCTGACATTAATAACTATCTCAGGAAGTTCACTATGGCAAACCCATGGAGAGGAAGCATGTCTCACAGATATATGGTATTTAAAATGATCCCATGCTGGAAGTAAAAGACAAAAGGCATATGTCAAAGAGTCTGGTTTCCAGAAATTCTCGCCTCAATTAAAACATGGCTGAGAAAAGAAAGGAAATTTTCAAATCAAGGAAGTTGCTCAAATAAACCAATCCAGCAAGGTTCTTCTCCGTCCGTGAAGCATGAAATCAAACAAATATTTCACTCACACAAAAGGACATTATGGATTGAAGAACCTATATCAATTATTGAGAGCAGAAGGAATTTATTTCTGGAAGACTCAAAGCGACAAATGTCATGAATTAAAGAGACATCCAAAAGGATGTAAAATAGCATGGGAATGAGGAACAAACGAATATGTTTGTGACATATTGTCACGATCCTATGGAGTCTTATACCAGTAGGCTTCTGAAAGAAAGAATTTTAAAATGAACCCACATTTTGGCCCTTAGAAAGTTGTAAAGAAGTCTAAATCAAAGTTGCCTTTTCCTTTATCACCATTATGATAAGAGTGATCACTGTATTCTTCAGAGCTGAATTATGAAGACATTTTGTTGCACATGTAATCAGCACATTGTAACTTCCATGACCATGAGATGAGTTTGTTTTAGAGGTTTGTGTTCACCAGTGAATCTCCAATTGTTGTTGCTACAACATTCCCCCAAAAAATTTTGAAAATATTAGGGCCCCTCCTTTTTCTTTTGAGAAGAAGTTTTCCCAAGAGTCTCAGGGCATCAGAGTCTTTCCTTACTTAGTTTTCCTAAAGAAAGGTCTTGTGCTTGCCTTGATCTTTGAGTTTATTTTCACTTTTTTGCCTTAGTAAAACTAAATATTCTGAGCCACAACGGTGGAAGTTTTGAGCTAACTTTTCTGCAACGGTGGAAAAAATTGGTCCAAACTTTCCGAAACGGTGGAAGGAAAGGATCAAGTCAAGCCAGTGCGGAGAACTCATCCTAAGCTTCCGAAAAGGTGAAACCTTTGAACAAGTGAACCCGTGGCGGAACAAACTCACCAAGTTTCTCCGCAACAGCGGGAGAATTCATGCAAGTCTTCCGCAAATGATCGAAAATTTATGAATAAGTCACCTTAGCAGAAGGACTCGTCTATCTTTTCCGCAATGGAGAAGGTTCTCAAGAAATTCTTCCGCAATGGCGGGTAGAATGGCACACTTTTCTGGAAGGACTCGGATATCTTTTCCACATAGCATCTAAACCTACTTAAGTTGGCCAATGCGTAGCGTCACACTTTCCCTGTGTGAAAAAAATCGGACAATGCTCCTGCAACGGTGGGAAAACCCTGTATCTCTTTCCGCAACAGGTAGAGAACTTACCCAAGTCTTTCCAATTTTGGCGGTCGCATTTAATGAGGAAAGTGTCGATTTGACCCCGATCGTATGCCGCATTAACCTCGTTTAATGGTCTTCAACCACCCTATTAATGGCTCGTGCATGTCAATTATATATATATAAGGCGTTAACCCCATTGAGTTTTCATTATTTCCATTGGTTAGAGGGCTCATTCTATTTCCATTCAAATTTGCAAGCACTTGCTACAGGGTCACCGGTTCCGCAGCGGCATCAAAACTCACCTACCATCATCCTCCAACAGGTTAGTACCCTGTCAAACCTCATGGACTAAATTGACTGTTGTGTTCATGGTTCTATTCGTATTATCCTAGCCATGGCAAGTTATTTATTTTAACCACAGCCGAAGCAACCCATGCCTATACCCATTTAAACGCACCAAAGTCATGTTTTCATATGAACATGGACATCTCTGGGATCCCGAACAACCATTAAGCCATTGGTATTGTAATCTCCGAACCAGCCCCGTCTACCCTTGTGGGAAGAACATCAGTATTCTTACCCTGCTATGAAGGTTTACGTCATTTTTGCTCCATAAAACATAGTATACTCATGATTGCTTTTACGGTTTGTTATTATGAAATGTATGTCCCTTATATTTCATATTTGCAATATAGCGACCTACGGAAATAATTTAGTTTTGAACAAAGTTTTTGAAATAACATGTGATATAAATGTTTAAACTGAAATGGAAGAGCCATAACAATTTAAAGTTTGCAAATCAGTAGTGAAACGAGTAGAATTAAAAGCTTTCAGTCAACGTTTAGGCCTTAAAAGTATGAGTACAATGATAATTTGAAATTGCTGACATTGCATAGTATGCCTACAGGATTTTTCAAATGACTAAAGGTGGCAGGAGAAGGTCAAAGGTGACGTGCCCAGCTGATGACAACGTAAGGGTGGAAACTACATTCCAAGATACTCAGTGCACTATAGGCGTGCCCCCAGAAGTAAAATGGGAAGATGTATGCCATATGGTAAGAGACCAGGACTTCCCTGAATCTCTTCTTGAAGAAGAATGTCTATACTGAAACATCAGGAACTCCTGTATATCCAAAGCCACCACCCGTCCAGATCTCTTCCCCTACTCGTAAGTAATTGGATGGATTCTATGGCATGCGAATACCAAGACAAGAGTTCTTTCAGACAGCAAAGGGGAAGCTTTTGCTTCATTTCACCCATCCTATATCTCAATGGCTTATAAATTTCCCAAGCCCTAGCAGCAGCTGGATGATGCATGGCTGGAAGAAAACAAAATGGATAATCTTGAGATAGCTAGGAGGCTGCTAATCTCGCGCAAACAAATCAGGAAAACATATAGTGAGGAGTATGACGTTCAAAATCTGAGGCCCCCTTTCAGATTGATCACTCTCATGCTGAGCAGAATATTTGGAAGACCCGATGGGACGATGTTTATGCTATGATGGGTTCCCATCATCCACTATGTGGCATTAAAAGGAACAATTTTTAACTGGGATGATATTCTCTTAGACAACTTAACATCATCTATAATTGCTGCACAAGAAGGGTTAATGGAGAAAAGGGCAAAGTGTTATATGGCATCCTACTTGATAGATTGTGTTGTGGCAAAGTGTCATTTTCCCAAGCTGGGATGCATATGGAACCCAGCCGATACCTCAGTATTCATTGCTTACAAAATCTTCTGGTCTCAGAATTACAAAAGGCATTACAAACTCATTTGTGAGGAGTATATCATGCCTCTATACGAATTAATGTTCAACAAGGAACCCAACTGCTTATCTGAGAACGCCATGGAAGTCCTGGAGAACTATGGTGATTTCTATTTTTCGTCACAAGGCACCTACATAAGAATGTATGGAGGATCTAAACCCTCATATATCCTACCGAGGTACGCTACTAACTATGTGGTCCACAAAGAGGCAGCAAGGCAATTTTTCATTGATGGGATTGGTAGCACCTTGTACAAAGCAAAGAAGGAAACCTTCCCGCCTTTACCTTTCTATATTGGGGCCTACAAGTTCTCAGGAATTGCAACTGTTGAAGAGTTCATTACAGAACTGAAAGACTTTCACTTCGCTGAAAGGATTTTTTGGAGGAATGATCGACAAGGAAAAGCTGCACGACATTGCAAAGAGCTCCATGCTAACTTTCAATATGCCCACTATTATGATGAGGAAGAAGAAGCATATCGAGGGGTCAGTACCATGACTAAATTATAGATTTTCCGACCAAGTAAAGTTGGGGCTAGCTCTAGCTCTGGCACTATGAAGGAAGTAAAACAACAACAGGAAAAGGGAGCAGCAGAAATTTCTCAAACTCTCTCTAAAGAAGAACAAAGGCTTAAGGAAGCAGCCAAGAAAATCCAAAGAGAAGTTGCTAAGAGAGCAAACAAGGAAAAAGAAGAAACTCAAAAAATTCAAGCAGCTGAAGATGAAGCTCGGAGAGTTCAGGAGGAGGAAAGAAGTAGATTGGAAATTATTTCCAAACAAGAAGAAGATGACAAACTGAGAAGGGAACAGGAGGAAGAAGCGCAAAGAAAAGAAGAAGAAGAAGAAGAAAAGAAATCCAAAGAGGATGCTGACCCTAAAATCCCAAATATACAAGACTATGATATGAATCCCTCCATAAGAGACCTCCCATTTGTCCCTTTTACACCATCCAAGAGTAGTACGGTGTCCCAATGGGACAAGTTTACTTATAACAAGAAAAGGAAATCCATTGTCAAAGAAACAGTGAACAGAATGAAGAGGCCTTTTCAACGAGATATTGTCACGAGGCATGAAGCCACAGTCATGAAAGGTACCCAACATGCGCAGAAACTCATGTCATCTATTTTTGTGGCCTCTGTTCTAGCAACTGCCAATAATGTCGACATATTATCAGAAAAGTTAGAATCGGAGAAGGAGAAATCCCACCAGCTACAGGAAACTCTGGTCAAAGAGAAGAATTATTCAAATTTGATGGTTGAGAAATGTAACACCCTGATGCTAGAAAAGGGAGAACTTGACAGAATATTTAAGCATCTAGAAGCTGAAAATAGAGCTTTGGTGATACAAATGAGAACTCTGGAGACAGAGAAAAGAGCTCTAGAGAGCCACAACCTACAGTTGGAGTTCGAGAAATTTGATACTGCTCAACAAATCGATGACCTAAAAGAAAGCGTTGAGAAGCTGGAAGAAAAGGAAGAACTGTTAGAACACCAATTACAACTCGCAACCAACAAGGTTGGATACCTGGGGCCCTTTCATGAGTAGGCTTGTGAAATTATGAAAATGACACATGAGATTCAAGAGCTCATAATGGAGGAAATATGCAAGTTGAAGGAAGTGGTAGCCAGAATCAAAGAAATAAATGATGAGGCCACTAGGAATAGGAGAAAGTATGTACATATTAGTGAGGACATTAGGAGGCAAATGGAATGGAGAGAGGGAAGATCAGGATTCCCAGAAAGACTCCCTCTTAAGTCCATCACTGTTTTCAAAGCAGATATCCACCTCTTAGGATTTTGCCAAAATTACGGAGTAAAGTTTAATGAAGTGCCCATGGTTACGCTTGAATAGTGGGGGAATTTGTATTTGAAAATACGAACCACCCAAGAAAATTGTCAGGTGAAAATGCCCCAAACCATAGAGGAGTTTCAAGATAAAGCCCAACATTTGTCTGATCTAAGAGAGGGTTTGAATGTTGAAGTGGACTATGTTAGGAAGGTAGATGCTTTGACCTCAGAAGACCTTCACGAATGGATTGGCCGGGCAACAATTCGCGCACATCTCCTAAATGAGAGCCTGCAAGTTACAACAGTAGAAGTTGCTAATCTTGAAGAAGAGCTGGCCAAGCATGAAGTTTCTCTGAAAACCATGCTTCCCCTTGATGCAAACAATATCATAAAAGAGACCAGTCTCTAGGTGAAGCATATAGAAGAAACAGACAGAATAGTAACAACAGGAACACATCAAGTAGTAGCAGAAGGAGCAGAGGCATCAACTTCAATGGAACCCCCAGCAGCACCAGTGGCTCAAGCCCCAATAGAAGTACTAGCCCCATTAGAAACGCCCAAGTCAGCAGAGGCATCAACTCATAAATAATCTACCTTTTATCTTATTTCTTGTGTTTGCAAGCAACATTTCTTCCTTCGATCTTCCTATGTGTTAATTATTAAATGACATTTGGGCCTCCGTCACATTCATTTTTGTAATATTTTTGGGTTTTTACTCTTTTTGTTACATGGAAACTACAATACAAATTAGAGGAATATGGACGGTTAGGGTATATGTGGCATCTCTTGGAGCATTTTGTAAAGCTATATATAGCTGAATAGAAAAGGATAGAGGGACTTTTGGTAGGTGAAGGAATTTCTTCTTGTGTATATGAACTATTTCAGCTACATGAATAGAGAAACGATTTGGACCTGTGGAAGCTAGTGCATTGTTTTTCTTTGAGTTATGATGAATAATTGCCGAACTATTTCGACAGTTTCTATATATATTCAGTGAGATATTTCCTGGCTCATGTGAATTAATTATATGCTGTGAATGATTTTACTTCTTGGCAAAATTTCTATACATTATGAGTGAAGGAATGTTTTAATATAATTAGAGCTATCTTTGATATCATTTATATTCTGCTGAAAATGATTTTATGGGATTAAATGGGTATCTGTTTTAACCTTTAAAGGTTAGTTTCAGTTTATTGCTCATAATTTAAAGTGTTGTTCCTTGCAAGGATAGGTTAATTTAGATTTAAATAGCTTAGAACATATTTGTTTAATGCATGCATTTAATTTAGGGCACATGCATATCATCTTAAATATAAAATATATAAACGGTGGATTGGGCCGCAACTGGTAAAATAAACAAATCTTTAAAAATCACACGGTAGCCGGACTGCTAACCAGATGGATTCTCTACACAAAATGGTGGGATCGCATACTGGGGAGAATCCCTTGCTGATTGATGCTATGATTTTCGAGGCATCAACAGTTTTTGGTGCTAGAAGGAGGGCCACCATTGCATGGCTGGCAGAAGAGACCCTTTTGTTAGAAACTTTTCCACTCAGAACCCATCTGAAACAATTATCCTAGACATTCCAAATCTGGAATCAAGAAATCGAGAAAATCCTAATTCTGAGACAGAACATCAAGAAACATTGTATGTCATCCCTTTTGAGGAAGTAAACTGTTTCAAAAGACATACTCGCTCCTACGTTAGAAGTCTTGGAGGACTAACTATGGTTCCTCTGTTAGCTAGAAACAGAGCTCCTTGAAAAAACCCTCAGTGTACAAGGGATTTCGTTCTCGTTCAAAGTCTAGAAGAATTATTAGATTTATCTCTAGAATAAATCGCTGAACCTTTTGACAAAGTCAGACTCGAGACTCCCACAAATCAAGAACAACAGCACACTCCAAGGCATACTACTCATAACTCACCACCGCATACACCACCACGTTCTCTAGCAAGATTCATGGCCGTACCCGCATGGAGAGCAAGAGGAACATTAAATGTAGTTGGACCATTCCATGATTTGCCCAAGAACCCAGAAAAGGTTTTGCCTAAGTACCCCTGGCAAAGGGATCTCTGCTGAAGATAACCTTAAAAGTTTTTATTTAGCTTTAAATATTCTCAATGTGGAATACGAAGACGTGGTCTGTCGCCTTTTTCCTTACACTTTCAAACCCAAACTATCTTCCTAGTATTTTAGTCTTCAAGCTAGTTCGATAACAAGTTGGGAGGATTTTGAGAAGTGTTTTCTAAAAAAGTACGGGAATCAGAAAACTTTAGCTACTCTTATGAACGAATTGTTGTCTATGAGAATGGAAAAGAATGAGAAAGTCCAAGAGTTTAATCAAAGATTCACGACACTATTAAATAATTTTAGTGACACAACAAAGCCTACTGAAGAATGCTTGGTAGAGTATTATACAACATCTCTTAAATCCCCGCTAGCAATGTTTGTTAAAAGAACGAAAAATGTAACGACATAAAATTTTGAAGAATCCAAGAAAGTAGAAGAAGAGGCTGACAGCATCGCCAAACATGCTCTCGATGTAGAGGTCAAGCCAGCAGCCATTAAGAAACCATTTTTGTTAACTAGGGATAAAGAAGAACCCGCAACAGATTTAGAAAATGTCAGAAAAATGATGCAAAAACTCTCCAATAAGATTGTAGATCTAGAAAAGGATAAGGCAACTAGTTCTTCAAGGCCACCCTTCAAGCCATTCTATAAAAAGAAAGAAGAAAATGGACAGTCAACCCCACCAGTAAACAATTCGGCTGTACTAAACTTAAATGAAATAGGCATGGACCACTTCTGCACTTTTCATCAAGAACAACACTTGGAAAAAAGTTGTCCATAGAGGATCAATTCGATAAGTTTAGCAATGAACCAAATGTTAGATGCAAAAATTCCTAAGCAAACGAATCCCCAACAAGAACCAATTCCTGAGCAAACGAATCCCCAACAAGAACCAATTCCTGAGAGGGAAGAGTCTGGTCCCGACACTACAATGATCCTTTGGGATTGGACTCCTACCCAAGAGCCATCTTGTGAAGTTTTCGTAGATGAAGTGCAAACAACATCTATTAACATGACTACCAGAAGTAAAGGCCCAGTGATTGATCTAGTAATAGAAGCACCTAAATCCAAGTGTAATCAAATACCGAAAAGGCACATATTCTGGCCCAACCCAAGACAAATCTAGCAATTGCTCCCACGGTGACTAAAGAGACAAACTCAAAAATAACCAAACAGCCACAAACTTCTTCAAGCAAAACAGAATATCAATCGAAAGTTTCAAAGGAATGTGACATAAGCTATGATATAATCGAAGATATTAAGAAAAGAAAATCAAATGTTTCCATTTTTTATATGTGCAACTTGCCGTAACAAAGAAAGAAATTAATGGAGGCTTTTGATCCACAAACAAGTACTTCATTAGAAAACACCGATGAAAACCCAAAAATTAATGAAGCAAGTATTGGCGGAAAATCAAAATCTCAAACTCTCCCTTTCCTCTTAACTTTTGATATTTTTAATCACAGTGTTCACAATTGTTTGGTAGACTCTAGTGCTAGCTCAAACGTCATGCCTCTATCTATTTGCAGGAAGATTAATGGGAAACCTATCCCTTCCCCATCCCAAATCATTCAATTAGATAGAACTGTTGTCAAGGTTATTGGTGAATTGAAAGATATGCTTATTAGGCTGTCATCCGATTCTAGAGTATGTCAATTCATTGATATAATGGTGGTCAATATCCCTAAGGCATATGGTTTAATTTTGAGTAGGGACTGGTCTACGAAACTGAACAGTTATTTTGCAACGGATTTGTCTCATTTGTGGTTGCCCTATCAAAATAGGAAAAATCAAATCAAAATATTAAGAGAGCCACACATGAAACAAAATGTTACTCAGCTAGAGGAAAAAAATGAAGCTGTAGCTTTTTCTTAGTAATCGAACTCGAAAATTATCAATCAGAAGATGCTAGCCATGATTCAGACAAATAGTCCGATCTCCTTCATTTTTCACGGACTGGTGATATTGATTGTAACATAGTCAATTTAGTTGCTAACTTAGATAGCAATAGTACTAACTTAGTTAGAAAAGAAGATACTTTTTGGATTCTCTACTTTGATAGCTCCAAAACTCAAGAAGGATTAGGAGCTGGTTGTGTTTTAGTTGACCCCGAAAGAAATAAGCATTTTTTATCTTGTAGGTTAGAATTTGAATGTACAAATGATGATGCTGAGTATGAAGCTCTAATACATGGGTTAAAGAAAACTGTTGGTTTGAATGTAAAAAACTTGAAAGTCTTCGGTGATTCAAAAATAGTGGTCAGGCAAATAAGGAATACAATTCATTGCCCCTCACCACACTTAAAGGGTTATCAAGCTGAGGTTTGGGATCTGATTTCATGTTTTGATGCTTTCAATATAAATTTTGTTCCTAGGTTGAACAATGTTGCAGCTGATTTGTTAGCAACCTCTGCTTCCAGATTAGTGCCCACTAATAACAAATGCTCTATTGAATTAATTTTCAGGCCCTCTGTTCCGGATAACATCACAAGTCTCAGGGTATTTGATGATGATGATCAGATCATTAATTTCTTAACAAATGAAGATGTCTTTCAAGAGGCCATAATAGATGAAGAACAACATGATTCAGATTTACAAAATAAAGATGCTATAAAGGGAAAATTCATGCCCAAAGGCGTAAGAACTCTTGAAGCATTATTTGATTTACAGAGCAAGTTCAGAAGACATGTAAATGCTAAAAATCACAGCTCATCCACACAGCATGAGTTAATAAATCTGGGCACGGAAGCTGAATCGGAATATATTAATCTTGGTAAGTGTTGTACGCCAGGCGAGAGAAGTAAATTCATCAAATTGTTCCAGCAATATAAAGATGTGTTTGCTTAGACCTACGACGATCTAAAAACATATGATACCCACATCATTCAACACATAATACCAATGAAGGAAGGTGTCAAACCTTTTCAGCAACAATTAAGAAGGATCCATCTTACACTCGAGCCTCTAATTCAGAAAGAGTTAAAAAATTGTTGGATGCCAAGATTATTTTTAAAGTCCGACATTCTGAATGGGTGGCTAATTTAGTTCCCGTGCAGAAGAAATTGGGAGAAATCAGACTGTGTGTAGATTTCCGGAACTTAAATAGAGCTTCTGATAAAGACAACTCTCCTGTGCCCCCAATGGAACAAATCTTACAGATGGTGTTAGGATCAAAACTTTTCTCCCTACTAGATGGTTTCTCTAGTTACAACCAAGTGCTAGTAGCGGAAGACGACCAACTCGAAACGAATTTTCCTACGAAGTGGGGAACCTTCGCATATCGAAGAATTCCTTTTGGCTTAATCAACGCAAGAGCTACTTTTCAGCGAGCCATGGACATTGCTTTGCGAGGGTTGGGCAGTCAATGTGTTGTAGTTTACTTAGATGATGTGATAGTTTTCTCAAAAAAAAGGGAAGACCATGTTTTCCACCTAAAGCAAATCTTTGATCGCTGCAGGAAGTATCGTATCTCTTTAAACCCTAAGAAAAGTGTTTTCGTTGTTCTTGAGGGAAAACTTTTGGGTCATATCATTTCAAAGGAGGGAATCTCGATAGATCAAGAGAGAGTACAAGCTATCAACGAGATTCCAATGCCCCACAATAAAAATTCTATGCAATCATTCATGGGCACCATAAATTTTGTTCGAAGGTTTGTACTAGACTTCGCTTAGATCGTTACACCTTTGCAACAAATGGTCAAGTAGAGTGTACAATTTAAGTGGAAAGACTTGGAAAAGGTTGCATTTAAAGAAGTCAAAGCTACCATAGCCAAGGCACCCTCTTTAAGAAGTCAAGAATTTGATAAAGATTTTATTATGTACACTTTTGCTTCTGATAACTCTCTTGTAGCTGTGCTCACTCAAAGGGTGGAATCATGAGATGAATACCCAATTTCTTTTATGAGCACTGGTCCGCAGGGCATTGAACTGAACTACCCCATGGTAGATAAGCAAGCATATGCAGTTTTCAAAGCGGTAAAGCAATTCAAGCCATATATTCTAAAAAATAGAACTAAAGTCATACTTCCTCATCCCGCTGTCAGATCTCTTTTCGTTTAGAAAGAATTGGGAGAAAGGAGAGGAAACTGGGTCACTGCTCTTCAAGAATACGATTTGGAGTTCAAACCAGCTACTATCATCAAAGGACAAGGCCTATGCAAACTGCTTACTGAAAATCCAGCTGATGAAGAGTTATATTTAAGGAATGAAGTCGAGTTGAATGTTATAGACGTATGTCCATTCTTTACAACTCCGGAGTCTTGGTATAGGGACCTAGTGCATTACCTACAATTAGGTTACTTGCTAGAGCACTGGAACCCAAAGCAAAGAAGAGCTCTCTGTCTTAAATTAGCAGCATACCAAATCATTGAAGGAGTGCTCTTTAGGAAGAATTACGATGGCATTTTCCTCAGATGTTTGGAGAAAGCAGATGCGAGCAATGTGTTTAAATAATTACATGATGGCCCCCGCTGGGGGACATTACTCTGGAGATACTACAGCTCATAAAATCCTCAGGGCTAGGCACTATTGGCCCACTCTTTTCAGGGATGCCCACGCCTATGCAAGAAATTGTGACATATGCCAAAAAAGCATCGGAAAGTTACCGAAGGTAGCTGGACCCTTGCAACCATTTATTATCCCTGAACCATTCAAGCAATGGGGCATAGATATTATCGGTGAAATAAACCCCAAATCCTCGCTGCAACACCGTTATATTCTAACAGCTATAGATTATTTTACAAGATGGGATGAAGCTGTTCCACTATGTAAAGTAAATGAAGATGCAGTTATCAAATTCCTAGAGAAACACATCATAACCAGGTTTGGAGTTCCAATTTCCCCAGTCTTTGATAATGTACCTCATTTTTCGTCAATTAAAATTAATGAATTCATGTTTGAGAGAGGAGTTAAACTCCATTACTCAACGAATTATTATCCTCAGGGAAATGGATTAGTTGAGTCTGCCAATAAAAATCTCATCTGAATCCTTAAGAAAATTGTGATCGAAAATCAGAGAAGCTGGCACATAGCCCTCCCGAATGCTCTATGGGAAGATAAAGTCACTCCCAAGAATGCCTTAGGCATTTCTCCTTTCACCCTAGTCTATGGTAAGGAATCCATTCTCCCTCCGAATATTTTACTCCCATCCTTGCAGTTGTCCCAGGCCTCCCGAGGTTCTAGCAGTCAAGCCCTTCAATCACAAATCTATACCCTGCTGAGACTTGAGGAATCATGAGAAAAGGCCAAAGACCAATTTCACCATCACCAAGAAATATTCAAAAGGTGGTTTGATAAGAAGAAGTCTAGAAAGAGAAGTTTCGAAGTAGGCGACTTAGTTCTAAAATGGGATCATCATCATGATGGTAGGGGAATGCACACAAAATTTCAACACATATGGGTTGGCCCTTACCAAATTTCTAAAAAGCTTGTCCTGTCAACCTATAAATTGAAAGACCTGCAAGGGGGGGAAGAAAATATCCCTTTCAATGGCCTCTCCTTGAAACAATACTTCGCATGAGTCCTAGGTGGACTCTTGTACATAAATAAAACACTGTCTTCTTTTTCTGGCTTTTTTCTTTTGTTTCATTTTTTAATTGCTTTTGATTACCTTTTAGTCTACCAATTAGCTTGATTTGTTTTCTTTTGTTTGTTTTTTCCCTCTTGTTTGAGTCCTTTGTTTAAATAAAGCTAAGCTCAATTCTGGTGTGGCTGAGAGATGTGACTCTAGAAAAGACTCAAAAGGATGGTCATGAAGAAGCTCACTGATAAAGGGAATATATATTTGTAACTTTGCTTTCACTGATTGGTTTCCTGGAATGCAGAGATCCTCTTTTCCGTTTGGTCAAAGTAGCCCCTGTCAAATAGCTAAGATTTAGCATTTCCTTCTGACTATCTTAGGGCACCATTCACTCTGAAATTAATAACTGTCTCAGGAATTTCACTATGGCAGACCCATGGAGAGGAAGCATGTCTCACAGATATATGGTATTTAAAATGATCCCATGCTGCAAGTAAAAGCCAAAAGGCATATGTCAAAGAGTTTGGTTTCCATAAATTCTCGCCTCAATTAAAGCATGGCTAAGAAAAGCAAGGAAATTTTCAAATCAAGGAAGCTGCTCAAATAAACCAGCCCAGCAAGGTTCTTCTCCGTCCGTGAAGCATGAAATCAAACAAATCTTTCGCTCACACAAAAGGACATTATGGATTGAAGAACCTATATCAATTATTGAAATAAGAAGGAATTTATTTCTGGAAGACTCAAAGTGGCAAAAGTCGTGAATTAAAGAGACATCTAAAAGGATGGAAAATAGCATGGGAATGAGGAACAAACGAATATGTCTATGAGATATTGTCACGATCCTGTGGAGTCTTATACCAGTAGGCTTTTGAAAGATAGAATTTTAAAATGAACCCCACATTTTGGCCCTTAGAGAGTTGTAAAGAAGTCTGAATCAAAGTTGCCTTTTCCTTTATCACCATTATGATAAGAGTGATCACTGTATTGTTCGAAGCTGAACTATGAAGACATTTTGTTGCACATGTAATCAGCACATTGTAACTTCCATGACCATGAGATGAGTTTGTTTCAGATATCTGTGTTCGCCAGCAAATCTCCAATTGTTGTTGCTACAACATTCCCCCCAAAATTTTTGAAAATATTAGGGCCCCTCCTTTTGCTTTTGAGAAGAAGTTTGCCTAAGAGTCTCAGGACATCAGAGTCTTTCCTTACTTAGTTTTCCTAAAGAAAGGTCTTGTGCTCGCCTTGATCTTTGAGTTTATTTTCACGTTTTTGCCTTAGTAAAACTTAAGATTCTGAGCCGCAACAGCAGAAGTTCTGAGCTAAATTTTTTGCAACAGCAGAAAAAATTGGTCCAAACTTTCCGAAATGGCAGAAGGAAAGGATCAAGTCAAGCCACCGCGGAGAACTCATCCTAAGCTTCCAAAAAGGAGAAACCTTTGACCAAGTGAACCCGCGGCGGAACAAACTCACCAAGTTTCTCCGCAACAGTGGGAGAATTCGTGCAAGTCTTTTGCAAACGATCAGAAGTTTATGAATAAGTCACCTCGGCAGAAGGACTTGTCTATCTTTTCCACAATGGCGAAGGTTCTCAAGAAACTCTTCCGCGACGGCGGATAGAATGGCACACTTTTCCAGAAGGACTCAGATATCTTTTCCGCATAGCAGGTAAACCTACTTAAGTTGGCCGATGCGTAGCGTCACGCTTTCCCTGTGCGAAAAAACTCAGACAATCCTCCCGCAATGTCGGGCAAACCCGGTTTCTCTTTTCGCAACAGGCGGAGAACTTACCCAAGTCCTTCCAATTTTGGTGGTCGCATTTAATGAGGAAAGTGTCAATTTGACCCCGACCATACGCCGCATTAACCCCATTTAATGGTTTGCAACCACCCTATTAATGGCTCCCGCGTGTCAATTTTATATATATAGGGCGTTAACCCCATTGAGTTTTCATTATTTCCATTGGTTAGAGGGCTCATTCCGTTTACATTCGAATTTGCAAGCACTTGCTACAAGCTCACCGGTTCCACAACGACATCAACACTTACCTACCATCGTCTTCCAATAGGTTAGTACACTGTCAAACCTCATGGACTAAATTGAATGTTGTGTTCATGGTTTTGTTCGTATTATCCTAGCCATGGCAAGTTATTTAGTTTAACCACGGCCGAAGCAACCCATGCCTATACCCATTTAAATGCACCAAAGCTGTGTTTTCATATGAACATGGACATCTCCAGAATCCTGAACAACCATTAATCCATCGGCATTGTAATCTCCGAACTAGCCCCGTCTACCCTTGCAGGAAGAACATCGGTATTCTTACCCTGCTATGAAGGTTTATGCCGTTTTTGTGCCATAAAACATAGTATACTCATGATTGCTTTTACGGTTTGTTATTATGAAATGCATGTCCCTTATATTTCATATGTGCAATATAGAGGTCTACAGAAATAATTTAGTTTTGCATGAAGTTTTTGAAATAACATGTGATATAAATGTTTAAACTGAAATGGAAAAGCCATAACAATTTAAAGTTTGCAAATCAGTAGTGAAACAAGTAGAATTAGAAGCTTTCAGTCGACGTTTAGGCCTTAATAGTATGAGTAGAATGATAATTTGAAATTGCTTACATTGCATCGTATTCCTACAGGATTTTTCAAATGACTAAAGGTGGCAGGAGAAGGTCAAAGGAGACCTGCCCAGTTGATGACAATGTAAGGGTGGAAACTACATTCCAAGACACTCAGTGCACTACAAGCGTGACCCCAGAAGTAAAATGGGGAGATGTATACCATATGGTAAGAGACTAGGATTTCTCTGAAGCTCTTCTTGAAGAAGAATGTCTATACCGAAACATCAGGAACTCCTATATATCCAAATCCACCACCCGTCCAGAGCTCTTCCCCTACTCATAAGTAATCAGATGGATTCTATGGCATGCGAATACCGAGACAAGAGTTCTTTCAGTTAGCAAAGGGGAAGCTTTTGCTTCATTTAACCCATCCTATATCTCAACGGCTTATAAATTGCCCAAGCCCCAGCAACAGCTGGATGATGCATGGATGGAAGAAATCAAAATGGATGATCTAGAGATGGCTACGAGGCTACTAATCTCGGGCAAACAAATCAGGAAAAATGATAGTGCGGAGTATGAGGTTCAAAATATGAGGCCCCCTTTTAGGTTGATCGCTTTGATGCTGAGCATAATCTTTGGAAGACCCGATGGAACGATGTTTATGCTACGATGGGTTCCCATCATCCACTATGTGGCATTCAAAGGAACAATTTTTAACTGGGCTGATATTCTCTCACACAACTTAACATCAGCTATAATTGTTGCACAAGAAGGGTTAGTGGAGAAAAGGGCAGAGTGTTATATGGCATCCTACTTGATAGATTGTGTTGTGGCAAAGTGTCCTTTTCCCAAGCTGGGATGCATATGGAACCCTGCCTATACCTCAGTATTCATTGCTTACAAAATCGTCTGGACTCAGAATTACAAAAGGCATTACAAACTCATTTGTGAGGATTTTATCATGCCTCTATACAAATTAATTTTCAACTAGGAACCCAACTGCTTATCTAAGAATGCCATGGAAGTCCTAGAGAACTATGGTGATTTCTATTTTTCATCACAAGGAACCTACATAAGAATGTATGGAGGCTCTAAACCCCATATATCCTACCAAGGTACGCTACTAACTATGTGGTACACAAAGAGGCAGTGAGGCAATTTTTCATTGATGGGATTGGTAGCACCTTGTAGAAAGCAAAGAAGTCAACCTTCCCGCCTTTACCTTTCTATATTGGGGCCTACAAGTTCTCAACAATTGCAACTGTAGAAGAGTTCATTGCATAACTGAAATACTTTCACTTCGGTGAAAGGATTTTTTTTAGGAACGATCGACAAGGAAAAGTTGCACGACATTGCAAAGAGCTCCATGCTAACTTTGAATATGCCCACTGTTATGATGAGGAAGAAGAAGCATATCGAGGGGTCAGTAACATGACCGAATTACAGATTTTCCAACCAAGTAAAGTTGGGGCCAGTTCTACCTCTAGCGATGTGAAGGAAGTAAAATGACAACATGAAAAGGGAGCAACAGAAGTTGCTCAAACTCTCTCTAAAGAAGAGAAAAGGCTCAAGGAAGTAGCCGAGAAAATCCAAAGAGAAGTTGCTAAGAGAGAAAACAAGGCAAAAGAAGATAATCTTTGGAAAGAAAAAACTCAAAAAATTCAAGCAGCTGAAGATGAAGCTCGGAGAGTTCAGGAGGATGAAAGAAGTAGATTGGAAGGAATTGCCAAAAAAGAAGAAGATGACAAAGTGAGAAGGGAACAGGAGGAAGAAGCGCAAAGAAAAGAAGAAGAAGAAAATAAATCCAAAGACGATGTTGACCCTAAAAGCCCAAATATACAAGACTATGATAAGAATCCCTCCATAAGAGACCTCCCACTTGTCCCTTTTACACCATCCAAGAGTAGTATTGTGTCCCAATGGGACAAGTTTACTTATAACAAGAAAAGGAAATCCATTGTCAAAGAAACGGTGACCAGAATGAAGAGGCCTTTTCAACCAAATATTGTCATGAGGCATGAAACCATAGTCATGCAAGGTACCCAACATGCGCACAAACTCAGGGCATCTATTTGTGTGGCCTCTGTTCTAGCAACTGCCGACAATGTCAACATATTATCAGACAAGTTAGAATCGGAGAAGGAGAAAGCCCACTAGCTGCAAGAAACTATGGTCAAAGAGCAAAATTATTCATCTTTGATGGTTGAGAAATGTAACACCCTGGTGCTAGAAAAGGGAGAACTTGACAGAAGATTTCAGCATCTAGAAGCTGAAAAGAGAGCTTTGGTGATACAAATGAGAACTCTGGAGACAAATAAAAGAGATTTAGAGAGCCGCAACCTATAGTTGGAGTCTGATAAATTTGATACTGCTCAATACATTGATGACCTAAAAGAAAGCATTGAGAAGCTGGAAGAAAAGGAAGAACTGCTAGAACACCAATTAAAACTCACAACCACCAAGGTTGGTGACCTGGGGCCCTTTCATGAGTAGGCTTGTGAAATTATGAAAAGGACACACAAGATTCAAGAGCTCATAACGGAGGAAATATGCAAGTTGAAGGAAGTGGTGGCTAGAATGAAATAAATAAATGCGTAGGCTACTAGGCGTAGGAGAAAGTATGTATGTTTTAGTGAGGACATTAGGAGGCAAATGGAATGGAGAGAGGGAAGATCAGGATTCCTAGAAAGACTCCCTCTTAAGTCCATCACCGGTTTCAAATCAGATATCCGCCTCTTAGTATTTTGCCAGAATTACTAAGTAAAGTTGAATGAAGTGGCCATGGTTACGCTTGAACCGTATGGGAATTTGTATTTTAAAATACGAACCACCCAAGAAAATTGTCAGGTGAAAATGCCCCAAACCATAGAGGAGTTTCTAGACAAAGCCCAGCGTTTGTCTGATCTAAGAGAGGGTTTGAATGCTGAAGTGGACTATGTTAGGAAGGTAGACGCTTTGACCTCAGAATACCTTCATGACTAGATTGGCTAGGCTACAATTAGCACACATCTCCTAAATGAGAGCCTCCAAGTTACTACAGTAGAAGTCGCTAATCTTGAAGAAGAGCTGGCCAAGCATGAAGTTTCTTTGAAAACCATGCTTCCCCTTGATGCAAACAATATCATAAAAGAGACCAGTCTCTGGGTGAAGCATATAGCAGAAATGGACAGAATACTAACAGTAGGAACATATCAAGTAGCAGCAGCAGGAGCAAAGGCATCAACTTCAATGGAACTTCTAGCAACACCAGTGGCTCAAGCCCCAACAGAAGTACCAGCCCCAGCATAAATGCCCAAGTCAGCAGAGGCATTAGCTCATAAATAATCTACCTTTTATCTTATTTCTTGTGTTTGTAACCAACGTTTCTTCCTTCGGTCTTCCTATGTGTTAATTATTAAATGACATTTGGGCCTCCATCACATTCATTTGTGTAATATTTTTGGGTTTTTACTCTTTTTGTGACATGGACACTACAAGACAAATTAGAGGAATATGGATGGTTAGGGTATAGGTGGTAGCTCTTGGAGCATTTTCTAAAGCTATATATAGCTAAATATAGGTGGTAGCTCTTTTTGTAGGTGAAGGAATTTCTTCTTGTGTATATGAACTATTTCAGCTACATGAATCGAGAAATAATTTGGACTTGTGGAAGCTGGTGCATTTTTTTGCTTTGAGTTATGATGAATAATTGCCAAACTACTTCAAGAGTTTCTATATACATTTAGTGAGATCTTTCCTGGCTCATGTGAATTACTTCTATGTCATGAATGATTTTACTTCTTGGCAAAAAAAAATTTACATTATGACTGAAGGAATGTTTTAATATAATCAGAGCTATCTTTGATATCATTTATATTCTGCTGAAAATTCTTTTATGGGATTAAATGGCTATTTGTTTTAACCTTTAAAGGTTAGTTTCAGTTTATTGCTCATAATTTAAAGTGTAGCTCCTTGCAAGGATAGGTTAATTTAGATTTAAATAGCTCAGAACAGATTCGTTTAATGCATGCATTTAATTTAGGGCACATGCATATCATCTTAAATATAAAATATATAAACGGTGGATCTGGCCGCAACCGGTAAAATAAACAAATCTTTAAAACTCACATGGTAGCCAGACCGTTAATCGGATGGATTCCCTACACCAAACGGTGGGTGATCTAATTGGGATCGCTTACTAAGGAGAATCCTTTGCTGATTGATGCTATGATTTTCGAGGCATCAACAAGTCCATAGCTTGAATCTAAGCATAAGTTTTTTGAAAAACTACCATCTTTCCAGATTCACCGTGCATAAGTGACCCATCATTTCAAAAATGTGAAAGAGGTTTTTCTGCAAAATTTAACTTGGTTCAGAACTGTGGTTTTGGATTCTATTTGTGACCAATGTGTAACCTAGGGCATGCATTTTACTAAGAAGTTCAGAGTTAGATTAAGTTTCTAGAGTTTCTATGGATAGATTATATTTCTAGGTTTTCTAGGGCTAGATTATGTTTTCAGGTTTGTTGATTTGGTTTGTAGGGAGCCTATGTTCCACTGAGCAAAACTCTAGTGTCATGTCCAACCAAATAAAAGACATCCCTCCTGCAAGAGGATGTTAATGCCAATAACAGTGAGGATAAGGATGATGATGGAAATGATGATGAGGATGAGGATGAGGATGAGGATGCCAATACCAGTAACAATGAGGATGAGGATGATGATGGAAATGATGATGAGGATGAGGATGAGGATCACATGAATAGTAATTATGACATGAATAGTAGTGATGACATGAAAACTTCAACATTTGGTGCAAGTGGCACTGTGCACACTAAATTCTAAAAAATGCACACACACATTAGTTCCCCACACACACTAAGCTTGCATATGCATGGTCCAATACAACATCTGCATTCATCGTTTCATGCATGCACCCTTTATCTCACATGTGCACCCAAGACCATTATGGAAGCCCAATTGGTGAGCCTACAATGAAGAAGACATATAGTGACCCATCAACAACTATGGAATGAAAAAGACATGTAGGGTTTCTATGGATAGATTAGGTTTCTAGGGCTAGATTAGTTTTCTAGGATTCTACATTTCTAGATTAGGTTTATGGGTTTAGATTAGTGTTTCTAGAAATAGATTAGGTTTCTAGGGTTTCTAGGGATAGATTAGGTTTCTAGGGGTTTTGGTAGATATGAATTTTTTATAGTAGATATCATTCAATGGTGACATTGCATTTGATATTAGTGATTGGTCAAACTAGGGCTTCTACAAGTTAGATAAGCTAGATATGATAGGCTTGGGTAGGTTTGGTAGGGTAGGTTATATAGTGGGGTGATTTAGGATAGAAGATATGGTTGATTTAAGTAGTTTTTTTTGGCTTGAGAAAGGTAAGGATAGGTCAATGGTTTAGGTATGTATAGAGCATGTTATATTAAGGTCAATGGATGATGAAGCATGATGGTGATGATGGATGAGGGTCTTATGGTGTACTTGGTTGAAAGAAATAACAAATACAACAAATCCATGATGAATCTTTTGCAATTTATCAAGTTGTTTATGAAAATGAAAAGTGAGACCAATATAGAAACAAATAACCTTTTGCTTGGCACATAGAAGGAGTGGCACAATGTGATATGCATGGTTTCAATGAAGCATGATGGTGATGGTGAAAATGAGAGTGGGGATAATGAAACATGATGATTATGATGATGGATGAGGATCTTATGGTGTACTTTGATGAGAGAAAAAAACAAAGACAACAAATCCATGATGAAGCTTGTGCAATTTATCAATTTGTTTATGAATATGAAAATTTGAACCAATATAGATACAATGAGCATGCGGATGATGATGGTGACAATGAGAATGGGGATGATGGTGGTGACAACCAGCATGAGGGATATGATGGTGACAATGGGCATGACGATGAGGATGGTGATGGTGACAATGAGACAATGAAACAATGGGGATGGTGATGGTGACAATGATCATTACATTTGATGGTGATGGTGAGAATGGGCATTACAATGAAGCATGATGGTGATGGTAACAATGGGCATGGTGATGATGAAGAATGATGGTGATAGTGACAATGAGCATTGGGATGGTGATGGTGACGGTGACAATAGGAATGATGGTGCTGAGGTGAAAATAGGCATAATGATATGGATGGTGGTGGTGAAAAATGGGCATAATGGTGATGGTGGAAATGGGCATGTGATGGTGACAATGGGAATTACAACAATGAGAATGGTGATGAACCGAATGTAAATGACAATTCTAATGAAAATGAGGGTGAGAATATTATGGTGAGAATAACAATGATCATTCAAGTAGACCATCAGGGTCATTTCCAATACTAATGATATCCATTCATTTCTCGTGTTCAAAGTAAGGTAGGAAGTTATGTACCTTTGATGATTTCTTCCTTGGCATTGTTTGTAGTTGGTGGTTTGTACCAACAACTAAGCTTGTATAGTGGTATAAAAAATGACCTAGTCTATAATCTTCAAATACACACCCTTTTTTCTTCCATGCTTTTTCATATTGTGTCAAATATTATCCTTTAATAACCATTGACCCAATTGAAAAATCAATGCCCTCAGAGTCCTTTAATGATACATTTGAGGTCTGCATTCCCTCCAAGCAATGCACCAACCAGTATTCAATGCCCCATTCATTACCCCTAGGGGAAACCACTGTGTATATATGTCCTACAAAAAATGAAGTCACAACATGTGAGTTCACTAAATAAATTAAACATACTGCATTCTTGATAGTTAATAAAAATACATAAAATTTTAATCAAAACTAGTAGTATGAGATCTGAGATGTAATCATAATCTAGTCCGATGCTTGTTTGGTACTCTTCTAGCTGGGATCATTCCAAAATTATATGTTGAATGATGGGGATAGAAACACGATCCCAACAATCAACCCATCCTATGGACTCACCATCTTCCCATTCATTACTACTGCATGGACCACAAAAACAAGAGAGATTTCTCATCCATATTTAAACTATAGAATTGTATGATGTTCTAACTGAATTAAATCTATGAGAGCCCTGGATTTTTGTGCATTCATATAACTATGATCGATCTACATTTACCACCTTCAAAAAAAATGTATGTATGTGTTCGTGCCTTTGTGCTCCCTCCCCCATAATAGAAGAACACCATTCAACAATGGATTTTGCATCTTGAATGAGGGAAACATTTGTGAACTTCATTTATTTCCTTCACAATGCAAACTTGATGCAAGCACATACTCTATCATGTTCGCCTTTTCCATGTATGGTCCCAAAATAGTTCCAAATATGTCGTACCTTCATTTTTTTATGTAGCATGAAAAACCATTGGAATACACGGGCATTCTTGAACTGGCTTGCGCACCCATTAGACCAATTCCAATATTGATATATCTTTATGTTATTCTTCTTCAAGTGATCATAGAACATCTGAAAGAATTTTTTTATGTATGCTAAGTCGTGGCATGAATCATCACTTATGTAGAAGTGACATTCCTTTAAAATAATTATTTTGTCTTCACTACTATTTGGTCCATGTTTGTATGTGATATTGACCAGTATGTTGAACTTCCCTGAGTGATAATACTAGGTTTGAATCTCATTTTGTAGTTGAAGGTTGTAGCTCTCAACAAATTCAACCAATGATAGGATAGTTCCAAAAGGAAATGTATCTATATATAATCTAAAATGTTCATCCTGCCATCGAGATACATGGACATGTTGAACATAGTGTTGGGTCTTATTGAAGAATTCCTTAATGAATTCACAAAATTGGACCTAGTAGAAAAACAACAAAGACATATATATGTCAATACAATGTTACATATACAACTGCAAGAATAACTAAAATATAATATTTAAGTACTCAATACGAACCTGGGAAGTGACCAATTGTATATTTTTTCATTCATTCTCTCCATCAATATAATACATTATATATTTGAAGCTTTGCAAATCAACCTCCATATGACCCATTTCATACTCATTGCTCACATGGATGCAGTTATGCAGTAATTCCATTCCACCGCATCTGGGGCATGTTCCATCTAACAAATACTTTTGATAAAATGTACAAACTTATGGCCTTGTACACATTATGGTATGGATGAACTCTCTAGATAATGCCGATGGAAATATAGCTAAGCATTTATGCACAAGGGTGTTATGAAAACCAAAAAATAACGATATATATATGTATCATAATAATAACCGTATTTAATATAATTATATTCACCCTTGAATCTATCATACAATTATGTCTATGTCATGTCAAAAAAGTGTTTAATATGTGGTTCACAATCCCTTGAACCCTTTCTCAATTTCAGTACATCTTTTTGGTTGGAATAAGGCCTATTGTTCTCATGCAAAAATTCTTGGATTAGTCCTTTAACTACTACTATCAACTTCATTTCAGAAGGTGGTAGCCTACCAGTGAAGGCCCAAAAATCAATGTCGTAATCTGTGTTGTGACTATCTCGTCTAATATGATACTTTCAGAGAGTTTTCCCATTGCATTTCATGATATGGGATTTTTCTTTGAGTAAATGACATTTCCTTGTGATCTTGTTAATGATTGATTGTGACAAGACACATCGAACTACATTACGATCTTGAGAACCAATTTTGTGAAAATATTCAACAAGGTTTCTAAAAATATGATTGCTTGTTTCCGAACCTCTAACCATTTTAATTTGTAAATTCTGCGAACAACGATCAAAATCCTATATTTAAACAGTGACAAAAATAATTGACATTTTGCTACATCAGATTTTGAATTGAAATATTGTTTAATAATTTTAAAAATTGATATTGAATGGTATGGTCAGGTAGATTGCCTTCAAGTGATTATAGACCACTTTCATCCACTTGAATGAGCTTAGGATTTTTTTATTGTACACTTTGAAATGGTGGCATGGAAGATGGGCCCATATTATGCCACTCTTGAATTCTTGGTTGTGGAGTTACAATCGTGGGAAGGGATACAACATGCTCAAGGATTTTTTCCAAAATGTCAGGTTGTCAAACCGGAGGTTGCACCATGGGAACTTCTTCATTAGGGGGTATTGCATCCATTTCCTCTCTAGCTTCATTCACAATATAACCATCTTCAAGTAGTGTTTCATCTTTTTCACCTGCAACTTGTTATGATGGATTATAGATTGGAGGTTCATCGTCTGTGATAGAATTCAGTCGATCCTTTGGTAACAACCTACTTTTTTCCATACTTATCCTTTCATTTTCTCTTACTTCATTTACAACTCATATGGGATGCATTTTCTTTTAACTCTTTATTTTCTGGTTACGTTGGTTTCCCGTGTTTAAATGAATGTCAATTACAATGAGCTAATTTCAAAAATTCTCTTTCAATTATATAGTTCAAGAGAGTATTTTTTTTTCCAATTTCATATACTCTCATTCAAATGCACAACAATTGGCTTGGAACTAGTGAATGTGAGAAGGATTTTGTTCCAATTACAAAAAATTGCTTATATTAGAATTTCACAATTTCACTTCTATGAGAGTAGTACAAGAGGCCATTTCTTCACCAAATTGTGAAATTCTCTTCCAAATACAAAGTTCAAGAGACTATATTTCTTCACCGATTTCATATACTCTCATTCAAATACACAATAGTTGGATTGGGACTAGTGAATGTGAGAAGGATTTTATTCCAATTACAAAAAATTTACTTATATTAGAATTTCACAATTTCACTTCTTTGGGAGTAGTTCAAGAGGACATTTCTTCACCAAATTGTGAAATTCTCTTCCAAATACAAAGTTCAAGAGACCAGATTACTTCACCAATTTCATACACTCCCATTCAAATACACGACATTTGGCTTGGAGCTAGTGAATGTGAGAAGGATTTTATTCCAATTACAAAAATTTGCTTATATTAGAATTTCACAATTTCACTTCTATGAGAATAGTTCAAGAGGCCATTTCGTCACCGATTTTACAATTTCTCTTCCAAATACATAGTTCAAGAGACTAGATTTCTTCACCAATTGCATGCACTCTCATTCAACTACACTGATTTTTCTTCACCAATTTATTTGTATGAGAATTTCACAATTTCACTTCTATGAGAATAGTTTAAGAGGCCATATCTTCACTAATTTCAGAATTTCTCATTCACATACACAATATTTGTACTCTATAATATAAGAAGACATCCAAATGTTTCCCACTCAATGATTCTCCTTTGCAATCAAAACACAATGAAGATCATGCTTGTTTTGAGCGCTATGTATTTGTGAAATTCTATTCCAAATACAAAGTTCAAGAGACTAGATTTTTTCACCAATTGCATACAATCTCATTCAAATACACACCAGTTGGCTTGGAAC
This sequence comes from Larix kaempferi, assembly GCA_027924585.1. Classification (NCBI taxonomy): domain Eukaryota; kingdom Viridiplantae; phylum Streptophyta; class Pinopsida; order Pinales; family Pinaceae; genus Larix; species Larix kaempferi. Next base: position 15,224,271 of record BSBM01000073.1, read on the forward strand.
TAGTGAATGTGAGAAGGATTTTATTCCAATTACAAAATTTACTTATATTGGAGCTTCACAATTTCACTTCTTTGAGAGTAGTTCAGGATGCAATTTCTTCACCAAATTGTGAAATTATCTTCCAAATACAAAGTTCAATATATTATATTACTTAAACAATTTCATACACTCTCATTCAAATACACAACATTTGGCTTGGAGCTAGCGAATGTGAGAAGGATTTTATTCCAATTACAAAAATTTACTTATATTACAATTTCACTTCTATGAGAATAGTTCAAGAGGCCATTTCGTCACCAATTTTACAATTTCTCTTCCAAATACATAGTTCAAGGGACTAGATTTCTTCACCAATTGCATACACTCTCATTCAACTACACTGATTTTTCTTCACCAATTTACTTGTATGAGAATTTCACAATTTCACTTCTATTAGAATAGTTTAAGAGGCCATATCTTCACTAATTTCACAATTTTTTATTCACATACACAATATTTGTGCTCTATAATATAAGAATACATCAAATTGTTTCCCATTAACTGATTCCCCTTTGCAATCAAAACACAATGAAGATCAAGCTTGTTTTTTAGAGTCATGTCTATCAGTGTCTGCAAAATATTGCGGTAATTTGATTTTTGTAGTATGATGGGAAAGAGACGAGAAAAGATGCAGGGAAATAACCCAACAAAAGAGCACAAACTCTATCTTTCATAAGTGCACACGCTGCCAAGGAATGCGCAAACACTTTTGATCCTGACGATTATTCCATTGAATGCATCACCTTCCACCATGCCCATTAAGGGCATGTAGCAATGGAAAAAAAATGCTAAGGAGCACACAAGAACTTTTGTTACCTATTTTATTTTTTTACATTTGAGAACTAATGTGTGGTTCTTCAATGTAATAGTAATAGTGTGTCAATGTACTGCTAAAGGAATGCTAATAACATCCATATCCCCACTTAAAATAGAAGGATTCTCTTAGGAGTTCATGTGCGGTTGTTGGAGGCATTGTCAATGGCCCCATATGCCTAATTTTTATTTAGGGCCCAAAGATTGGACCTTTTCCCTTGATCATGTCCACGTACTTAAGACACATACATAGTCATAGAATAGTCCTAATTGGTCTAATATCCCTAGTCAAAATCCAAATATACAATGGAAAGTTTAATTGTTCTTTTTTAATGGGTTGTTTTGGGACCTAGATGCCTAGATGATTCTTTGAGGGCCCAATGCCTCATTTTCCTATATAGATCATGTGCAAGGACTTGAGACCCATATCTGGTGCTACACAATTCTTGATGATTCCCATATCCCCACTTGAATTCCACATTGAGCCCTAGATGCTAGTTAATGAGCCTCTTTCCTAAGCTCCCTCCATCTACCATGGTTAATTTCTTGACACCCAATCCTACTACTCAAAAAATACTAATGTTGCCCATATCCTCACTTGGAGCCAAGGATACCATTAGGAGATCATGTGTGGTGGTTCAAGGTGGTGCTCTTGGGTCTAGATGTCTAGAACCTTACTTTATGGTCTAATTCATGGATTTCCTTCCCTAGACTTGTCCAAAACCCGATGACCCATGCTTATTTCCAAAACCCTTATAATGGATTCCATATCCTCTCTTAAATATGACAGATATCCCCAAAAGGGGTCATATGTGGTGGTTTAATTAGGTATTGCTCATGGCCCTCAAGCCTTAGATGTTGAATTTAGTTCTTAACTTCTAAGTTTCATCCCCTAACCATTTTAAAACTATAGAGACCCATAAGAAGTTTGAAGTAGGATGTCTAGAATATTGCTTTATATATTAAGGATGATGTTACTCCCTTGACCATGTTTAGGGCCCCACAACCCATCCTTAGTGCTCAAAACCTTCTAATGGTTCCTATACCATCACTCAAAGTATAAACATTGCATGAAGAGGACATGTGTAGTATATCAAGGCCTTGGTCATGGCCCTTGATATTTAGAAGCTATCTTTTAGACTTAATTCCCAAGTTTTCGGAGTTGGGCTTGATCTAGACCTCATTACCAATACATAGCTCACAAAAAAATATATTGGTTCCAATATGCCCACTCAAAGGTGAAGGATCACCTTGGGACATCATGTAATATGTTTTATAGGAAATATTATTGGCCTTGGATGTATGCAATACTTCTTTAGGGACTAATTCCCATGTTTCCTCACTTGACCATGTTGAAGGCACCATGAACCATATATTTTGCTCAAAAATTTATAATGATGTCTACATCCCCACTTGGGGAGGAGATATATCCTCAAGTGGTCGTGTGTTTTATGTCAAGGATTAATTCTTGGGAATTTAATCCTATAATATTCATTTAGGGCCTAAGGACCTATATATAATGCTCAAAACATCATAATATTGTTAATATCCTCACTCAAATTTCCTGAGGATATACTTGACAGGTCATGTGTGGTGGATTGGGTCATCATTATTGAACTTGACTGCTTATAATATTCTTCTAATAGATAAGTCTTTTATTTCCTCCATCAACTATATACCATGTCTAAGGACTAGAGGCTCATATTCAATATCAAAAACCTCCTAATGGAACTATTACATATATTGAAGGGAAAGGATATTAAACCTTGATGGGTCATATATGGTGGTTTGAGGTGTTCTTCATGGCCATGGATGCTTAGAATATTTCATGGGTGAATTTCCTTCACATAATTGTAGCATTTAATCATGTATGTTATAAGAAATGACATCACCAACCATTTCAAAGCCCGTAGTTCTCACAGTATCGTAATGGATCCCATATCCCTAGTTGGAAGACAAGGATACCCTTTGGTGATGCTATGTTGTATCTTAAGTCATCATTCATAGTCCTAGATTTCTTAAACCTTCCTTTATGGTCTAATTCTTAGGATTCCTCCCCAATAATTTCAAACACCCCAAGACCCATACCTGGTGCTCAGTAATTTCATAAGTCCATAGATATCCATGTTTATAGGATAAGGATAACCTTGGGAGGTCATGTGTGGTGGTTCGATACATTGTTTTAGGTCGTAGGTGACCATAATCATCCATTAGGCCTAAATATTGTGTTTCGTTTCCTTACCACGTCAAGGAAATAAAGACACATTTTTATTGTTAAAAAACTAATAATGGCACCCGTATACCCATGCATATGAAAAGGATACCCTCAATATTTATTGTGTGGTAGTTCAAGGCATATTTATTTACCCTATATTTTTAGATACTTCCTTTAATAATTAAGGCCCAAGTTTCTATCCTTCCATATTCCCCTATCTCCTTCCCCCCCTTTCTCTCTCCATATTCCTCTCTCTCTCTCTCTCTCTCTCTCTCTTCATCTCTTTCAATATCTCCCCTATCCTCTTTGTTTCTCTCTACCTCCATCACTCTCTTCCTCTCACTCTCCACATATTCCTCTGTATCCCTCTTCTTTCTCCCTACCTATCTCTCTCGCTCCCTCTCTGACTCTCTATACCACCTTCACTAGATATTATTATCTCTCCCTTGATCCTTCTCTCTCTCCCTTTTTATTCCCCCATTTCCACCTCTAAATTCTCTACCTTCTCTCTCCTAATATCCCCCATATCTACATCTACCCCTGTCCCTCTTTGACTCTTTGTACTACCACCACTCTCTCACTCTCCACCTCTCTCTCTCTATCTATATTTCTCTTCTTACATTCTCTACTCTTGGGCCCCTCATCTCTCTCTCTCTCTCTCTCTCTCTCTCCATATTTCGAGGTCTCGTTCACTCTCCTCTATCACCCTCTCTCTACACCTTTATCTCCCTCGCTCTCTCTCTCTCTCTCACCCTCATTCACTATCTCTCTATACCTTCCTCTCTTCCTCACTCTCTCTCACCCTTCTTCACTATCTCTTTATCACTCCCTCTCTTTCTCGATCTCTCCCTCTCTCTTTCTTTATCTATACCTTTATCACTCTCTCCCTCTCACTCTCCACCTATCTCTCTAAAACTTCTCTCTAAATATCCCCATATTTACCTCTCCCTCTCCCTCTCTCCCTCTCTCTCTCTACCTCTTCTTTCTCCCTACCTCACTTTTTCTCTCTTCCCCTCTCTGAATCTCTCTACCACCATCACTCTCCCATTATCTCTCTCCCTCTCACTCTCCAATACCTCTCTTTCTTCTTATATCTCCCCCAAACTTCTCTCTCTACCCCTTCGTCTCTCTCACACCCTTTCTTCCTCTCTCTCTCCTCCATATTCCCTATCTCCTTCCCCATGTCTTTGCACACCCCCTCATTCTCTCTCCATCTTTATCTCTACCTCTCTATCTCTCTCTACCTTTGTCTCCTTCTTACCCTCTCTCCTACCCCATCCTCTCTTCCTCCCTCTATCTTTCTATATTCCCCTTTCTCTTTCCCTTTCCTATATCACCCACACTCTAAACCTTCCTCTATTTGACTATCTCTCTCCCACCCTCCTTCAATATTTATCTATCTCTCTCTCCCTTCCTCTCTTCCTCTATATCTCTCACCCTCTTTGTTTCTATCTACCTCTCACTCTCCACATATATCTCAAAACCTTCTCTCTCCCACTATCCCCCCTCTTACCCTATACCCCCTTCTCCCTATCCCTCTCTCTCCTCCCCTCTCCTATTCATTCTCCCTACCTCTCTCTCCCTCGTTGATTATTTCTATCACCATCACTCTCTCATGATCTCTCTACCTCCTTTTATCACTCAAAATGATCCTCAAGGTTGTGGGAAGGGACACTTTGAGGTAACACACAAAACCAAGCTTTAGGAAAGCTACTTGGCTTCTACCTTTCCAGAGAGGGATCTCTCATCAATTGTATATCAAGGCCAGATATATGAATTAGAATTAAAAACAGATTTGTTGTTTGGTTGAAACACAGCAAGCATTCCTTCGCAAATGGAGTGGAAACAAACAATTACATCAAATTACAGTGCTGCTGCATGGGACTTCATAACAGAGGCAAGATAGCCATTCAATCACAGTCAAAATGCTTTGGTCTGGTGGAGGAGAATAAATAAAGAACAGTCCATTAACATGAGCATCTAACAAGGATGAATTCAATGTTAACTTTAGAGGAAATAGTTTGTGAATATCTGAAACAATAGACAGAGCATATTGTTAAATTTTCATAATTTGCTTCAATCTAATCTAGGATCTTAACTGAGAGAATAACATGTATAGCAAATCTACAGCATATCAACCATGGACACAATAATGCAAGCACACAAGAGACACAGAGTTTACTTGGGGAAAACCATAAAGGTGAAAAACCCCAATAACTTCCTCAGAGATAGATAGAGCAATGATACAAATAGAATACAAGAGATAGTCTTCTCCTCACAGCAGAGCCTCCTCCCCCACAAGTGCGCCACTCTCCCAAGTGTGAGTGAGAGAATAGAATGTGTAAAATGAGAGAGACACACTCTCTATTTATACACTAACTTGACTTGACCTTTACTCAACTAGGTCAGCCTCAACTTAACCACTTAACATAATGCTGACTGGGCCGACCCCCACTAGGGTGGTCTAACAACCCTTTGACCCACATGGATGGCCCCCAATAGGGTGGTCTAATAACCCTTTGACCCACATGACTTATACAGGGCCGACCCCAACAAGGTGGTCTAATAACCCGTCAAGTATAAGTTATGACACTTACAATATAAATGATGACACTTCCGTATAGAGGAATAATAACATATCTATAGGAATACAATATACATATATGTGAAATACATTCTGAAGTTACATATACATCAACACTCCCTCTTAACTAGGAAGGTATTTCTCGACACAGGTCTTCTAGCACAAGTCTTCTTCTCTGGATCATCGTCACTGGATAATCGTCATCGAGTCATCATTATCATCACTGCTGCTGCTATCTCAATCAATCTTTGAATCTACTCGTCATAGGAAGTTCTACAGAGCTAGTCCTTTTTCATACTGGATGTAGGCCCATCACCTGCAAGTCTTCTTCATCACTGGCCATACTGTGGAATACTCAGGACTTATTGCGTGCATCACAAAACCTTGAAAGAGCATCCCAGGCTGTTACGAGCACACAACTCTACCTATAGGATCTCCCAGGGCCATATTATATGTGACCTCACCACAAAACCTTACAAGAGCATCCCAGGCTGTTACGAGCACACAACTCTACCTATAGGATCTCCCAGGGACAGATTATACGTGGTCACCACAAAACCTTGCAAGAGCATCCCATGCTGTTATGAGCACACAGCTCTACCTATAGGATCTCCCAGGGATAGATTATATGTGGTCATGGAAAAACCTTGCAAGAGAATCCTAGGACTTATTACAGGCACACAGCCCAACCTATCGGATCTCCCAAGGACATATTATATGCCATAGGACAAAACCTCAAAAGAGCATATGCCAGATATCCCAGGGCCAGATTATATGCCATAGGCAAAACCTCGAAAGACTATCTGCAGATATCCCAGGGCCAAATTATATGTCCTCCTAGAGCAAAACCTCGAAAGAGCATTTGCCAGATATCCCAGGGCCAAATTATATGCCATAGGAAAAACCTCGAAAGACTATCTGCAAATCTCCCAGGGAAAAATTATATGCTCATCTACACAACCTGATCCATGGCCATAGAGTATCAACCTAATACTCACCATACATCATCCTGATGTATACATGATCATCCTGATCATCATCACTGCAACATCCTGCTGCATGTCATCTGGAGCAACATCCTGAAGCTCGTCATCCATGATCATCCTGATCATACAATGCATCTACCTGATGCATACCAAGTATCTACCTGATACATATCATCATACATGATCCACCTAATACAAATACAAATACATGATACATATCACCATACATGATCCACCTGATCATACAATGCATCTACCTAATGCATACCAAGTATCTACCTAATACATATCATCATTCATGATCCACCTGATCATACAGTGTATCCACCTAATACAAATACAAATATATGATACATATCACCATACATGATCCACCTGATCATACAATGTATCCACCTGATACATATACAGATACATGGTCCAAGCATCCAACATGATGCATATACAAAATACATACAAATGATCCAACCGATCATATCCAGCTTCCAACATGATGCGTACATACATCTACATATAAATGATCCAAATGATCATATCCAACATCCAACATGATGCATACATATATAAATGATCCAACTGATCATATCCAGCATCCAACATGATGCGTATACAGAGTAGTAACTGGAGCATCGTCCTGATGCTCATCATCCAGTGTTTACATCCACAACCATGTGAAAGATCCTCCTTCCAACATGCTTGGAATGGATTCTGCAAATGTGTCCATCACTTCTTCCTCTAAGTGTCATCAATCTAAAGAACACCAAGCCTCTCCCTGAAGTACTCGAACTTCACCCTGGCTAGTGGCTTCATCAGCACATTTGCAATCTGCTCGTCCATCGCAATATACAGGAGCTTCACGGCTCCTCTCTGCACCATATCGCTGATATAGTGATATTTGATCTCTATGTGTTTCGACCTGTCATGAAACACTGGGTTCTCAAACAGCTTCACACAACTCTAGTTATCACAAAAGATACCGGTAGCATCCAACGGGAGATCAAATAACTTAGATAGTAGCTTCCATAGCCATACTGCCTCACAACTAGTTGAACAGGCTGCAACATACTCTGCCTCAGTTGTACTTAGTGCTACGCAGGATTGCTTCCTGCTAAACCAAGAGATCACACCTGATCCCATACTGAAGCAGCATCCAGATGTGCTCTTCCTATTTGTAGCACTTCCAGCCCAATCTGAATCAACATAACCCTATAGGTTAAACTTTTGATTCGCTTCATACTAGATCCCATAATCCACTGTACCTTTTAGGTACCTCAGAATATGCTTTACAGCAACCAAGTGAACACTCCTCGGATCTGTCAGGAACTAGCTCAATGTGTTCACCACAAAGCAAATATCTGGTCTCATGTTCGTCAGGTACATCAAGGACCCAATCATCTGATGATACATAGTGACATCAACTGGTTTAGATAAAGCATCACACAGAAGCTTCATGTTCGATGCCATAGCCTCGCAATCCATCATCCCGAACCTCTTCAGGATCTTTACTGCATACTTCCCTTGTCTAAGGAAGATTCCATCTGCACTCTGCCACACCTTCATACCTAGAAAGTGGTGCATCATACCCAAGTTCTGCACATATATGACTCCCTATCATGTGTCTCAGAACCAAGTGTCTGCTCCACATACACATCTTCTTCAACTACACCATTCAAGAAGGTTGTCTTGAAATCCATCTGGTGTATCTTCTATTTCATCACTTTTATATTTCTCTATGCTGCCATCTGCAGCAAGCTTGATCTGATAGTTCCATTTGGAAGTCACAACAGACTTCCCTTCAGCTCTTGGGACCACATCCCAAACATCATTCTTCATGATCGACGGATCATGGCATTCTTTCCATATCCTGGGAACTTCAATATCTTCAATAGATAATTTTGTTGCTGAACAAATGTTGTAGTCCTTCTTTTGTAGGTGAAGGTATACAGTCTTTTCTACAAAACAAGTTAAATTGCATGATTAGAAACATCTCATAATTTTCAAAAAAATTCTTACACATAAAGAAATATGTCATACAGTCATGCAATTATCTTATCCAATGCTTCAATACAACATTTATCCATATCCCGTAACTTTCTAGATGCCTTCCAATCTCTACCAGAACATTGTTAAGAGTGCGCACAACTCCCAACATGTCAGCAAAGAGGTTTCATTCTAGATAAGTAGCAATGGAATGTTGTACAGTGCCATAGGCCACTTACCCATCATATGCATATTAGTAGTATCTTGTTCATTAATGCAAAATACATATCCTAAGTCTAGGAACATAAGCATATGTATCATTGAACAATTTTATTTAAACAAACAAATATGTAAGAAGTGGTAGTTAAAATACTTATCTTTGTTTGTTTGTTGGGTGGACTCCCTCTTAGTCTTTGCTTCTTTTCTGCAACTCCATTCTTATGTGGATTGTGAGAAGTGGTCAACTCCCTCTCAATATCTACATCCTTGCAGAAACTACTGAAGTGTGCTCCTTTGCTTTCTTGTAGGAACAACTAGAGTGTGCTCCCTCTTGATGTTCGCTTCCTGGATTACCTGTCCTTGAACTTACATCCATCCTTAATCACTATGCATGCTTATTAGTATCATCATTGTGTTATCCTTGAGGTCTCATACATAATCACACATTTATTAGTATAATCTTAATACTATCAAAACACAATAATCTTAAACATGTATATTCATGATCATTCACAGATAATAAACATTAGTATTCAAGGTTTCAGGGAAGTCTTCTTTTACTCATACATATTCTTATTTGATCATAGGACTCTTCTAGTTAGTTGAATCATCAATCAAGATAAGAGATATAATATGCATAAAACCCATGATTATTCAAACCTATACCTTCATGATTCTTTTGGTTAGTCATATCATCAATTATGGTAAGAAACATAATATGCATACAACCATGATTATTCAAACCTATGACTTCATGAATAATCATTATCAACAACACAACAGTATAAGATCCTAACATAAGGTAGGATTCTAGCTTGATATAGGAAAAACATACCTGGATTAGCATGCTAGCTAGTTATGTCTAACATACCCGCATAATGTCTTTTGGTTCTCTTCAGTGACTTGTGCTAGTAACCTGCATGTCTCATAAGTTAACCATTGTAAAACCAAGTTATACATACCTCGAAAGTAGATCTTCTATGTGATCCATGACAATGGATGAATCTTTGTATTCATGTCACCATGAGCATATGTTCTCGAAGTAGAACATGATTTGACTTTCTTGGTCTACCTTTTGTGTTAGCAAACAACATAAACCTCATACAACATCACAATGCTTTAGTACAATCATAAGTGTTAAAACCTTAATCAATGAATATCTTCTATTAAGGTGATACGACAAGTCCAGTAATTAATCAAGATTGTACTATAATGATATGAAGACAAACATATGATAAACTTAACCATGAAACATACCTGTAAGCCATACCTTTCAAGATTGCTTGTAATCTTCTTATGGAAGGCCTTAGCCTCATCTCCCTCCGAGACAGGAACTTCTTCACTTATGCAGGTGACCAATCCATCCTCTTCTAAGATTAACCCTATCCACTTGATTTGCAGGAACTGGATCTGGAGCTGTAATAGGGTTTGTCAAAGAAACCCCAAAAATTCAAACTTTGAATTTCAAACTTCCGAAAGGATAGAAATATGCGCCTTGATGGGCTGATCAAGCTGGTATATTCATAATTTGAAAACTGCAAAGTTTCACTCCTCAATTTTGCCTTTGAAACTTTCTGATTCACTAGACGTGACCTCGAACTAGGGTTTGATGAAGCCCACTCTTCTTCCCAATCAAAAGGTTTGATCCAAAGCTCTAAGCTTCTATTTTTATGAGGAGCTTCCAGCCGTGGTCACAGATTTAAAAAATTCTCATTTTTGCAGAAGCCCTAATTTTCCACTTTTCTTATCAAAGTCCCGAACTAGGGTCTGATCAAGCCCGGCCTTTTGCCCAACCAAAAATTCTGATCTTGGTCTCTAAATTTTGATTTTGATGAGTAGCATTCAGCCGTGGTCTCCGATTACAAAAATTCCAACTTTCTCCGAAGCCCTAAATTCCGGAAGCCATGAATGAAGGTGCTAAAAAATAATTCTGATTTAACAAAAATATGTACCTGATTGTTTCTGGTGTAACTCCGAACTTTTCGATCCAAAGGGTCCGAAAATTTTTCCTGAGATAGAACGACATGTTATCTTTCCATCCCAATAGGTTTGACCTCAATTAGATTCTTTGAGAGAGAGTTATGCCAAGTGTCTCAATGTGACCTGTTTATGGGATAATACAGGAGAGCGAACTTGTACGGTGTGCCACGTGTCACTGGTTCAACTTCAGCCTCTAAACATTTTTCTTGAGATAGCCCAACCTGTTATATTTCCATCTCGATAGGTCTGACCTCAATTGGATTCTCTGAGAGAGAGTTATGCCCAGTGTCGCAACGTGACCGTTTTATGGGATAATACAGGAGAGCGAACGTGTACGGCATGCCACATGTCACTGGTTCAACTTCGGCCTTTGAAAAATTTTCCTACGATAGTACAGTCTATGTAATACCTGTCACTTTTTACGAAATTTCATTTGGAGCTTCCTAGCCCAAGTTATGACCTTTTTCCCAAGGTCACCTGATTTTGACTCAGATCTAGACGAGGCAGAAACCCTATATTGTGCAGATCATAAATCACAAAGTACAATGAATTAGAGGTTTTCCTTTGGACACAAGGTACATGGGGATTTGATCTTCGACCTGCAAAAGTTTCAGATCCGAAAACTTCACTAAAATAGATTTATAGCGAAAGTGCTACGATGGCTGGTTTTTTCTATATCAAGCCCTAGCATCGTAAGTGCAACAAGTGTCATACATGCCATATCAAGCCTTGCCATATCATGCCTTCTTTCAGCTAGCTCTGATACCATGTTCAATTTTTAGAATTTGCTTCAATCTGATATAGGATCTTAACTGAGAGAACAACATGTACAGCAAATCTACAGCATATCAACCATGGACACAATAATGTAAGCACACAAGAGACACAGAGTTTACTTGGGGAAAACCATAAAGGTGAAAAACCCCAATAACTTCCTCAGAGATAGATAGAGCAATGATACAACTAGAATACAAGAGATAGTCTTCTCCTCACAGCAGACCCTCCTCCCCCACAAGTGCGCCACTCTCCCAAGTGTGAGTGAGAGAATAGAATGTGTAAAATGAGAGAGACACACTCTCTATTTCTACAATAACTTGACTTGACCTTTACTCAACTAGGTCAGCCTCAACTTAACCACTTAACATAATTCTGAATGGGTCGACCCCCACTAAGGTGGTCTAATAACCCTTTGACCCACATGGCCGACCCCCAATAGGGTGGTCTAATAACCCTTTGACCCACATGACTTATACAGGGCCGACCCCAACAAGGTGGTCTAATAACCCATCAAGTATAAGTTACGACACTTACAATATAAATGACGACACTTCCGTATAGAGGAATAATAACATCTCTATAGGAATATAATATATATATATGTGAAATACATTCCGAAGTTACATATACATCAACACATATGAATATGAATTATGTACTATTAAACACTTGTTTTAGACATGAAAGGAAAACATTATGGAAGTAACAAACAGGGTACACATTCACATGAGAAAGGGGAAAACAGACTGTAATGTAAACAACACATGAATCTCTGTAAAAATACCAGCTCCGGCTCTATGATTCTATTAAAAATGAGTCTTAGAATACAAAGAAGGCCCAACTCTTACGGATTCCAACCCCTTCTTCCTTCTATTACATGTGAATATATAGATGTCTTCAGCCCTGAGGCTCAAATCACCTTAACAAAAAGTTGTTATGACTGTGATGACACCTATATAGATATTTCCATCACTCTTGAGAATCAGTTACAACAAAATAAAAAATTCCCATCATCTAATCTATAGGACTCATAATAGGCTAGGTTACTGAAACACTGAAACAACGCTAACAACTAATTTTGCTTACCGCCAGTTCTAGATGTCCTGCTCTTTTAGGAAGCATACTGCTAAAAAATAGGCTTCAAAGCCCCACCTGTACATCCCAAATGGTGACATTTGTGTGAAATTTGAGAGTTGTTTTGTAATTGGGGTTGTTCTCGACAAAACCCATGTCTTCATTTTCTTCGATTCTCCTCCAGCTCATTGGAATATGCCTTTGAAGTTGATGACTCAGACAGGATTGCGAATTTCTGGAAACATACCCTGTGAAGATGACTTCGATTCTCTCAAACCATGATACTTGTGTAAAAACGAAGAGAGGTTACTGTAGATAAGCATGTTCTGAAGAAAAACCTCTCTCGGTTTCTCAAAATTCATCTCGTTTTGGTGGAAACCGCTACTTGAAATTAATGACTAAAACAGTCATTTTCACAAAATTCGCCCAACTGCACGAGCATGCAAACTTCACCAATTTCGAATTTTGGTTTCTCCTTGCATGTTGAAATTGCGAAGTTCATTTGGACTGTGGATCCATTTTTCCTGCTGATATGAGCCTTTGAAATGTGTGGTCCCTACCCCAACTTCGTGGATTTGAAAAGTTTAATTATTCGTGCATGTCTAATCTACGAACTAGATGCTGACTGTAGATTACTTTCTCCTCTAGATCTGACGGTCGATCTTGTCTGGAAGTTAACACCCTTGCACCACATCAAAAAACCATTTAGACCCAGCATTTATCTTTACGAAAATTGTTTGTGCCATTGTCAAGAACCCCTGTTTTGCTGCAAACTCTAAACCAAATGTAGCTTTTTTAGCACCAACCTGTGAACACGGGACATAACTGACTGTTCCATAACCTGAAAATCGAACTGCTTGGCCGGGGAGATTTTCCACCATAAAAATTATTCTTGTATTCGGACATCTGCATCATCATAAGCTCGAACTAACAAAGGAAACACAGTTATTATCAAATGCTCTTGATTGGCCCCTTTGGAAATGAGACCATCGTGTTTAACTTAGGCAGTTGTTGGCATTTTTCCTTTTTTCCTCAAGGCTTTATCCCACATGCAAAGGGAAGCAAGTCCTTTTTCCATTTATATACACTAAACCTTTTAATGTATAGCAAGGAACAAAGAAAGTAATACTCCTTGTGTGACCTTGGCACTTAGACTTTGATGGTGGGCGTTGGGCTTGCATATTGTTGCTTGACTTGTGCGTCGTGGCTGCAAGTCACGAGGAGCTAGAGCTAAGCCTTCGGGATAATATTTTGATAAAAATTTAAAATTAAATAAAGTAGAAACTTGTTAAAGGCTTAGAAATCAAGTTTGGATCAAATGCTAGAAATTGATTACAAATCAATTTTATTCCCCCAAAGCCACCTCTTTTTTCCCTTTGCAATAAATCAAATCTTCATCCATAGTTGCAATTTTGGCCAAAAATTATACGATGCTAACACCTCCTACTCGACCTCTCTCTCCTACTCTATACCCCATACCTCCACCCCTCTCTCTCCCCCTCCCTCTCTCCCACTCCATATTCCCTATCTCCTTCCCCCCTCTCTCCCACTCCACATTCCATATCTCCTTCCCCCACCTCTCATCACAGTTCCCCATCCCCTAATATCATTCTCTTTCTCCATTCACAAGCCTCTCATTACATTAGGAGCATGTGTGTGTTCCTAGAGTGTGTGTGCGTTCCTAGATCATGTGCACGTTAAAGGAACATGTGCACATTTTTAATGGGCATCTGTGCTCTAGTGCATGTGTGTTGTTTTAAATTTGAATTTCATAAGTGGGAAAATTATGTGTTTGCTGTTAGGCAGAAATATCGTCATTTAATTCCGTTGTAGTATTTTACCAACCATTTAATTTGTCAATCCGAGGTTCATAGGCTTACGAAGCACATGCAAAGTATATGCAAGGCTGAAGTTGAATTTAATCTAATCTAACCCCCCTTGCTAATGGCTAATTGCTAATCTAATTCCCCCTTAAGATGAAACACACAATTGCTAATCTAATGCTGGAAGCTGAAACACACTGCTGAAAGTAAATTGCATAAAATAAAGACAACATATGAAGAGCAACCAAACAACACATGTGAGCTCACATTAACATTAAAGAAAACTTAATTTACATCACAAGAATCAAATGGAAAATCATGAAAACTAGATTATGAACAAAAGCTAAGAATCCCCTTCTCCATATTACAAAGTCAAGACTAACTTCTACAATATGAGACTAATCTCCTCCTAATCTATGATCTAATCTCTATATCCCCAAAATGAAGAGAGAGCACTCTCTTTTATACATGAATTTCTTTGAGAAGGAGATAACCATCTCATAATGATAGATCCACTATTCTCTCAACCACTCTCAACTAATTTGCTATTATTACAAAATATGATCCATTCAAATCCTCCACATGTCTCTCACAAATTCTCCACATGTTTCTCATACATCCTAAATAAGATATGCCAACCAAATCTCCATAATCTTCTCTTTGGAATATTCTTTGAATATCTATCTCCATGAAGTGGAGGAGATATTCGAGGATTCTTTATTTCATTTGATCCTTCCATATTCCTACACATTACAAAGCTCATCCATACTTGAGATATTAGTGAAAAACATGTTGTTTTCCAATATTTAATCATAAATTCACTTAAAATACTAAAATGAATAAAGTGGAAAATAATAAGATGAAACTCAAGTATATGTATGCAAATGGTATGATGAAAGGTTAATGGGACGATGAAATGTGAAGAATAGCGAAAGGTAAAGTGGATGAAAATAGGACATTTCTGAGTCCCAACATACTCCCCAACTGAACCTATTGCATGTCCTCATGCAACCTTGCATGGATCTGCTTAAGAACTTTTGGCATCTGAACTTTCGCTTTGCTTGATGATGTCTTTTAAATGTTTCCAAGATGTGCATCACATGAGTAACAGCTGAAATTTTCTTTGTGTAACAGCCATAAAGAATGTTGGTTCTTGTATTAACAACATTTATTTCATGATGTGAAATGTATGGGTAACAACTGGCATTTTCTTATGAATACAAGGAATGGATTAACAGCTGATATTTTCTTTTAAATGCAAGGAATGTTGGTTCTTGTGTAAACAACATTCATTCCATCATCTATTTCCTTGTTGCAATAATAAAACCATACACTCACTAGAAATAATAAGTCACCAACTATGTATAAGAAAGTGTCAATGTGCATAAGAAAGCCTTTTCTTTATGAATCATGCCAATATGTGTATCAATGTGTATGAAGGAAAGGGCAACAGAGGAGTTGTCGGAAAAGAAATGTTGGTGAATGGTAAATGAGTGGAATGATGATAGTGAACATAGTTCGGAGTTGCAGCTGTGAAATGGAAGGTTTGGAGGAGTATCAGCTGTGAAATGGAAGGTTTGGAGGAGTATCAGCTGTGAAATGGAAGGTTTGGAGGAGTATCAGCTGCAAAAGTAGGCAAATCTGGTGGAGTATCATCTATTGTGCAGCAAACTTCCTGAGCTACTATATCACATACTACGATCTGGGTTTTGCTGAAATTTGTCAAGCAAGTTTCTATAAGTCCAATGCATCTCCACACCAAATTTCAGAAAAAACCACATCACATATTTCGAGACAAATCCAAATTGGCTGTAGGTGATGATGGAAAGTTTGGCACAATCACAGCTGGTGTTGCAGAGAACATCCTGAGCTAATATCTCACAAACTACGATCTGGGTTTGGCTGAAATTTGGCAAGCAAGTTTCTATAAGTCCAATGCATATCCATACCAAAAATTCAAAAAACCCACATCACAGATTTTGAGAAAATTGCAAATTGGCTGTAGGTGATGATGGCTGTTTTTTTGAAATCCGTGCATTGGATTGAGCTGAAACTTGCCAATTTTGTTCATTATAATATTATCCACTCCTTGTCCAAAAATCATGAGGATCCAATGTATGTTTTGGGAGATATACTCAATTCAAATTCTGCATTTTATATGAGGAACAGTATGCACATGAATAAACTGTCACAAAAAATTTCCTGTCCTCTGAAAATATGATTGCATTTGAGATCCTATAGAGTGTTCAACAACCTCTATCTCATCCTCCCCAACTGAACTCGTTGCATGTCCTCATGCAACTCGGCATGGGTTATGAAAGTGAAAAATGAAATGGAGCGTGGTGAGAGAGTTTTCCAAATTATTCATTGCTAGCATGTAAGGAATTGCATGATTAAAATTAAGAAACAACATACCTCCACTTACCCAAAGAGTAGATGAGCGATGCAATAGGAATGTATCTGCTACTGCTGGATCATGGAAGATGTCACTGCTATAGGAACATGAAAATGTAACTGTAGATGCTGCTGCAGCTGTAATTGGATCACAGACAGCGAAGGAATCGGAACTGCTACTGCTGAATCATGGAGAATGTGAATACTGCTATGGCTGTAACTGCTGTCACTGCTGCAGGATCATAAAAATGTAACTGTATATGTTGCTGTAGCTATAATTGGATCACGGACAGCGAAGGAATCGAAACTGCTACAAGTGAATTATGGAGAATGTGACGACTACTGTGGTTGTAACTGTTGTCACTACTACAGGATCATAAAAATGTAACTGTATATGTTGTTGCAGCTATAATTAGATCATGAGAAATGTCGAAGGAAGAAAGTGGAATAATGGTACTCTCATATAGCCAAAGTCATGCTGCTATAACTGTTGAGGGAATCATGAAAAAGTGTATAGTCTTCACCTGCTACAAAACCTGATGGTATAATTCTAGTCATGCGAATTAATGTGTCGATGTCGAGCATGAAAAGAATTCATTGGATTACCGCCCATTAATGAATGTCGTTAACCAATGCGAGGCAAACTCACCATTGATGTCAATGAGTGCCAAGATACCTGAGTACATGTTGCAAAGAGAAAATAGATGTGTTGATGTCGAGCCACTTGCAAGATATGACGAACAAGGGACATTGATGTATTCCCATGATTGTCATTGAGAGAACTTGCCATTAAGGCATGCAAGCCTCCAGGTACTCAAAAAGGAACTCTAGTCTATATCCCAGATAAGGTGCTGAGGTCGATGGGGCAAGACTTGTTGAAAGGTGGGCCTTAAGGAATCCCACATCAGTCAATGTGATTTTTTACAAAAAAAAAGATTGGTAGGACTATAGGAAAGATCTCAGTAGCAACAAAGCTTTATGGCAAGGGAATGTAATTATGGAGAGGGAACTGGATGTTCTTATTCAGAAGGAAAACTGAAATGGAAAAAATGAATTGAAAAAGATAAAGGGATGTATGCAACTCAGAAAGATAGGCCTGTGTGAAGTCATGACAGATAAGGCAATGGAAAATGGACTTCACATGGATGACTGATGTGCTTTGCAGGAAAAATGTGGGCAAACATTCATGACACAGATGGGTTTATGAAAGGTATCTGTGTAGTGGCAAACGTCATGAGATGTATGATGAAGATCAGCTTCTTCAAGTTGTCAATCAAAGCATGTGTCTTTGAAAAATTTTGTGATTCTCAAAAATCATTTCGTCATGAAATGTGATCGTCTCCGAAACCTGAAAAATGTGAGTACTAATCCTGCTGCAAATTTTGTGTGAGCATCGAAAAAAATGCAGGAAAAATATGTGTTTAGCAAATCAAATTCAAATAAAATGAAATGCATTTTTACCTGGCGGTCGTGGCGACTCTAGTTTCTTCGTCAATTCATGTTTGAAGTGACTTGAGAAAAACAAATTAGCGTGAATTGTAAAAACATGTTTTGACATTGTTCTCAGGAATTATTGAAAGGTCCATTTGCAATTTTTTTTAAAATTTTTAATTATTATTTTTATTAAAAAAAAAATATGGTATTATAATTTTTATGGTTTTTGTGTTATTTAGATAAAATACACACCGAAAGAAAAATGAAAAAAAAAATTATGCTAAAAGAAAACAACAAACAATCTTATTGTCTCGGCTTCATCAAATTTTCCCATGTGCATGAGTAACAGTTTGCTGATACCTGTCACTAAAGTTCTGGAATTCAAGCTTTGAAAATTGTGCCAAGTATGATCCTCATCGATTGCTGCATTAATTCTAATCGTTTTTTTTTTATTGCATGATCAACCTTGTAAATCGTTAGATATAATTCAGAGCATACAATTGTAGTGCAACAAATAACAACTCGGAAGCAAACAGAAACGTCGATCCTAAATAGAGCGACATGCTGCCTACAAAAACACATCGATCATGGATGTCGAGGGCATAAATATGTTAAGAAAATTTTATTATCTCCTACAACCTGTACATTGTTCCATTCTGCCCCCGTGTCTATGCTTAATTCTCATCCTCGTAAATTGCGGTTCCTGTTATGACACCTACGAAAGATGGATCAATTTGATAATTAAAACTGACTAATGGTGACCCATGAATTCCTTCGCATTGCATGGGATCCCGTACTTGCCAAATGCTGAGTCAAGCTTGTAGTGGCAGTAGTATGCAAAAATCTAGCAAGCAATTTTTTTTATATTTGTTTATTTGCAATGGGCAAATCACACAAAACCGAAGTTATAAATTTCAATCACTCAAGCATAATGTTGTCACCGGTACGAGATGATTCGTATCCTCTTTGATCCAGTGCGAATATGAAGATAAACAACGCAAAACAAGGATTTGTATGAAGGATATCTGAAGACATCGCCATGAATAGTAGTTTCTGGTTTCCTGTGCAATAGTTGCCACGGTCCTTTCACGTCTTCACTTCAGGCAGGTGGGTACGTTAAAGAATTGTAAAGGAAAACGCAATCCAGGGTAAGCAAAACTCCATAATGCTTATTATCCGAAGATGAGACAAGCGAGATACTGACTGCGGCATTTTGTTCTTGTGCTAGAAAACTACGTGAATGTTTCTACGATTTCTGCAAATTAAGTGCCTCCTTCGTTGATCGACTGAAGTTTCCATCTTAAATACAACTCCTGCGAAAAAAGACCCTGAAGTTAAATGAAAAACCATCACTGACCAATCATAACAGGATGTAGCCAAGCATTCTAGTAGTGTTTAGTTAGGGATCGTTGCATATGTACCAAGATAATTTCGTAAGATGTGGGGCAATCTCAAACTGACTAACCAGTTGTGTGACTTTCTCAATCCACTTAATCGTCAAATGTAACAGTAGGCAGTTAATCATAATAAGGTTGGCGAAGCATGAATCGAATTGATATACCATCAAGCGATAAATGAGATTTTAGTTTCGCAACCACCGGCATCTCTCCCTCTCAACATGCTTACCTTGTCTCTTCATTTTTGGTTATCGATGAGTATCCTCCTAAAAACGATTTACTAGAAAGTGGTTCCAGATTTCTAGCACCATACGTGTTAGGTTCTTTATCGTTGGGCCTTGATTTATGTGAGGATCCAGTAGTTGAAACTACCATAAAGAACGTGTCATGCATTAAAAATGGAGTGCAAGGTTCTCTTTTGAACAAAAATCCCACATGGTGGATTTTAGTGAGCCGGACTTTTAGATAGATTTTGAGGATTTTTCTCCCAACTAAACTCAGCAAATGCGTGAAAGATTGCAGGTAGTTGAAACCTCCACAAAGGGATTCCTAACAACTATAGATTTGTTTTTAGCTTGAGAAAAATTATCGTAGGGATCTTAGGTTGTAGTTAATTCATTTGTCATTTCTTTTTTTTTGGATCAATTTTCAACAATCGTATCCCTACCATCGTTTCTCTTTATCCATTTCTGAATTAACCAACGAAAGTCACGCAGAGAGAGAGTTATGTGATATTTTCAACTAATTGCCTCTAGAAAGAAATGACAAATGCAAGTCATCGTTCCACCACTAGAGCATTTGGATATAGACTGGTTTTTTTTTTTTTCAGTTGCAAGTTTTACTCCAAATCGAAAGGTTTTTCAAATGCCGAAGGTGGAGATAGTGTGTGAAAAGCTGAAGGATAAATGCTCTGCTTCATTCTAGATTTGCTATTGTTTTTACAGGGTTATTTGTTGCTGCAGGTTTTAGCATGGCCAAATGCGATTCGCAGTTCAATTGATTGCAGGCACGGCACCGTTTCAACGGGTGATCTTAGTTACAGCTACATCTGTTACAGCTTATGTATAATTTCAGCGACTATTTGTTTTAGAATGAATTAACCACGTGAATTTTGCAGGCCAGTTTTATTTTGTAAATTGAATATTTTTTTTTTAGCAAATGGAGATAAATGAATTGCAAATTTAAAAATGAAATCAATTAAGCATGTTTGCAAAACATTAAATTATTAATTCCTGAAAATGTTAGAAAACATCCTACTTTCTGATCCTCGGATCGCACGAAGCACGGAGGAGAGCATACTTATTGAAAACTAAAAACTGAAGATAAAATCCTACCTACACTACACTAATTAAAATTCAGAAAGCAGTTACGTGTAGTTAAATATCCAATGTAGCCATTCACATAACAGCAATAAAAATATGTTCAATGTTAATTCTGCAAATAAAAAATGAGGATAAACAGAAATGTGTAAGATTAGTTGCTGTGACTGTGAATTAACTAGAAAAAAAGAAAAACTAAATTGCCTTAACCTGGTACTTGCTTGAAACCATCATTCGATAGGGCTTTCATAGGCGTAATTGTCCTCACTCAGATCTTGCTGCAACTCCTTGTTGTCCTCCTCGACCTCCTGCTCGCATAATTGTTCATCATCTAATGTGCAGGATTCTTCGTATGTTAATTCTTCATCTGTTTCTGGAGGAGTAATTAAGCTCTCGACTGCTTTCAAGATCTCCTCTTCGTGAGAAGAGGAGATCCCTACTTTTGCAAGGATCTGAGTGAGTTGTTCCAAGCTTAAACTCATTGTTAAATCATTTTGAAAAATGGATTCTTACAGCACCCAAATCTAAATGAAAAAAAAGAAAGAAAAATAAAATAAAAAACACTCCAAAAAAAAAAAAACATTACTCTTCATAGCTGCAAAAAAAACACTTGCAAGAATTGAAATTTACACTACCACACTTGCAGGAATTGAAATCTACACTACCACACTTGCAGGAATTGAAATCTACACTACCACACTTGCAGGAATTGAAATCTAGTGTACGCTTGCAGAAAATCAAACTAAACTTCAATCCATCATGCTTCCTTAGCAACGGCGCCAAAATGTTAGGCGAAAATATCGTCATTTAATTCCATTGTAGTATTTTCCCAACCGTTTAATTTGTCAATCCAAGGATCATAGGCTTACAAAGCACATGCAAAGTATATGCAGGATTGAAGTTGAATTTAATCTAATCTAAACCCCTTGCTAATGGCTAATTGCTAATCTAATTCCCCCTTAAGATGAAACACACAATTGCTAATCTAATGCTGGAAGCTGAAACACACTGCTGAAAGTAAATTACATAAAATAAAGACAACATATGAAGAGCAACCAAACAACACATGTGAGCTCACATTAACATTAAAGAAAACTTAATTTACATCACAAGAATCAAATGGAAAATCATGAAAACTAGATTATGAACAAAAGCTAAGAATCCCCTTCTCCATATTACAAAGTCAAGACTAACTTCTACAATATGAGACTAATCTCCTCCTAATCTATGATCTAATCTCTATATCCCCAAAATGAAGAGAGAGCACTCTCTTTTATACATGAATTTCTTTGAGAAGGAGATAACCATCTCATAATGATAGATCCACTATTCTCTCAACCACTCTCAACTAATTTGCTATTATTACAAAATATGATCCATTCAAATCCTCCACATGTCTCTCACAAATTCTCCACATGTTTCTCATACATCCTAAATAAGATATGCCAACCAAATCTCCATAATCTTCTCTTTGGAATATTCTTTGAATAACTATCTCCATGAAGTGGAGGAGATATTCGAGGAGTCTTTATTTCATTTGATCCTTCCATATTCCTACACATTACAAAGCTCATCCATACTTGAGATATTAGTGAAAAACATGTTATTTTCCAATATTTAATCATAAATCCACTTAAAATACTAAAATGAATAAAGTGAAAAATAATAACATGAAACTCAAGTATATGTATGGAAATGGTACGATGAAAGGTTAATGGGACGATGAAATGTGAAGAATAGCGAAAGGTAAAGTGGATGAAAATACGACATTTCTGAGTCCCAACATTTGTTGACTAGGTTGGTTCAGATTTAGGTTCAGGATGACAAACCTGGTGCTTCAGACTGCAAATTCATGAAAACTTCTCATTTCAGGATTTCTCTCTATATATCTATTTTTGACATTATTTTTCTTTAGGCTGGACAAATATGTCGTCAAATTACAGACCCATATAGAGTCATCTGTGTAGATTACAAATATATATAAGAAAATTAAAAATTATTGTTTACTATTTTTAATATATTTTTCGCTTAACATATACCAAAATCTTAGAAAACATACCTCCTTTGTTTCTGCTCTAAATTTTTTTGCCTTAAGCATTTTTTACCAAAATTATATGGTGCACTAGAACACACTAAGACCTATTATCTAATTTTTATTTTTTTTATGGTGTTAAAACCCCACAAGGCTACACTAACAAAATCCCTTGTCATTTCAACGATAGAATAACTTTCGTAATTAATAGAAAATATAAAATTAAGAATATAAATTTTGAAAAAATAGTTGTGCACTAAATCAATATCTTCTCTACATCTCTACAATTTTTTGAAGTGAAATTCTATCGTTTGAAGTGAAATTCTAGTGTCAAGGTTGTACTAATAAACACATATACACTATATTTTGCATGAAGCTTAACATACCAATGTTGGGAAAACACAAATTTTTGCTAGGTATACACAAATTCTGTTAGAACAATAATCCATACTTATTACCATAGTCCATAACCTTAGTCAATTTAATTGCCACATGTGCATTATTACACCATAGTTTGGACTAGGTGACTTTAGTTGGTCAAATATCCACTTTTGAGAGTGTTCACACCTGTTCTAAGCAAACCAACTCACCCAAAATCCTATTTTTTCCACAAGTGCACCCTCATTAAATGTAGGAGCACTCTCCTTCCTTGAATTGGGGAATCACTGTTGACTAGGAGCACTTGGGTGGATTTTTCCCATTTTTGGCTAGATTTGGAGCATTTATTGCTTCCTTGGACCTCCCACACACCTCTATTTGCTCACCCACGCATGCCTTGGCCTCATTTATGAGCCAGTATGCTTCAGCCACCTTCACACCAGAATTCGTGACTGTTTGGGATGATTAGGACTGAGTTGGACCCACCTAGGGGGGATTGAGGCCAATTTTGGCAATTTTGTTTGTACACTCATCTTGAGCTATCTAATGCTCTCGAATTTCTCCATGGTGTAATAATAACATGTTCTAAACATTTTCACATGTTAGACAGACTGATAATGCGAAGTTTCAGTTCACATTGTGTGTAAATTTTTCTTCTTTTCAAGCTATTTTGCTGGTTATTGCAAATCATTTCATTTTGTGAGGTTCTCCATAGCTCCAGGATCTACTGTGAATCAAAATATGTTGAATATTGTAACTTCAAAGAATATTATATTTGTATATTATTTATTCCGGAGATGTTCCATACCTCCGATGTGATTATACTATGAATCCGGAGATGTTTATTCCTCCGAGAAGTTGTGGTAACTAGGGTTATTAGACCCACCATGTGGGAGTCGGCCCAGTCAGTTATAATAGGGTATTTAACCTAATGGTTAAATACGAGCCTACATGTACCTGTGTAAAATATATGTCAAAGTAGTGTATAAATAGAGGAGGTGTGTTCCTCATTATATACATTCACTCACTTGTGGAAGAGTGCGCACTTGTCTGGGAGATCTGCTAAGGAGACAAAGAAGGAAGGAGCACATCTTGTATTTTGGTTGATCATCTTATTGAGGAAAGCTTTGCTGGGTTTTCTACCCCATGAGGGTTTCCCAGGGTATATTGTGTGTCTATCTTGTGATTGTGTTTCTTTCAGTGATCTTGCTTGTCTATTTGGTTTAAACTTAACATGGTATCAGAGCTAGACTAAATAGGACATCTTTCACAAGGTAAGAATACCTCTCTCTCTCTCTTTGGTGAAGTTAGGGTTTCAGCCCAAAGTTGGTATTATTGATTTTTGGTTGCATGGCTGGATAGCTCTTTTCAATACCTTTCTTTTGAGCTATAGATCGAACTTTTTGGTTGGGTAGAACTCCGGGAAATCCAAACCCTAATTCTACCAAAAGTGCGATACGTCAGATTTTGGTTTTAGAAAAAAGTTGTAATTTTTGAATTCTGATTACATGGCTGGATAGCCCTTCTCAAGAGCATTCTTTTGAGCTATAGATCGAACTTTTTGGTTGGGTAGAACTCCGGGAAATTCAAACCCTAATTCTACCAAAAGTGCGATAAAATTCTGTTCCAGATTCCGGAAAAGTGAAAAGTAACTTTCCAGGTAAGTCTACTCTGTCTCTTGGACTCCCCCAAGAGAAGATGGCTCCAAACACTAAGCTTGAAGACAAGCTAGAAGGCATAGAGAATTTCCGGGCATGGAAATACAGAATTGGTCTCATTCTTGAGGAGAATGATCTTGCTCATTATATCAAGGAGGAAGTTGCAGAACCAGAAGAAGATGAAGCCAAAGAAAAACACAGGAAGGATTTGATTAGGGAAAAGAGAATCATAGCTGATTCTATTAAAGACCACTTGATTCCCCAAGTGGCTTCCAAGAAGACTCCAAAGGAAATGTATGATGCCCTAGGAAGAATGTATGAAGGAAAGAACATCAATAGGAAAATGAATCTAAGGACTCAATTGAAGAGTACCAAGATGCACAAAGGAGAATCCATTCAAGACTACTTCTCAAGAGTCTCTCTAATCAAAGAGCAACTAGATGCCATTGGTGATACTCTTGATGAAGATGAACTTGTGATGACAGCTCTAAATGGTCTCACTAGACCTTGGGAGTCATTCATTCAAACTATGTGTGCCAGAAAAGAAAGTATGAAGTTTGATGTAGTTTGGGAGGATTGTGTACAAGAGGAGGCTAGGGTTGCAAATCAAGAAGCCTTGCTCAAAGAAGATGACCAAGCCTTGGCAACCCACACCAAAAGAAGAAGGAGTCAATCCTACTCCAAAAAGGGTAGTCACAAGGAGTCTCATCCTCCACACAGATTTCATAAGAAAAGAGGATCTACTCAAAGAAGAGATTACTCTTCTTTCCAGTGCTTTTCTTGTCACAAAATAGGACACATTGCTAGATATTGCCCTTTACAAAAGAAAAAGGGCACTCACTACAAAAGGCACCAAGCACATCTTGCAGAAGATGATAGTGAAGAAGAAGAAGTAGAGGAAGAAAGGTCTCACAATAAAAGACCTAGAAATGAAGAGGAAGAAGAAGAAAGGACCTTCTTCAAAAGAAGGTCAAGGAGAAATGCAAAAGAAGATGCAGAAGAATATGTTCTCTTCTCCGCACTCTCTGGATCTATAACCCCTGGAGAAGGTACATGGCTTATTGACAGTGGTGCTTCAAAGCACATGACAGGACAGAAAAGGACTCTCTCAAATCTTGAAGAAAAGACTTCTCCCCAAAAGGTATCTCTAGGAGATGACTATCAATATCCCATTAAGGGAATTGGTGAAGAAAATTACAAACTCGATTCTGGAACTCCCATGAAGATGAAGGAAGTTTTATATGTTCCAGGGTTGAAGAAGAATTTGCTTTCAATCTCAGCTTTAGACAAGAAAGGCTATAGAGTGGCATTCATTGATGGACAAGTGTTAATGTGGTCCAAAGGCAAATCTATTAAGGATGCAATTGTTATTGGTGAAGAGGAAGGAGGTTTATATAAACTCAAGGGTCATCCGGAAGCTGCTCTTATTCATGAAACCTCTAGCCCCAGTGAGCTATGGCATAGAAGACTAGCTCACATTAACTACAAAGCCTTACCCTATGTAAGCAAGGTGGTTATAGGACTACCAGATTTGAAGGTTGATCATGATGGCTCATGTAAAGGATGTAAGAAAGGGAAGAATGTCAAGAACCCCTTTCCAAAGAGTGAAACAAAGACTAAGGCTATCTTGGAGTTAATACACTCAGATGTATGTGGTCCAATGCCCACCACCTCTCTAAGTGGATTTGAATACTATCTTTCATTCATTGATGATCATTCAAGGAAAACTTGGATATACTTTCTAAAGGGTAAGAATGAAGTTTTTGGAAAGTTCAAAGAGTTCAAGGCTCTAATAGAAAATCTCTCAGAAAAGAAAATCAAGATTCTCAGAACAGACAATGGTGGAGAATATACTTCAAAAGAGTTTGAAGAATTCTGTAAAGAAGCTGGAATCAAGAGAGAACTAACCACTCCCTACAATCCCCAACAAAATGGGGTTGCAGAAAGGAAAAATAGAACCATCATGGAAGCTGTGAATACTATGATACATGACCAGGATCTTCCCATGTATCTATGGGCTGAAGCAACCAGAACAGCAGTATATGTTCAAAACAGATTATCTCATAGTGCTCTTGATTTCAAAACTCCAGAAGAAGTGTTTACTGGAAAGAAGCCTGAGGTAAGCCATCTTAAAATATTTGGGTGTCCTGTGTACATCCACATTCCAAAAGAAAAGAGAACCAAGTTGGATCCTTCTGGTAAGAAAGGAATATTTGTTGGTTATTGTGAATCATCCAAAGCCTTTAGGATTTACATACCAGGCTTTCATCATATAGAAATCAGTAGAGATGTAACTTTTGATGAAGAAGCAGCTCTCAAGAAATCAAGAAAATGCCAACTTGAAGAAATCTATGAAGAAGATACTTCTTCTAGAAACTCAGAGGCTGTTCACATCCCTGAAGATAATCCACCAGAGGATCATGACATGTTGGAGCCACAAGAACCCCCTATCTCAGATTTATCAAAGAAAAGAAGGCCAGCATGGGCTAGAGATATTATCCAAGGGGCTGAAAAATATGGTGCTCCTGAAGGCTCCATTAGAGAAAGAAAGAAACCAAAGCTAGTGTCCAACTATATGGCCTTGATGTGTGATCTTGTGGATCAACTACCTACTAGCTATGAAGAAGCATCTCAAAAGAAAGAATGGGTAGAAGCAATGACAGAAGAATATCAGTCGATAATGAAAAATGATGTTTGGGATATAGTCCCCAAACCAAGAGATAAAAGTGTGGTTTCTTCCAAATGGATTTTCAAGATAAAACATGCTGCAGATGGTAGCATTGAAAAATACAAGGCAAGGTTTGTAGCCAGAGGATTCTCTCAAAAGGAAGGAATTGACTATGAAGAAACATTTGCACCTGTTGCTAGGTATACTTCAATTAGAACTATCATGGCACTTGCATCCATGATGAAATGGAAATTACATCAAATGGATGTTAAGACAGCTTTTCTGAATGGTGTAATTGAAGAAGAAGTATACATAGAAAAACCTCAAGGTTTTGAGGTCAAAGACTGAAGGACCCATGTATGCAAACTGAAAAAGGCATTATATGGATTGAAGCAAGCTCCCAGGGCTTGGTACGGAAGGATTGACAGTTTCTTAACAAGCATGGGCTTTACCAAAAGTAAAGCTGACCCCAATCTTTATCTTAAAGTGATGGATGATGAACCTGTTATATTGCTGTTATATGTAGATGATCTTTTTCTAACCGGAAATGAGAATCAAATCATTGAAAGCAAGAAGAAGCTTTCTTCAGAATTTGAAATGAAAGATCTCGGATTAATGCACTACTTCTTAGGCCTAGAAGTGTGGCAAGAGCCAAAAGGAATCTTTCTAAATCAAGGTAAGTATACTGTGGAGATTCTCAAAAGATTTGATATGTTGGATTGTAAAGCCATGGCCACTCCCATGGACTCCAACCTGAAACTATTAGTTAATGATTCATCAGAACTAGTGGACATAACCCTATATAGACAAATCATTGGATCATTGATGTATTTGACAAATACTAGGCCGGATATATGCTTTGCTGTAAATACCTTAAGTCAGTATCTAGTAGAACCTAGAAAGGTTCACCTTATAGCTGCAAAGCATATAATGAGGTACCTAAAAGGTACAGTGGACTTTGGCCTATACTATCTTGGAGGTAATGAACTCAAGTTACGTGGCTACTCAGATTCTGATTGGGCAGGTAGTGTCCCAGACAGAAAAAGTACTTCAGGCGGATGTTATGGCCTTGGATCTGCCATGATCTCCTGGTTCAGCAAGAAACAATCTAGTGTGGCCCTCAGTACTGCTGAAGCAGAATATATAGCTGCTTGCTCTGCCAGCTGTGAAGCAGTGTGGCTTCGGAAACTCTTATCTGGAATTTTTGACTTAGAAATGGATCCCACTGTGATTATGTGTGATAATCAAAGCTGCATTAAGATGACTGAAAATCCTGTGTTCCATGATAAGTCAAAACACATTGAGATCCGTTACTTCTATATACGAGACATGGTGCAGAGAGGAGCCATCAAGCTCGAGTACATAAGCACTGAGGATCAGATTGCTGATATCCTGACTAAACCCTTGTCTCGAGTAAAGTTTGAACACTTCCGATACATGCTTGGCATAGTCCAGAAGGACCCTCCTCGAAAGGGGGAGTAGTATAGTATTTGATAACAATTTTGTTTTGTTGCACTTAGCTACTTACAATTATTTAGATTTAGAACTCTTTTATATCTTTTATTTCTATGGATAAATATTTTTGATGTTAGATGTATTAGTGAGAATACATGCTAGATGTATACATGTTTTGGTGTGATGTATACATGTTTTGATGTTAGATGTATTAGTGAGAATACATGCTAGATGTATACATGTTTTGGTGTGATGTATACATGTTTTGATGTTAGATGTATTAGTAAGAATACATGCTAGTTGTGATGTATACATGTTCTGGTGATTAGATGTATTAGTAAGAATACATGCTACATGTGATACATGCTCTTGGATATTTGTACCTGTATAGATGAGAATACAGAAGGGGATTGGATCATCCCTGGACTTTCAGTCCTAAAGAGAGCCGTAGACGTGAGGTCTCCGAGAATGAAGTCCTTAGTGGACAGTTGAGGGGATTGGATCATCCCTGGACTTTCAGTCCTAAAGAGAGCCGTAGACGTGAGGTCTCCGAGAATGAAGTCCTTGGTGGACAGTTGAGGGGATTGGATCATCCCTGGACTTTCAGTCCTAAAGAGATCCGTAGACGTGAGGTCTCCGAGAATGAAGTCCTTAGTGGACAGTTGAGGGGATTGGATCATCCCTGGACTTTCAGTCCTAAAGAGAGCCGTAGACGTGAGGTCTCCGAGAATGAAGTCCTTAGTGGACAGTTGAGGGGATTGGATCATCCCTGGACTTTCAGTCCTAAAGCGAGCCGTAGACGTGAGGTCTCCGAGAATGAAGTCCTTGGTGGACAATTGAGGGGATTGGATCATCCCTGGACTTTCAGTCCTAAAGAGAGCCGTAGACGTGTGGTCTCCGAAAAGTGGGGATTGTATCATCCCCGGACTTAGGTCCCTGAATTGATCCGTAGACGTGTGGTCTCCGAGAAGTGGGGATTGTATCATCCCCGGACTTAGGTCCCTGAATTGATCCATAGACGTATGGTCTCCGAGAAGTGGGGATTGTATCATCCCCGGACTTAGGTCCCTGAATTGATCCGTAGACGTGTGGTCTCCGAGAAGTGGGGATTGTATCATCCCCGAACTTAGGTCCCTGAATTGATCCGTAGACGTGTGGTCTCCGAGAAGTGGGGATTGTATCATCCCCGGACTTAGGTCCCTGAATTGATCCGTAGACGTATGGTCTCCGAGAAGTGGGGATTGTATCATCCCCGGACTTAGGTCCCTGAATTGATCCGTAGACGTGTGGTCTCCGAGAAGTGGGGATTGTATCATCCCCGGACTTAGGTCCCTGAATTGATCCGTAGACGTGTGGTCTCCGAGAAGTGGGGATTGTATCATCCCCGGACTTAGGTCTCTGAATTGATCCGTAGACGTATGGTCTTCGAGAAGTGGGGATTGTATCATCCCCGGACTTAGGTCCCTGAATTGATCCGTAGACGTGTGGTCTCCGAGAAGTGGGGATTGTATCATCCCCGGACTTCGGTCCCTGAATTGATCCGTAGACGAATGGTCTCCGAAAAAGTGATTTTATTGATGATGTGGTTACTTGTATCGGTAGGATACTTGTATTGATGATGTGGTTACTTGTATCGGTAGGATACTTGTATTGATGATGTGGTTACTTGTATCGGTAGGATACTTGTATTGATGATGTGGTTACTTGTATCGGTAGGATACTTGTATTGATGATGTGGTTACTTGTATCGGTAGGATACTTGTATTGATGATGTGGTTACTTGTATCGGTAGGATACTTGTATTGATGGTGTGATTACTTGTATCGGTATGGATACTTGTATTGATGATGTGGCTACTTGTATCGGTAGGATACTCGTATTGTTGATATGGTTACTTGTATTGGCATGAATACTTGTACTGCTAATAGTGTGATGACGATGCTGCTGATCGTGTGATGACGATGCTGCTGATCGTGTGATGACGATGCTACTGATCGTGTGATGACGATGCTACTGATCATGTGATGACGATGCTGCTGATCGTGTGATGACGATGCTGCTGATCGTGTGATGACAATGCTGCTGATCATGTGAAGACGATGCTGAAGATCGTGATGTTGATGATGATGTTGACATTGATGTACCAGTAACTGTTTGAGTTACTGATGAAGACAAACTGAAGAAAGCTTCCGATGATTTATAGATGTATCATGTATAGTGACTCCTTGCTCCTGCAGATGCTGTTATAATATCCTTCTCGTTAAGGGGGAGTGTTGAATATTGTAACTTCAAAGAATATTATATTTGTATATTATTTATTCCGGAGATGTTCCATACCTCCGATGTGATTATACTATGAATCCGGAGATGTTTATTCCTCCGAGAAGTTGTGGTAACTAGGGTTATTAGACCCACCATGTGGGGGTCGGCCCAGTCAGTTATAATAGGGTATTTAACCTAATGGTTAAATACGAGCCTACATGTACCTGTGTAAAATATATGTCAAAGTAGTGTATAAATAGAGGAGGTGTGTTCCTCATTATATACATTCACTCACTTGTGGAAGAGTGCACACTTGTCTGGGAGATCTGCTAAGGAGACAAAGAAGGAAGGAGCACATCTTGTATTTTGGTTGATCATCTTATTGAGGAAAGCTTTGCTGGGTTTTCTACCCCATGAGGGTTTCCCAGGGTATATTGTGTGTCTATCTTGTGATTGTGTTTCTTTCAGTGATCTTGCTTGTCTATTTGGTTTAAACTTAACAAAATAATCACATGGTATCAGATCCTTGTGGAGTTAGTGAGTGGAAGATCATTCCTTAAGCATTTGAACTGCATTCCAGTGAGGATTTCCAGATAAAAAATGAGTGTTTTTTTTGCAAGTGTTTCAGTAGTTTTCTCACCAACACAGCAGTCATGGAAGCCAACTAAATGTTGTTCACTCCCTTCAATTTTTTCGATTGGAAGGATGAGATGGTTATCAAACTGAGATCGAAAGGTCTCTACAGAGTAACCATGGGCACAGAGGTAGAACCAAACTCAGCTGTAGAGAAATCCAAGTATTACAATCGACTTGATGAAGCATATGGTATGTTGTGCCTGAGCATTTCAAGGGAACTCTTGTTTCACACTAACAGTCTAATGACTCCCAATGAAGTATGGGTGAAGCTTGAATCACTCTTTGGGAATACTGATGAACTAAGAGGCCACCAACTTGAGAACGAGCTCATCATCTTGAGCCCATCTCACTTTGAAACAATCCAAGAATTCTTCAACAAATTCAAGTCATTGGTACTTCAGTTGCAGCATTGTGGTATTGTTAAGAAGGAAGAACAACTGATTCTATCAATACTGTCAAAGTTAGGGCCAGAGTTCTCTGTATTTTTTATCACATTCCAATCAGCCAAGATGACCCTTCAAAATTGGCAAATTCCATCTCTAGCAACCTTCATGGAGTGTCTCACTCAGGAATAGGAAGAACTAGTTCAGGTGGGCACCATAAAATTGAAGGACCAAGCACTGGCAATGGGTGTTTCGAATGCTACCAAAGGCAAGTAGAAATCAAAGGGTTCGAAGCAGCCAGAGAAGAGGGAGTTTGATAAAACCAAGCCTATAGATGGAGGTTCGAATCCTTCAAAGGAGAAGGACAAGAAGGGAAAGGAAAAGACCAAATGCACCTATTGTCATAAGGGATGGCATCCGGAGAGCTCACGTATGAAGAAAACCATTGACTCAATGGCACAACTGGTGGAGAAGAACAACATCCCAGTCCCTGAGGGCACAAGGAAGAAAGAAAGCACCTCAAATCCTGACAATAAGGAGAAGTGTCATGCTTTGGTAGCAGGTATTTCGAATCCCTCATCCTTTATCATTGATTCAGGAGCTTCGAGGAATATGGTTTCATCCAAAGAGCTCTTCTCTTCTATGCATTTGAATGGTGGACCAACAATTCAAATGGGAGATGATTCAAAAATCCAGACCAAGGGGATTGGTAGGATTGACTTGGAGCATGGCTATTTCAGTGATGTGCTCTATGTACCCTCATTGGCTGCAAATTTTCTATCAGTTTATCAAATGACCCATATAGGAGAAGCCAAGAGAGTAACATTTACTCCAGATTTGGTAGAAATCTCAGAAATTTCTTCAAATCAAGTTGTGGCAGTGGGGTTTGCTGATCATGAAGAGAGAATGTACAAATTCTCCAATTTCATTCCAAATTCTAGTGACCATGCTCTTGTATCTCATGCCAACGAGACCTCCAAGCTGTGGCATGAAAGGTTTGGCCACATGAACTACAAATATCTCCAGACATTGCACAAGGATGAGATGGTAGAAGGGTTTCCTGAAATCAAATCTTCAAATGGTGCATCCATTGGTTGTGTAGTTGGAAAGCATCCAAAGCGCAGCTATGAGAAGGGAATGGCAGGAGATCCACTCAACCACTTGGATTGGTACATTCAGACCTCATTGGTCCTCTTCCCACTCCATCATATGGTGGATCAAGGTATTTACTCACATTCATAGATGACTACTCTAGATTCTGCTGGGTATACTTCCTTAAATTGAAATCAGAAGTGTTTGAGAAATTGAAGATTTGTAAGGCCTTAGTGGAGAATCATAGTGGTCATAAGATAAAAATCCTTAGGAATGATAATGGAAAGGAGTATGTGAATAATAACATTCAACATCTTTTTGAGGAATGTGGCATCCAAATGCAACATTCAATCCCCTACACACCTCAGCAAAATGGTGTGGCAGAGTGGAAAAATAGATCTCTCAAAGAGATGGCCACTTGCATGATTGAAGCTAGGGATCTAAGCCCTAATCTATGGGCTGAAGCCATCAATTGTGCTGCTCATATTCAAAACAGAGCCTTTCACAAATCACTCAAAGGTAAAACCCCCTATGAGGCATGGTTTGGCCAAAAACCAAATGTGTCAAATTTCAGAATTTTTGGATCTAGAGCATGGGCTCGAATTCCATCAGAAAAGAAGAAGGATTTGGAGCCATAGAGAAGAGAATGTATCATGGTTGGATATGGTGAAGACACAAAGGGTTATAATCTCTTTGACACATCCACACTCAAAACTTTCATTGAGAGAAGTGTGCAATTCGAAGAAGAACCAATTCCTGATTTTGAGCTTGCACTGGGGGAATGCTCTTCTCCTCCACACCTTAATGAAATAAGTGATTATTCAAGTTCTGATTTTTGCTGATATTGCTGAAGATGACATGGCTGAAGATGACATTTCTGTACATGATTCACCATCAAGGCCCAAGTGGGATGAAAAAATCATACAAGCTGCAGGTGAATTGGCAGGCAATCCCCAAGAGCCTAGGAAGATTAGATCTCAAGCAATCAATGATTCCTTTGCAATTGAAAGTGAACTTGATGATCACTGTTATATGTTGATTGGGTTTGATCCAACATCATATCAGGAAGCTCATCATGATCCAAGGTGGAGAACAGCAATGCAAGAAGAATTCCAATCTCTCCAAGAGAACAAAACATGGGATTTGGTGCCTCTTCCTCTCAAGAGAAAACTTGTGCAATGTAAGTGGATTTTTTGAACCAAACCTGTTGCTGATGGTTCTGATCTGAAGTATAAGGCTAGGTTAGTGGCTAAGGGCTACTCACAAATCCATGGTGTGGATTATATAGATACCTTTGCACAAGTTGCAAAGATCTATATGTAGCAACCTGAAGGTTTCCAAGAGGATCCCTCACTTGTTTGCGGGTTGAAGAAGTCACTCTATGGACTCAAGCAAGCCCCCAGGGCTTGGTATGCCAAAATGGATGCTTTTTTGCTCTCAATTGGTTTCTTTCGATGCAAGTCTGATCCAAATGTTTATTTGCAGCAATGTGATGATAATTTTCAGGTCATTGTACTGTATGTTGATGATCTTTTAATTACAAGGAGCTGCAGCAAACAAATTGGCTCAATCAAAGCATCTTTGCACAGTGAATTTTCCATGAGCGACCTAGGATTGCTAAGGCAATTTTTGGGTTTGGAAATTGAGCAATCTGAGAGAGGTATATTGCTGAGTCAATCTAAGTATGCTTCAGAACTATTATTGAAGTTTAAAATGGCTGAATGTAAGTCATCCAAGTGCCCATTCCTTTCAGGCATAAAACTAGGTGAATTTGAAGACTTTCCATTGGTGGATTGCACACTCTACAGGCAGCTAGTTGGAAGTTTGTTGTACCTTACACATACAAGACCTGATCTGTCTTATGTTGTAAGTGTTGTAGCAAGATATATGCAGCAGACACATGAGATCCATTGGAAGGAAGCCAAAAGGATCCTTCAATATGTCCAAGGAACAAAGAGCTTTGGGGTACACTATGCAACTGGTTCTTCACTACAACTAGCTGGATTTTTTGATTCCGATTGGGTTGGAGATCCCATTGATAGAAAGTCCACTTCAGGTTTTGTTTTCAAGTTTGCTAAAGGTACCATTTTCTGGTCAAGTAAGAAACAACACACTATTTCACTTTCATCAGCAGAGGCCGAATACAGGGCAGTAGTGAACGCAGCCACACAATGTGTTTGGTTGAAAGGTATTCTTCGAGAGTTTGGTGTTGCTATTGATTCTCCAACCAACATTTGGGTGGATAATCAAAGTGCCATCAAGATATATACTGATCCAGTACAGAGGCAGAGAACAAAGCACATTGAAATCCATATGCACTACATTCGGGGCTTGGTGCATGACAGAGTGATTCCCTTGCAGTATTGCCCATCCACCGAGCAAACTGCTGATATTTTCACCAAGTGTTTTACTGAGAAGACCTTCACTCACTTGAGAGATTTGATTGGAGTGAGTGATGGATAGTGATTTCTACAATTTTATTGCAGGTTCAGCCCCATGTCCATTTTAGAGGGGAGTTTTTATCCCATGTGGTTTTACTTCTTGTCCTCAATTTACATGGACAAATAAAATTTCTGTTTGTAATGAGGTGACTTGAGCCTTTGTTTCCAAGGCCTCCCACTTTAATTTCATGAGATGTACTAAGTTTTGGTTAAGGGGGGGCGTTAGAATAATAATCCATACTTAGTACCATAGTCCATAACCTTAGTCAATTTTATTGCCACATGTGCATTATTACACCATAGTTTGGACTAGGTGAATTTAGTTGGTCAAATATCCACTTTTGAGAGTGTTCACACCTGTTCTAAGCAAACCATCTCACCCAAACTCCTGTTTTGTGGACAAGTGCACCCTCATTAAATGTAAGAGCGCTCTCCTTCCTTGAATTGGGGAATAACTGTTGACTAGGAGTGCTTGGGTGGATTTTGCCCTTTTTTGCTAGATTTGGAGCATTTATTGCTTCCTTGGACCTCCCACACACTTCTATTTTCTCACCCACGCATGCCTTGGCCTCATTTATGAGACAGCATGCTTCACCCACCTTCACAGCAGAATTTGTGACTGTTTGGGATGAGTAGGACTGAGTTGGACCCACCTAGGGGGGATTGAGGCCAATTTTGGCAATTTTGCTTGTACACTCATCTTGAGCTATCTAATGCTCTCAAATTTATTAATGATGTAATAATAACCTGTTCTAAACATTTTCACATGTTAGACAGACTGATAATGCCAAGTTTCAGTTCACATTGTGTGTAAATTTTTCATCTTTTCAAGCTATTTTGCTGGTTATTGCAAATTTTTTGATTTTGTGAGATTCTCCACAGCTCCAAGATCTACTGTGAATCAAAATACTCACAAATTATATAAATAAACATTATATATTTGCAAAGAGAATTTATTTCCCTACATTTCATATTTTTACACCATATTCAAATTCATTGTGGAACCATCTCAAATAATCCCTCCAAGTTACATATTGTTGTTTTTCCAAGTTTGCATTG
Source organism: Larix kaempferi (assembly GCA_027924585.1). Taxonomy (NCBI): domain Eukaryota; kingdom Viridiplantae; phylum Streptophyta; class Pinopsida; order Pinales; family Pinaceae; genus Larix; species Larix kaempferi. Next base: position 15,261,369 of record BSBM01000073.1, read on the forward strand.
CCATTAACATGTCATGAGAGACCAGCATTAGCTTGCACTATCCCATGAGAAAATGTAAAATATTAATCCTCTTAATTGATTTTTTTTAGTCTGAAACATAATATTGAAATGAAAGGAAATTTACCTCTAACCAAGTTTATTTTGATCCCAATTTCATTTACAAAGTATATTCCTTACTTTTGTTTGACCAACTTTTTCAATGTTGTGGAAAAGGGAAAAAAACCTAAAATAGTTGTAACACAACTTAGAATATGTGAGCATATATACATCACCTAAGAGAACTTCTATGGACATTTTTCATGTCTCTTAAGAGACATTAGTCTAAGAGACATTAGAGACTAATGTCTCTTAAGCGACATTTGTCGAGACCTAGATGAATTTTTCCTTAAATTTTCTACTTATTCAACTTCAATTTTATGTTCAAAGTTGAATTTCTCATTACAAGTTTCCTAAAATGTCAAATTCGTAGTCCAAATGTAGTTGTGAAAATATAATCTAATCCCTTAACCTTACATTGGGAACTTAATGCTTTAAAGCTTTTACATTGGGAATTGTAATTATGAAATATAGACATATTTGGGCATTATGATTGCTCCATAGTAAGTTATAATTATTAAACATGAGACCATTGGAAATTTCAATGACATTTTGTTTTTGCTCAAGTTACTCATATAATTGAAATGGGTTAAAAATAAATCCCATCATTTCCTTTTTTGCGAGTAAGGTGATGTTGATGTATATGTAACTTCGGAATGTATTTCATATATATTTATTGTACCCTTATTAGAGATGTGTTATTCCTCTATAAGGAAGTATCATCATGTGGATTGACAAGTGTCGCAAGTGTGTGTACTTGCCGATGGGTTATTAGACCACCATGTGTGGGGTCAGCCCTGAAATATATATATTATAATGTGGATGTACCTAGCTAGACAAATCGGCCCCATAAGGTCACTGGGCAAACAGGTTAGTATAAATAGAGATCAGGTGATCTCTATTTAGGTCATTTGGAAAGTCATATCTCTCTCACTCAGAATGTGGCGCACTAGTGAGGAGGAGGATCATCTGCTACTAGGAGACTATCTCAATGTATTTTGGTTGTACTTTGGTTGAGCCATTTCTCTCTCTATCTCTGAGGAAGTTGTGGGGTTTTTCACCTTAGAGTTTTCCCCACGGAAACTCTGTGTCTCTTGTCTCTCATGCTTTTGATTCTTGTGATGCTTGTCATGCTTATTGTGATTGTTATGCATTGATATACTGTACATGTTATTCTCTCAGCGAAGATCCTACAGTATTGTGAATTAATGCTCAAAATTTAACATGGTATCAGAGCTAACCTGAGAAGAAGACATTTTGTAGTAACGGAAACTTGAGTTTCTTGTTTATTGGGTTTCTCTCCACAGTTTTTGGAAAAGCAGTATAGTAGATTGACTCTACTCATCAAGAAGAATCTATCTGTCCAATCAGAATTCAATTCTGAGCATTTTCAGATTTGGCCCTAAACATTAGGGTTTCCACAAAAATAGGAATTTCTAGAATCTGAAGACATAGCTGGAAGCTCCTTGCAAAAATCGAAGTTTAGAGCTTTGGATCGAGATTTTTGGCTGGGTAGATCTCCGAGAAACTCAAACCCTAATTCAAGGCTCTCCCTAGTGAACCCGGGAGGACAAAAAGACAAATCTGAAGGGTAAAACTTTGCTGATCTCAAATTATGAATGCACCAGGCTGATCAGCTCATCAAGGTGCATCTTTCTATCCTTTCAGAAATTTGAAATTCACATTTTGAATTTTTAGGGTTTTTTCAACAAACCCTAATCCAGGACTAGATCCAGTTTTCAGCATTTCAAGTGGTAAGACCTAAATCTTTTCTATTTCCATTTGAAGTACTCTTTAAGATGTCTCACCACACCAAGCTTGAGGATAAGCTTGAAGGGGCTGATAACTTCTGAGCTTGGAAGTATAGGATAGGGTTAATCCTAGAAGAGAATGAGTTGGACTCATATATAAAAGAAGACATCCCTATCCCAGAGGATGAAGAGGCCAAGGTATTGCATAAGAAGAACTTGGTCAAGGCAAAGAGAATCATTGCTGATTCTATCAAATATCATCTCATACCCCATGTGTCTTCTCTAAAGACACCCAAGGAGATGTTTGACTCTTTGACCAAGCTATTTGAAGGGAAGAACATAAATCGGAAGATGACTCTACGGAATCAATTGAAAGGGGTCAAGATGTTGAATGGATAAACCATTCAATATTAATTCTCCAGGGTCTCCCAGATCAAGGAACAACTAGAAGCAGTGGATGAAATGGTGGAGAATGGAGAAGTGGTGATGACCACTCTAAATGGCCTACCCAGGTCATGGGATTCATTTATTCAAGGAATCTGTGCAAGGAAGAAGTTGATCTCCTTCAACAGATTGCGGGAAGAATGCTCTCAAGAAGAAGCTAGGCTTGTGGCCCGAGAAGAAAAGATGGGAAATGAAGATCAAGCTCTCACAGCACATGCCAGGAAAGGCAAGTCCAAGAAGGATCACTCTTGCTACAAAAGATCCTATCAAAAGAATAAGAAGGATCTAAGATGCTTCACATGCAATGAGAATGGTCACTTTGCTTCAAATTGTCCCAAGAACAAAAGGGATAATAACAACAACTTCAGCAAGAAGAAGAAGGGCAGCAAAAGAAAGTTCCATGCTCATGCTGCTGAGGATGATGAACCTCCAAAGAAGAAGGCTAGGACAGAAAGTGATGATGACTCATCAAGTGAAGAAGAGTATGTTCTAATCTCTGCTCTCACAAGTACTATCTCCCATGGTTGTAATGATTGGTTGATTTATAGTGGGGCTTCCAAACACATGACTGGGTTTAAGGAATCTTTTGTGAATCTATCTTAACATGAATCACCCCATAAGGTGAAACTTGGGGATGATTATCAATACCAATCAAAGGAAGTGGTGAATCCTCCTACAACCTAGATTCTGGAAAATCTTTGAAGATGAAAGAAGTCCTTTATGTACCTGGGCTCAAGAATAACTTACTCTCCATCTCTACATTGGATGCAAAAGGTATGAGGGTTGCATTTGTGGATGGCCAAGTCCATGTGGCCAAAGGGTAAAACAATCGATGATGCAGTAGTGATTGGAGAGCAAAAGGGACGATTGTACAATTTGAAGGGACAACCTGAACATGCCATGGTGACATAAAGACAAAGATTCATCCATATTCATGGATCACATAGAGGTATGTATAAAAAAAATTTGCAAAAGTTAACTAATGAGTTATGCAGGTCATTGAAGAGAACAAGAACACATTGCTAGACATAACTATCAAATATGGTGACCAGGTATGTGTTTATTATATCATAGGATCTATTATATAAATATGCATGAAATGATTGATGATGTTTATTCATAAAGTCATAGGTTTGAATAATCATGGGTATATGCATATTACGTGTCTTACCTTATTTAATGTTATGACTAACCAGAAGAGTCATAGGTTTGAGTAATCACAGGTTTAGACATGTTATGACTAACCTTAAGAATCCTATATAAACCTTGAATGCTAATGCTTATTATTTCTGTTTGAAATGATCATGTCTATACATGCTTGAGATTATTGAGTTTTGATAGTATTGAGAATATACTAATGAATGTATGATTTTGTATGAGATCACAAGGATAACACAATCATGATACTAATAAGCATGCTTAGGGACCAAGGATGAATATAAGTTCAAAGGACAGGTAACCCAGGAAGCAAAGATCAAGAGGGGGCACACTCTAGTTGCCCCTACAAGGCAGAAAAGATCAAGAAGAAGCACACTCCAGTAGTTCCTGCAAGTATGCAAATATTCAGAGGGAGTTGACCATCTTTCTACATTTCACAATAGAAAGGTGTAGAAGAAGTTACTTCAGATTAGGACTCCAGTAGCTCCTGCAAGGAAGCAAAGACTCAGAGGGAGTCCATCCAACAAACAAACAAAGATAAGTATTTCAATCATCATTTCTTGCATACTTGTTTGTTTAAATAAAATTGTTCAATGATGTATATGCTCGTGTTCCTAGACTTAGGATATGTATTGTGCATATTAGAATGATTGCATTAATGAATAGTATACTACTAATATGCATATAATGGGTATTAAGTGGCCTATGGCACTGTACAACATTCCATTGCTACTTATCTAGAATGAAACCTCTTTGCTGACATGTTGGGAGTAGTGCAAACTCTTAACAATGTTCCGGTAGAGACTGGAAGGCATCTAGAAAGTTATGGAACATGGATAAATGTTGTATTGAAGCACTGGCTTAAACAATTGCATGACTGTATGACATATTTCTTTATGTGAAAGAATTTGTTCTGAAAATTATGAGATGTTTCTAATCATGCAATTTAACTTGTTCTGTAGGAAAGATCGTATACCTTTACCCACAAAAGAAGGACTACAACATTTGTTCCAGCAACAAAGATATCTATTGAAGATATTGAATATATTGAAGTTCCCAGGATCTGGGATGAAGAAATGGAAGAATGCCATGATCCGTCGATCATGAAGAATGATGTTTGGGATGCAGTACCAAGACCTGAAGCGGAGTCTGTAATGACTTCCATATGGATCTATCAGATCAAGCATGCTGCAGATGGCAGCATAGAGAAATATAAAAGTGATGAAATAGAAGATACACCAGATGGATTTCAAGACAGCTTTCTTGAATGGTGTAGTTGAAGAGGAAGTATATGTGGAGCAGCCACTCGGTTTTGAAATACATGACAGGGAGTCATATGTGTGAAAATTGAAGAAAGACTTGTATGGCTTGAAGCAAGCTCCCAGAACCTGGTATGGTAGGATGGACAGTTTCCTATCTAGTTTGGGCTTTACCAAGAGTAAAGCGGATTCCAACCTTTACTACAAGGTTGAGGAAGGGAATCTTGTGATTCTACTCCTCTATGTGGATGACTTATTTGTAACAGGAGATGAAAGATTGATTGCATATACTAAGAGAAAGCTTGCTGTCGAGTTCGATATGAAAGATTTGGGAATGAAGCATTATTTCCTAGGTATGGAGGTGTGGCAGAGTGCAGGTGGGATCTTCCTTGGTCAAGGGAAGTACACAGTAGATATCCTAAAGAGATCCGGGATGATGGATTGCAAGGCCATGGCCACACCTATGGCATCGAATTTGAAGCTTCTATGTGATGCTTCATCTGAGCCGTTTGATGTCTCTATGTAATGTCAGATGATTGGGTCCTTGATGTATCTGACGAACACGAGACCAGACATTTGCTTTGCTGTGAACACATTGAGCTAGTTCCTGACGGATCCGAGGAGTGTTCACCTGGTTGCTATAAAGCATGTTCTGAGGCACCTGAAGGGTAGAGTGGATTATGGGCTCAAGGATGAAGCGAATCAAAAGTTTAACCTGCAAGGTTATGTTGATTTATATTGGGCTGGCAGTGCTGCAGATAGGAAGAGCACATCTGGGTGTTGCTTCAGTATGGGATCAGGTGTGATCTCTTGGTTTAGCAGGAAGCATTCCTACGTAGCATTGAGTACAGCTGAGGAAAAGTATGTTGCAGCCTGTTCAGCTAGTTGTGAGGCAGTATGGCTACAGAAGCTACTGTCTAAGTTATTTGATCTCCCGTTGGATGCTATTGGTATCTTCTGTGATAACCAGAGTTGTGTGAAGCTGTCTGAGAACCCAATGTTTCATGACAGGTCAAAACACATAGAGATCAAATATCACTATATCAAGGATATGGTGCAGAGAGGAGCTGTGAAGCTCCTGTATGTTGCGACGGACGAGTAGATTGCAGATGTGCTGACGAAGCCACTAGCCAGGGTGAAGTTCGAGTACTTCAGAGAGAGGCTTAGTGTTCTTCGGATTGATGACACTTCGAGGAAGAAGTGATGGACACATTTACTGAAGCCATTCCAGGCATGTTGGAAGGAGGATCCTTCACATGGCTGTGGATGTAAGCGTTGGATGATGAGCATCAGGATGATGTTCTGGTTTATGCTGGATATGATCAGTTGGATCATTTATATGTATATGTATGTACACATCATGTTGGATGCTGGATATGATCAGTAGGATCATTTGTATGTATTTTGTATATGCATCATGTTGGATGCTTGGACCATGTATCTGTATATGTATACATTAGGTCTCATGGTCGACTTCCCTTTCTCTGCTCGGCCCAATTCAAAGCAAGACAGGAGAAGTTAGATGGGAAGCAAAAATCCATTGTTGGGTTACTTAGATCAGTGAACACCCCTGTGGGTGTTACCAAATGAAGATTCTTTCTTTCAATTGCAGGGGTTTGGCAAGTTCCGTCAAAATATTTTCTCTAAAAAGGTTGGTTTACTCTAACCAACCTGAAATTATCCTACTCCAAGAAACTTTTGGAAATGGAGATGATGTGGTTAGGATGATAAAAGGAATTTTGAAGAACCTTGACTTTATTGCCCTTGATGCTTCTCGGCACTCTGGGGTTTAGCTCTGGGATGGGATCCAAATGTAATAAATCCTGAAAAAAATGGGGTTTTTCCTCTAGTTTGGGTTTGGACTTATTCAGCTTAAAATTAGACACTTCCTTCACCTTATTGAATCTTTATGTCCCTTATGACGATCGAGCCAGGTTCTGGAATAATTTATGCCAGAAATACTTGTTAAAACATAACATTTAGTGATAATTGGAGGAGATCTCAATTTCACTTTGGGGGCTCATGAAATTTGGGGACCCCAAGAAAGGATTGAACCTCTTGATTCTTTTTTTGAACAAAAATTCAGAGAAGGAAAGTTGATTGATATTGCTCTGGTTAAATTGCTACCTACTTGGACAAACAAAAGAACAGGGGCTTTCATAATCGCAAAAATATTGGATCACTTTTTTATTGAACAAAAACTCCTGGAGGATGACTTTTTGATTCGCCAATGGGTTGGATCTAGTAGGGAATCTAATCATTTCCCCATTTTTCTGGAAATTTCTGGGACACATAAAAAACTAGCCATCCCCTTCAAACTATGTGTAGCGTGGTTAGAAAACGAAGATTTAAAAAATTTGGTCATAAGCACTTGGAGACCTTTCATCTGTGAGGAAGGAGGATATGTCGCTGCTCATTTTTATCAAAACCTTTCGGTTGTAAAGAAAAAATATTAGGAATGGGAAGCCATTAAGAGATCGAGAGATGATCAGGAACTAAAACAGATTGAGTTGAATATTTAGAATCTTCTAGAGGAAGATGGTTCCAGTTTCTTCTCTTTGGAAACCAAAGAATAGCTTGGTCATCTTGAATAAAAACATCAGTCCATTTTGAGGGAACAGGAAGAGGTTTGGAGGCTAAAAAGTAGGGCTATCTGGTTGGAAAGTGCATATGAAAATACAAAATTCTTTTAGGCCTATGTAAAGAGAAGAAAATCGCTGAATACTATCTGGGGGCTCAGGGACCAAAATTATATTACATCTCTACCTTTGATGGCATGGAATCTATTGGAAGTGCTCACTTCAAAAACTTATTCAAAGCTGATGAAAGGCTGAATATTTCCGAAGCCATCCAACTTTCCCAATTTTACGCAAGTTTCATAAATCAGGATGGAAACCTTTCCCTTATGGAGGAAATTTCAGGGGATGAACTCAAAGAGACACTTCAGAGCTTCCAAAAAGGAAAAAGTTCAGGCTCAGATGGCTGGACGATCGAGTTCTTCCTAGATTTTTTCAATCTCATTGGGCTGGACCTCCTGAGACTTGTTGAAGAATGTCACTCCATAGGTTGTGTGCATTCTCCCCTAAATGCGACCTTCATTTCTCTTATCCCAAAAATGGATCATCCTAGCTCCCTGGATGAGTTTAAACCCATCTCCCTCTGCAACATCACTTACAAAGTTGTGGCAAAGATTATCGCCAGAAGAATGAAAAAGGTCTTATCCAAGGTTATCTCAAAGGAACAGTTTGGGTTCTTAGAAGAAAGAAAAATACATGAATCCATTGGGGTAGCTCGGGAGGGTCTTCACAGTTTAAAAGTCAGGAAGATGTGCGGAGCAGTTAAAAAAAATAATCTTTCAAAGGCATTTGATTGGGTTATTTGGTTGTTTCTCTGACTTCTCATGACACATTTAAGTTTTGACTATTCTTTTATCAAATGTATCATGAGCTATATTACAACAGCCTCCTTCTCTGTTCTTATCAATGGTTCAAATTATCCTTTATTCCCTTCTGAAAGAGAACTACAACAAGGATTCCCACTCTCCCCGCTTCTTTTTTTTCTAGTTGAAGAGGGTCTCATTCATGACCTTTTGGATTCCAGGACAAGGGGGTCGTTACATGGAATTTCTATCTCAGATCTTATCTGATTAACTCATCTAATGGATTGGAATCAAATGCGGTGAAACTAAAGGATATTTTTCTTATGTTTTAGAAAGCCACTAGAATGATGATAAATTCTCAAAAATATACTCTCACTTGCACAAATATGGATGGTCCATGTAACAACCCCAATTTCAGGAAATGAAACAATTTAAAAACTTTAAATTTATTTAATAAAACTAATATTTTGCAACATCTTGGGTATGGAAAACATATTTACCATGCTTACTGACTGCAATATTTCAACCTTTCATATTTTAAAATCACTTATGCATCATCGTTAATCAAGGATAATTTTAGGGGATAAATTTATCCCATGGGCTATTTTTCCATGTTTTTTTCCAAAAAAGGATTTGCCAAGTTGCATTTTTTAAAGCCCCATTTCGCCCAATTTTGATGGGGTAAACTTTTTTCACTCTAAAAATGGAGAAATTATTATATAAACTATATAAAATCCTTGTAAATTGAAATAATTTTAAAAAAATATCGCCAAATATTTTATAGTTGACGTTTTAAGAATTGGTAAGATTCGCCAAGGTTTATACACTTTTAAATAAGTATGGGTCCTTAAAATTGTCCCTGTCGTTAATAATTTATTTGCATAACTGAAACATATACTTACTTGCAACAATGAAACTTGCTACTTGGAGAATCAGCTCCTCCCAACCATAGGAGGGAGCAACTCAACTATTTTCCCAACTCCACCCTCGAGTTGGATCACCACCATGCACTAGAACGCAAGTTGGCTTCCTTACGGCACTCTCTTTCAGAGTCCGTAACAAGCAGATGGACTTATGGAAAGAAAGAACACTCAACCCGTTCCTCTATGCACAACATGGCTTCCCATGCTATCTCAGTGCACCTTTATTTATAGTTTTTCCCAGGTCTTGTGCCATCCCAATCAAATCTCCAATCAATCCATAAATCCCTTCAATTTAGGATCTTGTTTGGTTCTTGAGTTTTAGATTGGATTTGATTGGTAAATATATCTCTAGCTTGCTTACACATGTTCTCTGATGCCATGGTGGTGTCCCCTCATTTAGCTTAACTCTCCAAGTGCCATTTTTTTTTCTTTTATTTAATAAATAAAAATAGTTTGTTGTGCACAGTGTCACTTTGTGTTTTTGAGTTTTAGATAACTCTTACATAAAATAATTGAAATAATAGTTCAAAAATAAATAATAATTTTTTGGGGGTATTACATTTGTCCCCCCCTTATTCTTAACAGCGCCCTCGGTGTTCTTTATTGTGAGCTCTCTTGCTCATTCTCGAACATGGAGGGATATGCCTCCCACATTTTATCCTCCATTTCCCAAGTTGCCTCTTCAGAGATGAAGTGCTTCCATTGCAATTTTATTTGAATGATGGCTCTATTATGTAGCATATGTTCCTTCCGATGTAGGATGCAGAAAGGTTCGGTCTAGAACTCACCCTCGATTTCTACCTTATTATGGAAATTTCTGAGACCTTTTCCCTTATAACCTTCGCAAACTATTTTGATAAATACTTGATTCTTGACCACAATGTAACCATCATCAACTTTAATGCATTAATGTTCAAAACAATAATCATATTTAAGAGCATGTGCAAGCTAATGAGGGTCACTTTTGGCGCGTTAGATGCAATAAAAAATGAAAAATCAGGCATCCCTCAACTTACTTGGTTTTTTTGACATTCTTACACAAGATATCTTGCATCAAGTAAAAAATATGAAACGTAGGAAATTGAGTTACGTTTCCGAATATATAAGTTTTAAGTATTGAAAATTTACATAACTATGTCAAATTTCATGTTTTCTAATAGACACTTTTTATTTTTTTGGCAAATGATAAGGTATATGTTTTTGTGGGTGCATCCTTTCAATGCCTAAATAACAGTAGACATGTAAAGAACCCGTAGCACTAGTGCAGCGCTATTTTTCCAAAATTAAATGTTTAATTTTTTATTTTTTTTCAATTATGTAAGTGATCAAACCTCAAGAACGATACGTCAAATGTGGGTGCATCCTTTGAAGGTCTTAATGCATTTATTTCGACTTGGTTTTTTTATAGCATGTAGAGGTCGGTGTCTTCTAGTGCAGCATACAATTTTTTTTTAAATGGTTTTGAAATGAAAAAGTTACGGAATAAACACTAACAGTATGTTTTTTGACCAACAGAGTGATAAAACAAGAAAATTAGGAAATAAATAGAAAATCTCAATATATTTTTTTTAAATTACATATTTGGAATGTGCATAAAAAATTCTATCTATGCCTAAAATTTCGTCAATAATGGTCATGTATGTCAGGCTGTAGAGAGCGGTGAAAAACATGCATATTTAGGTGCAGAATCGCACCTAAAGGGTCCCTCAACTTTGTGCACAAACCCTAAAAGGATTATTTTCTTCATAAAAATCATCATCTTAAACAATGCAATGAATACAACTATTTGTTATCTCCATAATCAAGAGTGGAATGTTATGAAACTCTATATAACTTAATGTATTAAAAGGGTACTTATCTGATTCTTGAAGGCCTTTGCAACTAAAGATGTGACTGTAACTTTTGGATCTTTATCTTCCATTTTTTAATCATCTTGGATCCTTACTCTTCCTGCACATTGTTATTTTTCTTCTTCCTTTCATAACCTGCACTTTGCACAACTCATACGAGGTCTTCCAAAAAAAAATCATAACATATGCATAACATGATTTTTTTTTCAATTTCAATAAGAACGTAAGTAAGAATTCCCTCTGTAACATACTGTTGTTGTTGTTAATGGTAACTCTTCAAGTATTTTTTCATCGACACTTGTGTTCTTATAATCGTAAGAGAACATAAAACATATATGTGATTATCATTTTTCAATATAACAAAAAGAATGCATAGGTAAAACAACCATTTACTTATCTTTTGGAGTACCATCCTTCATTTTCATTCTCGGATGATAATTCTCTTAGCTAGTATTTAAATTTCTTTAGACATATCCTTCATCCATAGGTTAGTAGCATTATATCGTACATTTTCGGGAAACCAACCTCAATACTGACACTCACCCCCATTTTTGGATGATTTTTCCATTACCTATGGTGATATCTGCATACATTGAATACTTAATCATTAGGGAAGCCAACAACCAATTTGTTTGACATCTTTTACCATATGTCCCATTATTATATCATGGGGATGAAAGACTCCATCAACTCTTTGTTGTACCCACAACTCACCCTTGAGAACTGCCACCAAATTACAAGTGGATTCATAGGATTTAAGCTTTTGAGATTACTCCTCTTTTGATTGCCAGCAAAAAAATTTCATCCTCAAAACATCATGGTCATTATGTTCCCCTGACGTTATTTTTAGTTTAGTTGGCCTAAGTCTTATTGATGATCACCTACGCTCTTTCTTTTCCACTCAAGCTCTCTTGAGTGAGTCCAGTAAAATTAATTTCTTTTCCACTCAAGCTCTCTCACTTGAGTCTATGAAAATTACTTTCTTTTCCACTCAAGCTCTCTTGCTTGAGTCCAGGAAAATTACTTTAGCATGTTTGGGGATGGATCATCAATTTTGTCACTTGGTTTTTTTTATCTCTATATTGTCTTTCCCCATTCTTGGATCAATAATAATGACCATGTTAATTAGTATTTACTGTCAATCACAACATTTAACTACTTGCAACACATAAAATTGATTCTCATCATGGCTCCATTATCTATTTCCATCACCAAGTCCTTTGAATCTGTTACAACTTCACCAATAGTTAGTTGCAACATTATATTTTTATCATATCAACAATAAGTCCCCTTCCTGACTGAATCAACTTTTGATCAAATTCAAATCAACTATATACCATTAATTATTGCATTTTCTATGCTTTGGAATTTAACCCTATTATCACTTATATGTTCATTTTTTTAAACCTTGGTCATAATTCAAATCTTTTCAATAATGTGATTTATAATCATCATGTTCCTTACATATCTTGTAACAAGCAAATATATCTTCAATCTGTTTTGTGCATGCATATCATTTCATATTCATGCAAAGGGATTAGTTTTCCATCGTAATAATATTAGGCATATATATAGCAATAACATATCTACTTGGAAAATACAAGTGTTATATTGAAATTCATCATGCATATTTATGCATAGAGGGCTTATCCTCAAATGTTTAGTCACTCGATAACACTACCAAATGTAATACCATACTTATATTGCTTAAAAAATTAACCTAGTAATGTTAAGTATGTTCGTCAATCTTCCATCTACAACCTTCATGAAATCAAAACCATATGGGAAATTTACAATGTTCCCGATATTTAACCAAGCATTGTCTAAAAACATAAATGCAACGATTATATTTTCTATTTTAAGGATTTCCTCATATTCAACTGGATTTCTTTGTATAAGCAACCTAAAAGACAAAATAAGTTCTGTAATAACCATTAACAACAACTTGAAGACTATGTTAGTAACTAGTGAAAATCACATTTAACTTCATGGTTAACCTCCTACCCTCAACATAGGTTTCAATCCTCAAGATACTTAATTAATTTCAAATAATTAATATCATTATACTATTGCCAAAGGATTGCCAACTTCAAATCACTGGAAAATCAATCGTTGTTTATGACTTTCCAAAGTAGTAAGGTATTCGAATCATAAAACATCCACAATAAGTTTATGACATTTATCACATTGTTCATGCTTTGATACACAAGTTCATCTTTCATATTAAAGACCTATAAGCATAACCACTTAATCATCAATGTCATACTTTCTAAATATGCATTCAATTAAAGTAAGGTCCAATGAACATATGTTGGCTAATCTCAAGCATCAAAGTAAACCTCAAACTAACATCTAGACAACACTAACGTTTCTTTCGAGGGAACGATTTCTAGTACATGAATCATAATCCAGCACACACCGTATCTCATACATCTTTAAGACATAGACTTCTAACCTTCTAAAAATGAATCAATTTCAAAAAAAACTATTCAAACTACGTAACATCATTCTAGCATCCAATCTTGGTTCACATATGTATGTATACATATATGTATACATGTATGTATATATAACATTATATGGCATGTAAGTAGCATTACATTACCACTTATGCATAAAATATGATAATATGATAAAGTTTCAATGACATAATTCAAATACCCTAAAATTCATAACAATTTCTTTTTTTTTTATTCCTAAAATAATAATACCCCATTATATAAATCATCTTCAATACCGTATATATATATATATATATATATATATATATATATATACTTACTTTTCAACATAAACAAAAATACTAATAACATAGTCCTCTTAATATGAAATAATGGCATGTTGATTGAGCATAATGTATACCATTTATATTTGCAGTTCTTTTGACAAGTATATATACTTTACACCTCCTTTTATCTCGAATTAATCATCTCAATTATTCTCAAGATGTAATAACCATATCAAAATGACTAACTTCTTTCAAAGTTTTGTTATAAGTTAAATATATTTTTTTTAGTAGAAAAAAGTTGTATTACTGATATTCATTAAAAACGAAATAAATAAAAAACGAAATAAATAGTACAATATAACATAAATTTTAAAACAGACTTATGAACAAAAAGATGCTCGAGTTCAACAACATCCCCCAATGTTCTATGATTGGTCATCCAATACAGCAAAAAAAACAAAAAACCATGAAGTTATAAGTTAAATATATATGGTATAACACTTTTCCATAATATTAAAGTATATAAGGTCACCACCTTCGTACTTCAAAATACATGTATCTTCCAACTTCCCATTATATAAAAAGTATGCAATTCATATGTCAATGGTGTTATAGACTGTATCTCCTGAAGGTGGTATTCGGTTGAAAACGGGAGGAATTGAACCTGGGGTTGCACTGGCATCGCGATTGGGCGGAGTATACAAATAAGTTGACTCATGCTGGCATTTCATTTTCCTCGGAGCAGGATATTATCCGTTGGGGTATTAATAAGGATATAGGTATGGTTACGGCCCCTTTGGCATATTCTCTTATGATGGTGTTTCCTGGTGATTTAGATCGTCAGAGGTCTTTATCCAGGTTTTGGCAGGTGAAGTGCCCTCTTAAAATTCGATGTTTTATATGGTTGGTGCTCCACAATAAGATCTTGACGTGGGATAACCTCACCAAGTGAGGTTTTGTTGGACCGGGTTGCTGCCTGTTGTGCTTTAAGGCCGGTGAAACCATTAATCATATTTTCGGTCAATGTCCTCTTTTCTACAAACTCTGGGCTGCTATTGAATCAATCTATAGTATTCATTTCTTGTGGAAGCATGCTTCTTTTGGAGAAAAATTCTGGTTTTGGATGGCGAGCAAGGTTTATGATCCTGCACTTATTTTTCTCACAGTTTGGGAATTTTGGAGATCCCGGAACCACTGTTTATTTGAGGGGGATGTGTTTTCTGTTGTTCGGATCTGCACGACGGTCACCGGTAGTCTTCCACTGACTTGCCCTACATTACCTGTAAAGAGCAGAGTTGTTCCCCCACATACTGAGGATGGTGTTTGCTTTCCTATTGGTTACTTTGATGGCGCAACCCAGAAGTCATGGTGCGGTACTGGCATTTTACTTAAGATTTCTCCGGATCACTATTACCAGGTTCAGATGGGGGCTGGTCTTGGCACTAACACCAGATCCGAGCTGCTGGCTCTTTGGGGTCTCCTTTTCTTCGCCAGGTATTTGAACATATCTTCATTACGGGTCTTTGGGGATTCCAGGGGGATTATATTATGGGCCGCTGGAGCACAACGCCTTCAATCTATTGAGCTGGAAGGCTGGACCCGTCGTGTTCGCTCTCTTATTGAAAACTTTAGAGTTATAACTTTTGGCCATATCTTCCGGGAGCACAACATGGTGGCGGACTCCCTTTCAAAACTGGCGGTGGGAGCTATGGATGGGCGCTTGTGTTATTCTGAGTACAGGGGGGTCTCCTCCATTCTTCTTCTTATCTCTCCGTTGATTGAGATCGGTCTCCTTTCTTTTTTTCTTTTAGCAACATGCGCCTTCTCTGGAAATTTGTATAACATGCGCCTTTTCTGGAAATTTGTATAACATATTACCTCAGCCACTGATTTAAATCGTTTGAATATGGTGTGCAATTCACTGTAGCTATCGACGTTACTTAGACAGCTCGCCTATTTTATGTATTTTCTGATGCAACTTTTCCTTTAATAAAAGTATTTTTTTTCTATTTGAAAAAAAAAACAGGGAATGAGAGCATGTAACAAGGCGGCCTCCCTTGAATAAAAGGTTACCAAGAGTATAGAATTGGTCTCAACTTCCGAAGAGGGGATAAACAACCGACCATAAATATCCATATTCCTCGAAAGGTTCTCTATAATTAAGTGCTCTTAGGATTTTCTCCCAATTTATTTTATTTGCATCGCCTATGTTAGCCACTTGGATCACTTCCGAAGCCATTACCGCATTGAGTTCTTCCATGTCGAAACACCATTTCCTTGTGAATTTTGGTCTCCGCGCTTATATACAAGCAAATGTATTTTTTTCCAGCATGCATACAATAATTTGATCTATAAGTCAAGGGAGCAAATTTTATTTTATTTTCATTTTTTTAACATAAAGTATATCTAAGTCATAAAACACATGACAAATATAACATCGCTTGAATTCAGGTATGAAACATCCTTTACTTAAGTTAAGTGTACGCTGATTAGCTAATCCACCTACAAATGGGTAGTTGCTAGTACACCGAACTCTCGGATTGGACAATGCTCGGAGGAGGAGCGGGATTACGTTGAGCGATAGCGAGCCGTTCCTGAACCTTGAGCCCTTCGGATGAGGATAGCCTAGATAGACCCTCCAGTTACTACCTGCATTGAATCCGATTGATCAGCCAATGCAATGATTTGTATTAATAAGCCAGCGAGTGCGGCAAGCACTACCGGGATAGATCCGCCAGTGCTACCCGCATTTCACCCGCCAAGCATTACTGCGACTGGAGGAGTAGCAACGAGCTAGGGCAGTCGAAAGTCCACTAAAGAAAATGGGTTAGGTAGACAAAACAACTAAACACCGGCATTTGCTGCCAAGTTTGCTGCCAGTTGACCAACTGCAGTCAACCAAGATTTCCTATTGATGATACCCGATTTAAAGAGACTCACATAAATATTTAGGTGCGGTAAATCTGCGGACTGAAGATGTCTTCCCCTAAGTTTAATTGACGCTGCCAGACTGCATTCCTCCTCGATAATATCACAGGAGTTAGTCATCCACTGGAAGTGGATCTGCTCCATAGAGCTGCCAAGTTTGGAAACATTGGTATCTTTAATTTCTGGGCTGATGCACTCCATGCACATCACGCCATGGTGACTTGGTATGGCAACGCAGGATTAATGGTGTTGACAGAGTTTCGATGGGTGGAAACTTGAAATAAACCACTAGCCACATATGTACGTTCACTAACAGTTGGATCGGTTCAATAACTCAAGGATACCCCTTTCCAGTCTGTTCGGATTTCAAGCTATCGAGATCAGATATGAGGATTAGGCCTTCATAAAACGGGTGTACCGATATTTCAACCGGATTCTATACTTATCTTCATAAAGAGAAAAAAAATTAACACTCTATATATCATTTATTTTGATCAATACAGAAAAAATAAAGCATTCCATATTTCCGACCGAATTCTGTCCGCACATAGTTATTACGGCGATTTGTTCCCTAGATCCGGTTATAAAAATCGGTGGAATCATAGTTCCACCCCATTCACTGTGGAACTATGCCATGGACTGTGCCCCTAAGGGTTTTGGCCCATTTTAAGACGACGTAGATCGTCGAAATTCCCAAAAA
The DNA here is from genome assembly GCA_027924585.1 of Larix kaempferi. Lineage (NCBI taxonomy): Eukaryota > Viridiplantae > Streptophyta > Pinopsida > Pinales > Pinaceae > Larix > Larix kaempferi. The sequence continues at coordinate 15,278,585 of BSBM01000073.1, forward strand.
ATAACCAGAAAGGGTGGAAGTTGGAATTGTGCCTCGTTGGAAAAGTTTCTGTCGCCGGTCGTTGGAATACCGGGGCGATTTGAGTGCCAGTTATCACACGTCGTTATTACGCCCAAGGCATATTTTAAGGGAGCGGTTACTCTCGCCCCTTTGTGACAGCGAATGAGGAGACGCCCCCTGTTTGCATAATAATCCTCCAAAATTGACTCATTTAATGCTTTGACAAGTATGGTTTTGACATTTTTATTCCTCGGATGATAAACCACCCGCAGGAGCCTCTTGATCCTCTTTCCATCGCCGTCGGATCCTGATATCAAGTACACAAGACTGGTCCCTACCGACATCCCGTCCGTCAAACTGGATTCCAATTCAAATATGAGCTTGCGCGGCTACCCCTCAGAACGGCGGGGGTCCCCGGATCGAACCAAGCCGACCACAATCAGCAGGATCGATATAAGCGAGCTCGCCACCAGAGGGAGAAGCCATTTGTGCTCTGTTAGAGCAAAGCCCTGCAGGTCTAGAAATATATTGAGCCATTGCACCAGTCACGATCACATCAATACACTTAGTGTACTTAGGCCACAGGCGAGTTATAATTCCTTGCCAAGACTGGGTTGAACATTGCCTTTCAACAAAATCAACCAACTCTGGATTCGGATGCAAAGGCTCCTCGACGGCCTCTCTCACAGATGGATCCGTCACTTCTTAGTTGAGAATGCAGGTTTTGATGTCCACGCAAAATTGCCTCTTCCAAGAAGCGTATAGCTCTGATGAATCCAGAATTGAAGACGACTCCCATCCTAAGCAATAAGGGATGATTACATGGTTAATTAAACAAATCTATTAAGACTTCAGTGCTATACGTATAGAATGAAGTTAAATAATAATTATTAATTGTGATAGTATGCATAATTATATTAACTCATCAATTTTGATTTCTTTTAGTAGTACACTTAGCCACAAGGGAGGTACTATGAAGGTGCAGAGTAGTCGATCAGTGTTATCTGCTGAATTTGAATCCCTTTGAGAGGAAAACTTTCAAGAAAAATCGGTGATGTTCATGTGGTGTAAAGAAGAATTTCATGGCATATTTTATAAATTGCAAAACAAGGCTAATGGATGATACAAGAGGAATGAATTCTCTAGAGGCCCCAGTGAAGTTTAGTACAAGTTTGGACTGGAGTACTATGTATGTTTGGATTGTGTATTCAATGGAAAAAAATATAAAGGAAACAAGTATAAATCAGTGAATACAAACTTCACAGGCCCACAGGCCATGAGTTAGAAAGAAGGGAGTAGTAATTCGAAGTACTGAAATTTATAGGCCATATTTCCTTTCCTAAAAACCTTTTCTATCACCTTTAATACATGGCATGATTGGTAAGGAAACGTACTTCCTAGATGCGAACCTAGTCATAGTATTGAAGATATGGGGTTGGTATGATTTTCCCTTTATTCTAAGTTTGCTTGCAATTAGTGTTGGAAAAGATTAAGGTAGGAATGATCTATGTATGTTCTCAAACAAGTAATTCTGACCCAGTTTGCTGACATAGCCTTTCTTTTTCTTTAGGCTGTCAACAAATGAAATACTGAAGAATAGGAAAGGACTGATGATTTTATCTTACAATAACTTCCCCTGTAACCCATGCATACATCCTATACAAACAAACAAATAGTAAATTCTTCATTCGATAAAAGACAAATTTGTCATAGATTTCGTACTTGAAAATCGGACCTATGAGAAGATTTTAGGTAAAAAAAACTATTTCCGTGATTGAGGTGTTAATTAGAGATGCGCCTAGACAGAGCAAAAGTTGTTCCCAAAGGCCAAGTTTGTGAAAGGAGTGCTAAGGTTATTGTTTTTGTTTGAATAGATTTGGGAGCAGTTTTAAAGGAGACAAAAAAACATTGCATTTGATAAAATTTCTTTCTACAGTGAAATGCAAACAAGCAATGCATTAGTATCATTCCTTTGCAACATAAATCTGAGTGCCCATGTAAGTTAATAGAAGAGGGAGGACTGTCATTTGAAGGCTGGATTGAGTGGAGAAGGATTGTTCATTATGGAAACAAACATAGTATAGATGGTTGCTGCTGTAAGTCACTAAAACAAAACTTAAAACAAATAGCTAGCCAACCCATTTATCCTTAACACATTTATTAGTCGAATCTCTAAACTAAAATGAAAACATATTTCCAAGAAAAAAGATCAGAACGGATAGGAAGGAGCATGGGAAGGAGTGGTAGCGAAAGGAGGAAGATGAAGGGAATGTCTTAATCCAAGGAGAGACAATTATGGGTAGTGTGTGATTCGATTCTTATTTCCCTATTGATTCTTGAATGCAAAATAATCAACATTCATTCCAGTAGCTTATTCAAAGATCGATTTCAGGACAAAACTTGCTATTTATAATCATAACTTCTCAGATTACAAAAGGCACCTACGGGGTGACCCAATCCCTTTCACAGGTTCTCATCTCTAATCATTAAGTGTGTCTTATAGGTAGATACAACTTCTCCTACACTCTACATCGAGAGTATTCCACATATAATACACAGAACCTCAAATCGAATGCATAGGAGGGTAGCAATCCATTGCATAAATTTAAAATAGTCACATTTACAGGTTTTATAATTCCAATAATGTTCTTGTCCAAAACATACAATCAAGATCCTCATGTTAAAGTCCTTATCCAAACATGGCCTACATTTCAATTTCATTTTCAAGTTTTGCGATTAAAATACAAAGAGCATTCATAAGATTCTTTCAAACATAAACATACCCATCCGCCTATGTGTAAGTTCATTGCCATTACAACCATGTCATGTTGCCATAATAGTTAGCAAAACTAACCAGATTCATGCATAACAAGTTCCAAGAAATCTTACAACTTACAACAGTTTGAAATTATTTTTCATACAAAACAGTTTGGGAAAGAAACTAAACTTTTCTTTTAAATGAGTTCCAGAGCAACTGACCATTGACTGTGGGGGAGCTAATTTCCTCCCAACCATAGGTTGTTCTAATATAAAATGTCACCTTTTTGATGGGCTATGATACCACCAATATAAAGAAGGAATTTCAAGTTTTCCAAACCACTAAATCCTTTACAACATCAACCATGAGGTCACCACTGGATTTTTTTAAACCGTTTAGCTACCATAGTCTTTGGCACTTTTTATCTTGCTCCATAAAACACAAGAATACACCCTTTATCTTTTGTATAGTCCCTCGGGTGTGCCCTTTCATTTATGTGCTCTTCAGTATGGCCAAGTCAAATCCAAGCCACTCCCTACCTTCAGATTTCTTTTACAACAGTCCGCCATTTCTTGGACGAAGTTTTATGATACAGTGGACATCATAACAGGCTAACAATATCAAGGATTTGATATGGAAGTCTACTCGCCCAGTGGTTTCTAATTCCCCTCCATATCCATTATTTCATTCCTACATGGTTCATCTTTCAGCTCGGTTGAGTTTTTCCTCTTCAAAGCTCCTCTTTTCTTCAAAACCCTCTTTTTTTTCTAAGCTCTAATTCTCCCATTCCATTTTTTTCTCTTGTGCATGCATGAATGAGGAGTGAGGAAGGATTCTTTTCCTCTACTCCTTTCTTGGTTCCTCAAAGTTAGGAGGTGATTCTTACTAACTAGGATGCTTTGTGGTGGTTTCAATATGTCCTAAATACAAGTAAAAAAATTGTGTATTAAGAAAAAAAAAAACAAAGTCAGAAAGGGAGCATCTATGGAGGATATGAAGAAATAATGCACATAGAGTAGAGATTACATTCAAAAAATAGATCACATGAGAAACACCAAGCTAATACATAGTTTTGGCTTGCATAAAGGAATTTTCATAGAGTAGATGTGATGTAGGGGCATCCCTAGATTAACGAAGTAGGTGAGCACGTTAAATGAGTTTCGTAATAAATCTTTACATTAGTGAGCACAACACATATGGGTAAAACATTCAAAGAAATTAGTGTTAGATGCTAAAATCATGAACAACACAAAGGGAAATGACAAGAAACATGCACACTGTGGAAGAAATGTGGATCAAAAGAGAGTGCATAACAAAGTTTAAGTGCACGAAGTATGACTTTGGTGCATGGTAGATACATGACAATGAAAGTGCATGGTAGTGAGCATGTAGAGGGATGATGTAAAGTCACAAAATGAGCTAAAGAGAACTAGAGGAAGTTGAAGCAACATAAATGTATTCAAGTACTAAGATGGAAATTGAAAGTCAGAAGAGTAACTTAAATTGTTGAGGAAGTTGAAGAGTGAATAGGAAATGAGAAAAAAAAAGATTGTTGTTATTAGAGTTAGGTTAAAGGGTCCATAAGAAACCCCAAGAGATAGATATGTAGTGTAGAGAGTTAGTTGAGAACCAAAATAGAGCATTAAGGCACATTTTGTTAATCTATACCTACATCTTAATTTCTAATAATGAGAATGAACATATTTTTTCCAAAGCTATGATCGTGTTCTTAATGTTGTGTCATTAATTTGTTTTAGCATGCGATTTCTTCGTTGTGCTTAACTTGGGAATTTAAACTTACTAGAGAAATGAGGTCATTCTTCGTTGTGCTCCCAATTATGTTGAAATGATGGCGGACAAATATTTTGTCATGTAAAATTAACGCATTGAAGATCAAAGATTTTATATTACATATGCATACTTTCTCTTATGACAAATTAATGGACATTTCATTTTACTTGCCCTCGATTACATTGGTTTATATTTAATGCATAGGGTCCTATTTATTTCTTATTAATATTTGCAACACAATTTCCATAGATTTACTATACTAGCTTTTAATACATAAACTTACGTAATCTAAATACACACAACTTTCTCTCATTTTAGATATACTAAATTATTTTCAGCGTTTCATTTCCCCGCTTCCGGGGTATGCTAGTTTTAAATGTTATTGTTTTAAAAAAGTATTGGATGGTTTTTAAGCCAATTTCAAAATTGGCAATTGCAACTCGTACAACAATGAAGGCAGTGAGAACTAACATTTCCATGAAATACATGTTATTGTTACTTAACCTCTGTATCCTCCTAACAACTGATAAAGAATGAAGATATGATTAGAATGTGTATATAGATCGTAGATTAAAACGAGGGGATCATTTTACATTGGTTCCACACATCATGCTATCATTTAACCAAATGCGGATCGCTCGAAAAAGGAACTTCTGGGTTGGCTGATAAACTGGGGCATCTTCTTAAGCATTTTTTTCTTTTAAAATTACTTAGATATGTTTTGGGCCGCTCGGCCATCTACTGGACGCTATCCTTCTACAATCCATATAAGATGAAAAGCTAGACGGGAGATTAGATACCAAAGTGAGTGCTCTCAGCAAATACGAATTGATCGAAAGCGTTGAAATGGGCCGAGATATCTCCTTCTTCTAAATCTGCCATTGCATAGCGGGGTTCTCCCACACCATATGAGAATTGATTTTTTTTTTTTCATCTCAGATGGGAACTCAAGTTATGACGTAGATGAATTTATGATTCTTCTTAGTCACTTATTTACTACTACCACTCCTTTCCACAACCCCAACCACTTCCTGGATGGCTATGGTAAGTCGTAGTATCTGGCTATCGACCCGGCTTCAAGTTCAACATACCCTGTTCGTCATACCCGATAGATAAGAGGTACCCTTTCGATCCATACCCGACAAAGAGGACATCTCACAATACGGTTCAGAGTCAACACTTTGAGGCATACTGCGTGCTGATCGATCCAACTTGCTCCTTTGGACCCGAGAGCAAAAGCCCATTATTTACACACAGTCCGTGTAAGTCTGCCCAGAGTAGATTCAACCACTCAATATGCTTCTACCAATGTGTTGAGTCCAAGATCTAAGGCGACGGTATATCTATTCGGTACAAGACTGAAGCTGTTACTTAGAAGAAAATCTAAGTAATCATGTTTTGTTTATAATTGGTATAAAAGCACCGAAATGTTATTTCGTGGATCGTTTTAATGCAACATAAAAAAAACAAAATATTGTAACTTGTTTAGTATTGCTGCTGTGAATCGTTTTGGATAATCTAATCCCTTACAAGTTTGGATGTTATCATTACTTGTATTATCGATAAAAGTAAAACCAAGTTACAGAAACAGGTGAATTCTGAACTAGCATTCAGTAACAACAATGTATAGTTAACATTCAAAATGCAACCCTTGTGATCTCTGCTCATTCAAAAGTTTGGACAAGTTTGGACTTAAGCTGAGATTGTAACACATAATAAACTAAATCATAACTCTTAATAATGATACCTCATAACCATAATTTTTTAAACTATTTTCAAATGATCCATAGTACCACATCAAAAGGAAAATACTTTATCACGATCAATGGCAGAAAGCAAATGATGAGCCTTTAGATACCGCAATTTCAGGATATGCAGCAATTTAAAAACTTTAAATTTATTTAATAAAACTAATATTTTGCAACATCTTGGAAAACATATTTACCATGCTTACTTACTGCAATATTTCAACCTTTCATGTTTTAAAATCACTTATGCATCATCGTTAATTATTTATTCACATAACCGAAACATATACTTACTTGCAACAATGAAACTAGCTACTTGGAGAATGAACTCCTCCCAACCATAGGAGAGAGCAACTCAACTGTTTTCCCAACTCCTCCCCTGAGCTGGATCACCACCATGCACTAGAACCCAAGATTGCTTCCTCCCAGCAATCTCTTGCATATTCCGTAACAAGCAGATGGACTTATGAAAAGAGAGAACACTCAACCCGTTCCTTTTTGCACAACATGGTGTCCCATGCTATTTGAATGCACCTTTATTTATAGTTTTGCCCAGGTCTTCTGCTATCTCAATCAAATCTCCAATCAATCCATAAATCCCTATGATTTAGGATCTTGTCTGGTTGTTGAGTTTTAGATTAGATTTGATTGGTAAAGAAATCTCTAGCTCGCTTACACATTTTTTCTTGTGCCATAGTGGTGTCCCCTCATTTAGCATAACTCTCCAAGTGCCATTTTTTTCTTTTATTTAATAAAAAAAAATAGTTTGTTGTGCACAGTGTCACTTTGTGTTTTTAAGATTTAGATAATTCTTACATAAAATAATTGAAATAATAATTCAAAAATAAATAATAATGTTTTTGGGGTATTATAGTCCGCATCACTTTAGGTATGCCTTACTCTTTCCCTTTGAAGTCAAACTGTCAGATGAAGGATTAAAGTATTTAGGATTTTCACTAAAACCAAACTATTACACTAAGGATGATTGGCACTAGCTTATAGCAAAGCTGGAAAAAAGGATTAATAGTTGGAGTCACATATGGCTTTCAAGAGCAAGTCGTTTGGTTCTGATCAAATCATTTTTAGAAGCAATTCCAGTCTATTGGATGACTCTTGCTTAGATTCCTAAATGTATTCTTGCGAAAGCCAAAAAATTATGCTCCAGGTTTCTTTGGATTGGAAAAAAGGAATCCACAGTTCTTCCTTGGGTAAAATGGGACGAATTAGCAAAACCAAAAGGGTTGGGAGGATGGGGCTTAAAAAATCTTCAGCTTTTTTCCAAGGCACTAGCTACAAAATCCGGTTGGAGGCTTCTCTCCACAAATAGTATTTGGGCTAAGGTTATAAAACAAAAGTATATAGCTCTGGTCGCTCTACTTGACTGGGTCAAGATCCAAGAAAAGAGTAGAAGCTCAATCTCTACCATATGGAGAGAAACACTAAACTCTTTCCCTCTAATTGATGAAGTTCTAGCTTGGAAGATTGGTCGAGGAACCAAATTCTGAATCGACGCTGACCCTTGGGCTGGGTGTCAAAATAATCATATCCTTCCTCCTCAGGAAATACAACTTCTTCATCAACAAGGTATTTTCCACTTAAATCAAATTGCAGAGCCTACTGCCACCACTTTTTGGGGACATGGATGGAAAGATGCAGATAGCTTAAACTTTCCTGCTGAACTTTGGGATTCCTAGAACTTATTTCTGAGCACTCGGCACACCTCTTATATCAGACTCTTAGACAGGGATGATAAACTTATTTGGAGTAAAGCCCATGGTGGTTTCTACACTCCAAAACTTGGGTATCATGAAGTAATTTCTCCATATATTCTTGAAGCTCCAGAATGGTGGTGGAAGAGTATTTGGAAAACAAAATGTCCTCAAAAGGCTAAAATTTTCATGTGGTGCACTTTGGCCAACAAAGTTTTGACTTGGGATAATATGTACAAAAGATCCATTGAAGGGCCTGGCTGATGTTCACTCTGCAGGAATGACTCTGAAACAATTCTCATATGCTCTTATCTTGCCCGCTTTCGAAACAAACTTGGTTGGAAGCAAAAAGAAGGTTAAATATGGATCCGGATTGGGGTGGTGATGATGTTATGATTGCTTGGAGAAATTGGACTTCTCAACAGGTCACAAAAATCATTAGAGCTCTTCCTCTTGTAATCATTTGGGGTCTGTGGATTGCAAGAAACCAAAAGATATTTTTGGAGAAATCAACGATTCCTGAACTTATTTCCTCCCGCAGTCTAGATATTGAGTCTCCCATTTCCCACAACATAAGGATTCCCCAGCCATCCGAATTGTCCAAGTGGAACCCATAAACAAAACTCTCCCCTGGGATTTTTTTGATGGTGCTTCTCAGAACAAAATCTATGGAGGAGGTGTTTTCCTTTATCTTTCAGAGACAGTTTGTTTTAAAATCACAATGGGACTCAGAGCCGGCACTAACAACTTTTCAGAAATTTTGGCATTAAAAATTCTTCTCTATTTTGCTATTGAAAAAGGTTGCACTAGTCTAGAATTATTTGGAGACTCTTGAATATTATTAAGTGGATAAATAAAGTACAGAAATGTCAATTGCTCATTTTAAACACTTTGATTGATGATGCACATCGGCTGCTAGGAAATTTCACTTCTTATACATGTCGTCATGTATACAGGGAAAGGAACGCTCTAGCAGATCAACTCTCCAAGGAAGGTCTGCTACTACCTCAGAGATAGTGGAAAATTGATGAATTACAAAATGAGGAATTTTTTGAATATTTCCATCATCCCTTTATTGATGGATTGGCTCTACCTCCACATCAACAACTTGGATCTGGATAAATAGTTATGATGTTTTTGACCAACAGTTACTTGCGGATTTTTAAGCTCATACACTTGATATGATACAAGGACAATTGTTTTTTCTGATAGTATTTATCAGAACACTCGGAATTTTTGTATAGTCCTACACAGTTTTTTCCAGCATCCCTTGGGCTTCGATTTTTTGAAATGCATTAGTTTTTTTTCAAGATAAATATGCCAACACCTGCTATTCCATAGAATCAAGGTATGGCCAGAATTACATTCATTACATACGGGCTCAACAAGAGCATCATGTCACTTACAGTGAATTGAACCTAGGTGGGGAGGGTAGCAATCATTCCTCCCAACCACCCAAGCTACATCCAATGGACTAATGCATTAGTTGCATTATACAAATGTAATTTAGTTAAAACTTCTTTAATAAAATTGTGCTTTTTTCCAAAGGAAATATATATATATATATATATATTATTTATGAAGATATATTATATAATTTTCATATAAATTTCAATATTATGCATACAAAATCATAAAAGTAATAATATTATCCTTAAGCGTTTGCATGATAAAATAGCAAAAAGACTTAAAGAAATCTTCAAAGTTAAAACATTGCATAATTTATTTATACACTGCCATGTTGTCTTATAAGTTTAGTTTAATTGCACTGATGATGTGTGAAATATAATGGTATATTTTTAATCAAATATAGTAGAGAGGACGTAAAAGTGCAATGGTTTCTTTTGTATAAAATAAAAGTCTCTTTTGAGGGATTGAGTCTTTAACTTGAAAATTTTATTCCATTTCAAGTGAAATTTTAAATCATAAAAATATGCAATCCATGGAAAGAGAAGAAGATTTAGTATTTGTGTTTATATTTTCTCCCTAAAGTAATATTTATACGAGTTGTCTAAAACCTCTACCATTTCACCCAGAGAAAATCGTTTTTTCAAACACGAATTTGCTGGAATCTGTCATAGAATTTTTAGAATCTCAAATAACAGTTTATTCCTGCATAATTTGGATGCCCTGGGGTTTTTCAGACTACTCAATTTATTTGGATGTTCGAAATAATCAACACAAATCGTAGGATTTTTAGATTTCATCGCCAAATCGTCGAGGTTTTAGACGGCTTCATATATATATATATTATTTTGTATTATTATTTAGACAATATTTCTCAATTCAAAGATAAATCTATGTGATTAAAAATCATTCCACTAAACCTAATGACTTAACCTACGTTTTCTTATAATACAAAAAACACCTAAAAAATAATGACCAATATGTGCCTGAGAAAGCTAATATGTTATAAATAATAAAATATGCTTCTCCTTATAAATATTAAACTATGCTACTCCTGGAAAAATATAATATACAAATTATAAACAAATTTGACGTCTAATATGGTTTGTATAATATACATGATTTGGATAATATACACATCACAAGGACAGAAATAGATAGAAGTCACATATTCCAAGGGTGTACTGTAGGCAGCTATTTGGCGTATTAATTTGACACTTACTTAGTAGTACCTAACCGTTTGAATTACCAATAATAAATGTCTTTAAATCAACTGTTAATCAAATACATTCAATCCTTAGTAAGGATACGGACCATGGTTGATATGAAATCGACATACTCAAATGTTATTCTTATTCTTATCCAGTGGTCTACCTTCTCGATGATGATTATTCTTCTGATTCCAGTTCCAATTCTGAACCTCCTGCTTTAGCTAAATTTGCTCCTGACTCTTCCTCCTCCTCTTCCTCCGAGTCTGATCCAGATGCAAATTTAGGGGGGTGTAGCCTACCCGACTTTGATTTCTCTTTGTATATGTTTTCCTGCTCTTCTTCCAAATCCTCTTCACGCTACCATTTGGAAAAGCAATTAGCTAATTTAGACCTTCAGCTTTCCCTTATTCCTGTCTATCGCCATTTTGAGAGAACTGAACTTAGAACAGAAAAAGCCAGGCTTCAGCAACAACTAGAAAAACTGAAGTCAGATACATATAAAGGAAAAGAAAAAGTCCAGTCTCTATTTGTCAGTTACAACCCTGCTGAATTCTATAAAGAATACCCTGACGGCCATGAAGATAGATAGTCTCATAGGAAAGATAAAGAAAAACTTTTGAGACTACAGCTAAAAGAAAAATAGGATAAACTTAAGCTCCTTGTCAAAGAAATTGAAAACATCAAAAGTATGATTTCTGTTTTGGTCACTGAAAGAGATCAATCTTCTGATGAAGAATTATCCAAACAGATAGAAAGAGCTTGTTTCAATCCTTATCATAAAGAAGAGTCTCCTACATCCACTCCTCCACAGTCACCTCAATCTCAAGTATCGAGTCTTTTGGGTGCCTTGTCTGGTCCCAAGTTATTTGTGTCCTTACAGTTTTGTCCTCCAGAATTCAAATATTATTCTGTACATTGTTTAATTGATTCTGGTTGTCAGTTTAACCTTGCTAAAGGAAATGCAATACCTCAGTTTTACTGGGAAAAGAGTCGTGAGTTTGGGTCAGCCATTGAAGGTTCTCCAGTATCTTTGTCTGGTAATGTAAAGGAATTCCCAGTACAAATCTCAGGTGTTTTGAGTAATTTGTCTCTTTTTAGATTAGATGTGTTGAAAGAAGACTTTGTCTTAGGTTCTGAGTTCCTTCATAGAGTAAGTCCATTTTCTATTGATACTAGTAAAATGGTATTCTCCTGTACAGTTGCAGGTCGGTCTGTCTCTATTCCTTTAAGTTTTAGTCCTATCAATAAATGTAAGTCTCTTCTTGTACAGTCAGTTGAGTCAGTCAAGTCAGTTAAGTCTGTTGATTTAAATAAGATGGATCGATGCATAGCATATGCAAAGATTCATGGTGAGAAAGCTCTGGATGAAATCAAAGAGAAGCTTGTAAAAAATTGTTGCTCTGAGAGTCTGAATGCCTTTTGGACTAGAGAAAAATATTTTGTCTCTTTGTTGTTTGATCCCATGCAGAAGATCAAACCCATGAAAGTATCAGCCTGTGTGATGAGTCCCTCAGAAAGGGAATTTTGTTCTAAAGAAATTCAAGAGTTGCTGCAGAAAGGTTTGATTGAGCCCTCCAAGAGTCCTTCGACTTGTAGAGCATTTGTGGTAAACAAGCACTCTGAGCAAAAAAGAGGTAAGCCTCGACTGGTTATGAATTACAAGCCTCTTAATGTTGTTCTGCAGAAAGTAAGATATCCTCTGCCGGATAAAGCAAGCTTGCTACAAAAGATTACTGGCTGCACTATATTTAGCAAATTTGATCTTAAATCTGGTTTTTACCAAATTGGCATTGAAGTGAATGATCGTTTCAAAACTGCCTTTGTGGTCTCGCATGGCCAATATCAATGGAAATTCATGCCCTTCGGTGTGAAAAATGCTCCATCTGAATTCCAGAAACGGATGGAAGACATATTTAGAGACATTCCATGGTTGGTTGTGTTTATAGATGACATTCTAATAGCTTCCAGGAACCTGGAAGATCACCTCAAGCATCTTCAAAAATTCTATGATCTTGTGTTTAAACATGGATTAGTTTTTTCTGAGTCTAAAATGGAGATTGGTAAAACTGAGATGGATTTTCTTGGTTTCCACATAAAGAAAGGTCAGGTTGTGCTGCAAAAACATGTGTTATCCTCTTTTGAGCATTTTCCTGATAAGATCTTAGACAAAACCCAGCTTCAAAGGTTTCTTGGTAGTCTGAATTATATCAGACCATTCTATCATGGTCAGGCAACAGACATTCATTGTCTACAACAAATATTGAAGAAAAACCCTATTGCATGGTTAGAAGAAATGACTTTGGCAGTGCAAAAAATAAAGGCCAAAGTAAAAGAACTACCAACCCTTCATCTGCCACAAGGTACCGGTAAGCTGATTATTGAGACTGATGCATCATCTAGCACATGGGGTGGTGTTCTGCTTGAAGAAATAGATGGCAAAGAAAATATATGTGCTTATGGATCTGGTTCATTCAAAGTAGCCGAATTAAACTATCCCAGCAGCCACAAGGAGATCCTTGCTGTTAAGAAAACAGTGCAGCATTTTATTTTGTTCCTGAAACCTGTTAGATTCACTATTAGAATGGATTTAAAGATAATGCTTGGAATCTTTAAAAATGAAAATTTAATGGCATAAAATAACAGCAGGATATTGAAATGGTTTATCTGGTTTTCTAACTTTGACTATGATATTGTTTATAAGCCAGGTTATCTTAATTGTTTAGCTGACATGCTGACACGTGATGTTTTGCAGCAAAAAGAAGCTGTCAGTTTAAACATGTTTTCTGTTGGATCGAGCTCTGCAGCTCCGAAAGATGATAAGGGCAAAGCCCCAGCTCTAGCAGAAGGAACTGAACCTGATTATGTTAGGTTCGAACCCAAAAATGCTTTGTTCATGAAGCCCTGGGATAAAATCTTATCTCCATCTGATCGAAGAGAGTTATTGGATTATGCTGATAGACATGTTGCTGAGAAATATCTTAGTCTTACTTTGATAAAACAAATCCAGTTGTCTCCATGTAAACTGCATATCATGGAAAGATGGGAGCGTTCAGATTTCAGAGGTTTTTCCGAAGCCCAGGAAAAACTAAGAAGATGCAGAGAACTTTGGGTGGATTGCAATGAGGAACAAGAAGGTCCGGTTTGGTACATTGACATTGGTGAAGGTAATTTAACCTGGACTAGCTACAACCTTATTTTGCAATTCTGTCATGAGGAAAAGTCCATTGTAATATGTGCAGACCCTGTCAATATGAGAAACAAGTCCTGGTCTGGGTGGACTGATATTCTTTTGGATAAGTTATGTCCAAGAACAGATTAGACAAATCGGCGAGCAAAATTTATACTCCATATGCAAGCCGATATGCAGGTGATGGACCAAAATAATCTCTGGTTCAAATTTCTATTAAGACATCATGGTGGCCGGTACACCAAGTTAGATCACACTATGCACGTTACCCAAAAATAAATCAAGCGTGACTACAAGGGTAACCGTAATGATACAAAGGTCCATAGGCGAACCCTCCCATTGGATTTCAGGGTTGAATCCATGTTTGAGAGCAAGTTCATTGGCGAAGAAAATGAAGTCTTGCACGGCTCTGACATTGAGAAGTGTTTCAATACCTGGCTGTATCGTCCTCTGATTTTTTCAAACCAAAGTCCTGTACCAAATGACTCCCAAGACGTGCACGCCCTGGTGGAAGCACGAGAATTAGAAGAATATCTACAGGAAAATGACTTTGATTTCCCATGTGGCGGACAGCCGGTCGGATCGCCGGGAAATCCTTATTTGTTTTGTGTTTGCCGCTCAGGAAACGATTGATGTACATAGTTGTCATTCTGTATTTTACTTTATGTCAAATAATGGAAGCCGTAGTGGGCCGGGTAACAATAGCTCCACTGTGTAATTTGCCGAGATTCTGTCCCCTGAATAGTTTTTCTTTAAGTCGGTCTCAGTCCTTTGTGGGCCATGTCTATCGGCCATGATGTTTGTCCGGTCTCCGGGTCCCCTTATGGCGCTGCCTCCTATGGGACGAGATAATAGTGGTGTGTCCCACCACTACCCCAGATTCCCTCTCTTTTCACCCAATGGTTCCTATTTCTTGCAACCTGTAAACCGGCTAGAGTGCTATAAAAGGAAGGCCTCAGTCCTCATTTCATTCATTTGAGTCGAGTGCATCGAGCTAGTAGTTTTCTCTGCAACTTAGAGTCTAAAGCCGAGTGATCCAGTAGTTGGATCTCTGCAAGTCATAGGAGTCCTGTCCAGAGCCAAGGTATTATGCTCTGCTGGTTTCCAAAAGGTATAAGACAACATCAGAAAGCCGAGGTTTGCCTATGTAAGAAATGTGTCTGTAAAGTGTTAGTGGGCATATCTCAGGATCCCCAGGTAGCCTCTGAGTAAGTTCATCGCTCTGCAAAGTTCTGAAAAGTAAACGGACCTGAGACATTGTTCCTAGGCACTAAGTTTGTGTTTGTAGTGATGAGCTTCTCCCTCCGAATCCGATCTATAGGAGTCTGTATGCCATGCTGCCAATAATAAAACCAATTGAATGCCGTGGAATTGTTGTTTGAATCGCTAAAGATAGATCCTGGATCTACATGGGCAATCAAAGTCATTGTCTTGTAGATATTCTTCTAATTCTCGTGCTTCCAGTAGGGCGTCCACGTCTTGGGAGTCATCTGGTACAGGACTTCGGTATGAAAAACCCTATCGTAAGTCCAAATACAAAGCCAAGCGCTATGTTAAAGGAAGGACATAAAAGGGTAAGAAAAATGTTTGTTTCATTTGTGGTAAATCAGACCATTGGGCTCCTAAATGTCCGGAAAGAAAATATAGACCCTGTCTTGCTGCTTTATGTCAAGGATTGGATCCCGCATCGTGGGATTTACTTGAAGTATCTGTACATTCTCCTGCTCCTTCCGGCGAAGTGGTCTACCTTCCCCATGATGATTATTCTTCTGATTCCAGTTCCGATTCTGAACCTCCTGCTTTAGCTAAATTTGCTCCTGACTCTTCCTCCTCCTCTTCCTCTGAGTCTGATCCAGATGCAAATTTAGGGGGGTGTAGCCTGCCCGAGTTTGATTTCTCTTTGTATATGTTTTCCCGCTCTTCTTCAAAATCCTCTTCACACTACCATTTGGAAAAGCAATTAGCTGATTTAGACCTTCATCTTTCCCTTATTCATGTCTATTGCCATTTTGAGAGAACTGAACTTAGAACAAAAAAAGCTAGGCTTCAGTAACAACTAGAAAAACTGAAGTCAGACACAGATAAAGGAAAAGAAAAATTCCAGTCTCTTTCTGTGAGTTACAACCCTGCTGAATTCTATAAAGAATACCATGATGACCATGAAGATAGACAGTCTCATAGGAAAGATAAAGAAATTTTTTTGAGACTACAGCTAAAAGAAAAACAGGATCAAGTTAAGCTCCTTGTCAAAGAAATTGAAAACATCAAAAGTATGATTTCTGTTTTGGTCACTGAAAGAGATCAATCTTCTGATGAAGAATTATCCAAACAGATAGAAAGACCTTGTTTCAATCCTAATCATAAAGAAGAGTCTCCTACATCCAATCCTCCATAGTCACCTCAATCTCAAGTCCCGAGTCTTTTGGGTGCCTTGTCTGGTCCCAAGTTATTTGTGTCCTTACAGTTTTGTCCTCCAGAATTCAAATATTATTCTGTACATTGTTTAATTGATTCTGGTTGTCAGTTTAACCTTGCTAAAGGAAATGCAATACCTCAGTTTTACTGGGAAAAGAGTCGTGAGTTTGGGTCAGCTATTGAAGGTTGTCCAATATCTTTGTCTGGTAAAGTAAAGGAATTCCCAGTACAAATCTCAGGTGTTTTGAGTAATTTGTCTCTTTTTAGATTAGATGTGTTGAAAGAAGACTGTGTCTTAGGTTCTGAGTTCCTTCAGAAAGTAAGTCCGTTTTCTATTGATACTAGTAAAATGGTATTCTCCTGTACAGTTGAAGGTCGGTCTGTCTCTATTCCTTTAAGTTTTAGTCCTGTCAATAAATGTAAGTCTCTTCCTGTACAGTCAGTTGAGTCAGCCAATTTAGTCAAGTCTGTTGATTTAAATAAGATGGATCGATGCATAGCATATGCAGAGATTCATGGTGAGAAATCTCTGGCTGAAATCAAAGAGAAGCTTGTAAAAAAATGTTCCTCTAAAAGTCTGAATGCCTTTTGGACTAGAGAAAAATATTTTGTCTCTTTGTCGTTTGATCCCATGCAGGAGATCAAACCCATGAAAGCATCAGCCCGTGTGATGAGTCCCTTAGAAAGGGAATTTGTTCTAAAGAAATTCAAGAGTTTCTACAGAAAGGTTTGATTGAGCCCTCCAAGAATCCTTGGGCTTGTAGAGCGTTTGTGGTAAACAAGCACTCTGAGCAAGAAAGAGGTAAGCCTCAACTGGTTGTGAATTACAAGCCTCTTAATGTTGTTCTGCAGAAAGTAAGATATCCTCTACCGGATAAAGCAAGTTTGCTACAGAAGATTACTGGCTGCACTATATTTAGCAAATTTGATCTTAAATCTGGTTTTTACCAAATTGGCATTGAAGCGAAAGATCGTTTCAAAACTGCCTTTGTGGTCCCGCATGGCCAATATCAATGGAAAGTCATGCCCTTCGGTGTGAACAATGCTCCATCTGAATTCCAGAAACGGATGGAAGACATATTTAGAGACATTCCATGGTTGGTTGTGTTTATATATGACATTCTAATAGCTTCCAGGAACCTGCAAGATCACCTCAAGCATCTTCAAAAATTCTATGATCTTGTGTTTGAACATGGATTAGTTTTGTCTGAGTCTAAAATGGAAATTGGTAAAACTAAGATGGATTTTCTTGGTTTCCACATAAAGAAAGGTCAGGTTGTGCTGCAAAAACATGTGTTATCCTCTTTTGAGCATTTTCCTGATAAGATCTTAGATAAAACCCAGCTTCAAAGGTTTCTTAGTAGTCTGAATTATATCAGACCATTCTATCGTGGTCAGGCAATAGACATTCATTGTCTACAGCAAAGATTCAAGAAAAACCCTTTTGCATGGTCAAAAGAAATGACTTTGGCAGTACAAAAAATAAAGACCAAAGTAAAAGAACTACCAGCCCTTCATCTGCCACAAGGTACTGGTAAGATGATTATTGAGACTAATGCATCATCCAGCACTTGGGGTGGTGTTCTGCTTGAAGAAATAGATGGCAGAGAAAATATATGTGCTTATAGATCTGGTTCGTTCAAAGCAGCCGAATTAAACAATCCTAGTAGCCACAAGGAGATCATTGCTGTTAAGAAAAGAGTCGAACATTTTATTTTGTTCCTGAAACCTGTTAGATTCACTATTAGAACAGATTTAAAGATAATGCCTGGAATCTTTAAAAATGAAAATTTAATCGCAGAAAATAACAACAGGATACCTAAATGGTTTATCTAGCTTTCTAACTTTGACTATGATATTGTTTATAAGCCAGGTTATCTTAATTGTTTAGATGACATGCTGACATGTGAAGTTTTGTAGAAAAAAGAAGCTGTCAGTTTAAACATGTTTTTTGTTGTATCGAGCTCTGCAGCTCTGAAAGATGATAAGGGAAAAGCCCCAGCTCTAGCAGAAGGAACTGAACTTGATTATGTTAGGTTCGAGCCCAGAAATGCTTTATTAATGAAGCCCTGGGATGAAAGCTTATCTCCATCTCATCGAAGAGAGTTACTGGATTATGCTGATAGACATGCTGCTGAGAAATATCTCAGTCTTACTTTGATAAAACAAATCCAGTCGTCTCCATGTAAACTGCATATCATGGAAAGATGGGAGCGTTAAGCTTTCAGAGGTTTTTTCCAAGCCCAGGAAAAACTAAGAAGATGCAGAGAACTTTGGGTGGATTGCAATGAGGAACAAGAAAGTCTGGTTTGGTACGTTGACATTGGTGAAGGTAATTTAACCTGGACTAGCTACAACCTTATTTTGCAATTCTGTCGTGAGGAAAAGTCCATTGTAATATGTGCAGACCTTGGTAATATGAGAAACAAGTCCTGGTCTGGGTGGACTGAAATTCTTTTGGATAAGTTCTGTTCAAGAACAGATTGGACAAATCGGAAAGCAAACTTTATACTCCATATGCAAGTCGATATGCAGGTGGCGGACCAGAATAACCTCTGGTTCAAATTTCTGTTAAGACATCATGGTGGCCGGTACACCAAGTTAGAGTAAACTGTGCACGTTACCCAAAAATACATCAAGCGGGACTACAAGGGTAACCGTATTGATACAAAGGTCCATAGGCGAACCCTCCCATTGGATTTCAGGGTTGAATCCATGTTTGAGAGCGAGTACATTAGCGAAGAAAATGAAGTCTTGTGCGGCTCTGACATTGAGAAGTGTTTCAGTACCTGGCTGTATCGTCATCCGGTTTTTTCAGACCAAAGTCCTATACCAAATGACTCCCAAGACATGGACGCCCTACTGGAAGCATGAGAATTAGAAGAATATCTACAGGACAATGACTTTGATTGCCCATGTGGCGGAAAGCCGGGCGGACTGCCGGGAAATCCTTATTTGTTTTGTGTTTTCTGCTCAGGCGACGACTGATGTACACAGTTGTCATTCTATATTTTACTTTATGTCAAATAATGGAATCCGTAGTGGGCCGGGTAACAGTAGCTCCACTGTGTAATTTGTCAGGATTCTGTCCCCTTAATAGTTTTGCTTTAAGTCGGTCTCAGTCCTTTGTGTGCCATGTCTATCGGCCATGATGTTTGTCCAGTCTCCAGGTCCCCTTATGGCGCTGCCTCCTACAGGACGAGATAATAGTGGTGTGTCCCACCACTACCCCGGATTCCCTGCCTTTTCACCGAATGGTGCCTGTTTCTTGCAACCTGTAAAACGGCTAGAGAGCTATAAAAGGAAGGCCTCAGTCCTCATTTCATTCATTCGAGTCGAGTGCATCGAGCTAGTAGTTTGCACTGCAACTTAGAGTCTAGAGCCAAGCGATCCAGTAGTTGGAGCTCTGCGGGTCATAGGAGTCCTGTCCAGATCCAAGGTATTATGCTCTGCTGGTTTTCGAAAGGTATAACATAGCATCAGAAAGTCGAGGTTCGCCTCTGTAAGAAATGTGTCTGTAAAGTGTTAGTGGGCATATCTCAGGATCCCCAGGTAGCCTCTGAGTAAGTGCATCGCTCTACGAAGTTCTGAAAAGTAAACGGGCCTGAGACATTGTGCCTAGGAACTGAGTTTGTGTTTGTAGTAATGAGCTCCAAAAATGCTACCCCAATTACATTCAATTAGACTGGCATTAATTATCCTCAATCTTGGGAAATGAAATATACAGAGCTTAGAAATCAAGAAAGAGTTGCAGCTTCCTTCAACTCCCAGCCTTTGATTTTTGATGAAGCATCCAGCTCCTTCCGTGTTCCCAATGAACAGCCAACCCAAAGGTTTGGTCCTCCACTGATTAAATCTGCCTCCATCACTTCCTATAACAATGCCAGATTACAAGCTTTGTCAAATCAAGTTAGCAATGCTAATGAATCCCCAGATTACATCAGATTTCTGCAGACACCAGTGTGGTGGAAAGAGAGAAATCCAAAAATGCTACCCCAATTACATTCAATTGGACTGGCATTAATTATCCTCAGTCTTGGGAAATGAAATATACAGAGCTTAGAAATCAAGAAAGAGTTGCAGCTTCCTTCAACTTCCAGCCTTTGATTTTTGATGAAGCATCCAGCTCCTTCCGTGTTCGCAATGAACAACCAACCCAAAGGTTTGGTCCTCCACTGATTAAATCTGCCTCCATCTCTTCCTATAAAAATGCCAGATTACAAGCTTTGTCAAATCAAGTTAGCAAAGCTAATGAATCCCCTTCTTCTTCTGTAAATACCTATCCCTCTGATGTTTCAGTAGATGTAGAACATAAAGGTCAGCATGCTACCTGTCAGGCATGCCAAAAATCAAGCAAAAATTGATCCACCAACAAAAACAGAAACAGCAGGAACTGCCTTCCCTAAGTATGTTTTCAGTCTTACCTTCATTCGGAATGATTTCTTTGCCAAGAGAAGGTTCAGGTTTGGAAGTTGTTATTACTGGCCAAAGATCACCTATCCCTAGTAGGAATTTTCCTAAGTCGGGTTTTAGGCAATATTCACTTGATGGCCAAACCAAAAGAGAATTCATGCCCTGTAAGTCTTCCAGCCAAGATCAAACTGTTTCTGATGAGATTAAGCTTGCAAATTGGGGTAATTTGCAACAAATACATTTTGCACGAAATCTCGATGATATGGCTCGAGATATCCTGGTTCTAAAAATTCAATGTGCAAAGCAAAGGGAGAATATCAATAAAGTGGAAACAAAATTAGAATTGTTAGATCATCTATTACATGATTCCACAGAAATCAAGCTTGCAATCAGTGAAGCTTCTCAAAAGCTTGAGAGAAGACTTCGTGTTTTAGAAGATCTCTATCACAAAACAGATAATCTCCAAAAGAAGCATTATGTGGTTCCGGACCGTGTGTTTAAACTAGCCACTAAAGGTCACACCAAAAGTCAGTCTTTAGGACAATTCAGTGTTCAAATTGAGGAAGACAAACCTGAATGGGACTTTGGAGAAAGTGATGCGATCCAAGATGAAATTGAAGAATGGATCTTTGAGTTTAAAGGTTTTAAGCCTGTATTAGATCCAAAGTATTTGGTCAATTTAAATGCTTTAGATGTTGAGTATTCCAACACTAGAAGACTTCCTCCTGTCTGCTTTGACACCCATATGTCAGATGCTACTGCTACTGCAAGTACTCCTGCCAAATTTTTCCACTTTCGTATTAATTCCATGAATGAACTATTGTCCCAGATGCCTGAGAAACCTGTGCTCAATATCTAGTGTCAATCTAGAGAGGACATTAGAAATGCTATACAAATGCTGGCACAATGGATTCTTTATAAAAAGCAACAGGACAATAACCTTACCGGTCAGATGTTGGGTACTCAGTTAGTTGCAGGCTTTTCAGGCCTTGCATATGAATGGTGGCGATGGCTGCCACAACAAACCCGCAATGAAATGCTTGCTGCTGATGATGCGGATGAACAAATTCTAATGCCCTTGGTAGGGAATTATATTGTCCTGAAGATGGTGAAGATTATGATGATCTTGCTTTGCTCTTTATGTCTGCTAGGTTATGAGATCTCAGTAAGAGCGAGGAATATTTTTGTTATATGCAAAAGCTTCTGATTTCTTCTGGTAAATTTGGAAATCCTGCTTATCTGAAGCACTATCTCAGAAGCTATCCAGGACATGTTTCTGATGCAGTAGAACAAGCTCTTAAAGATAAAAATGTAGAGTTGAGAACTCTTTCACTTGCCCAGTTACATGCCCACATAATGGAAACATGGCAAGAACACTGCCTAGAAAAATGGGTAAGTAAAGATTTCAAGAGCCACCAGCAAATGTATTCTGCGTCTTTTTGTAAAGATGTTGCTGGTATGCCTAATTGGGGGTGCGGTGCACACAACAGAGGACACTTTGGTCTATATTCTTACAAATGCAAGAAAAAGAAAAAAGGTTTTTATACATTTGAGCCTAGATATAATCCTGATAAACCCTATCACCATAAGTCCAAGCACAAGCACACGTATAAACATCAGTATGAAAAACCCTATCGTAAGTCCAAATACAAAGACAAGCGCTATGTTAAAAGAAGGACAGAAAAGGGTAAGAAAAATGTTTGTTTCGTTTGTGGTAAATCATACCATTGGGCTGCTAAATGTCCAGAAAGAAAATCTAGACCCCGTCTTGTTGCTTTATGTCAAGGATTGGATCCCGCATGGTGGGATTTACTTGAAGTATCTGTACATTCTCCTGCTCCTTCCGGCGAAGTGGTCTACCTTCCCCATGATGATTATTCTTCTGATTCCAGTTCCGATTCTGAACCTCCTACTTTAGCTAAATTTGCTCCTGACTCTTCCTCCTCCTCTTCCTCTTCCTCTGATCCAGATGCAAATTTAGGGGGGTGTAGCCTGCCCGAGTTTGATTTCTCTTTGTATATGTTTTCCCGCTCTTCTTCCAAATCCTCTTCATGCTACCATTTGGAAAAGCAATTAGTTGATTTAGACGTTCAACTTTCCCTTATTCCTATCTATCGCCATTTTGAGAGAACTGAACTTAGAACAAAAAAAGCCAGGCTTCAGCAACAACTAGAAAAACTGAAGTCAGATACAGATAAAGGAAAAGAAAAATTCCAGACTCTGTCTGTCAGTTACAACCCTGCTGAATTCTATAAAGAATACCCTGACGGCCATGAAGATAGATAGTCTCATAGGAAAGATAAAGAAAAACTTTTGAGACTACAGCTAAAAGAAAAATAGGATAAACTTAAGCTCCTTGTCAAAGAAATTGAAAACATCAAAAGTATGATTTCTGTTTTGGTCACTAAAAGAGATCAATCTTCTGATGAAGAATTATCCAAACAGATAGAAAGAGCTTGTTTCAATCCTGATCATAAAGAAGAGTCTCCTACATCCACTCCTCCACAGTCACCTCAATCTCAAGTCCCGAGTCTTTTGGGTGCCTTGTTTGGTCCCAAGTTATTTGTGTCCTTATAGTTTTGTCCTCCAGAATTCAAATCTTATTCTGTACATTGTTTAATTGATTCTGGTTGTCATTTTAACCTTGCTAAAGGAAATGCAATACCTCAGTTTTACTGGGAAAAGAGTCATGAGTTTGGGTCAGCTATTGAAGGTTCTCCAGTATCTTTGTCTAGTAAAGTAAAGGAATTCCCAGTACAAATCTAAGGTGTTTTGAGTAGTTTGTCTCTTTTTAGATTAGATGTGTTGATAGAAGACCGTGTCTTAGGTTCTAAGTTCCTTCAGAAAGTAAGTCCGTTTTCTATTGATACTAGTAAAATGGTATTCTCCTGTACAGTTGCAGGTCGGCCTGTCTCTATTCCTTTAATTTTTAGTCCTGTCAATAAATGTAAGTCTCTTCCTGTACAGTCAGTTGAGTCAGTCAATTCTGTTGATTTAAATAAGATGGATCGATGCATAGCATATGCAGAGATTCATGGTGAGAAAGCTCTGGCTGAAATCAAAGAGAAGCTTGTAAAAAATTGTTGCTCTGAGAGTTCGAATGCCTTTTGGACTAGAGAAAAACATTTTGTCTCTTTGTCATTTGATCCCATGCAGGAGATCAAACCCATGAAAGCATCATCCCGTGTGATGAGTCCCTCAGAAAGGAAATTTTGTTCTAAAGAAATTCAAGAGTTGCTGTAGAAAGGTTTGATTGAGTCCTCCAAGAGTCCTTGGGCTTGTAGAGCGTTTGTGTTAAACAAGCACTCTGAGCAAAAAAGAGGTAAGCCTTGACTAGTTGTGAATTACTAGCCTCTTAATGTTGTTCTGCAGAAAGTAAGATATCCTCTGCCGGATAAAGCAAGTTTGCTACAGAAGATTACTGGCTGCACTATATTTAGCAAATTTGATCTTAAATCTGGTTTTTACCAAATTGGCATTGAAGCGAAAGATCGTTTCAAAACTGCCTTTGTGGTCCCGCATGGCCAATATCAATGGAAAGTCATGCCCTTCGGTGTGAACAATGCTCCATCTGAATTCCAGAAATGGATAGAAGACATATTTAGAGACATTCCATGGTTGGTTTTGTTTATAGATGGCATTCTAATAGCTTCCAGGAACCTACAAGATCACCTCATGTTCAATATTGTAACTTCAAAGAATATTATATTTGTACTTTATTATTCCGGAGATGCTTCATCCCTCCGAGGTAACCCTATTATGTATCCGGAGATGTTTATTCCTCCGAGGGTTAGTATTAACTAGGGTTATTAGACCCACCATGTGTGGGTCGGCCCTGTAGTTATGTTTTAGGGGTTATTAGACTTCTCCAGGTGAGGTCGGCCCCAACAGGTCTTTTAGTCAGTTGAGAATCAAGTATAAATAGAGGAGGTGAACTCCTCATTAGATCATTCACTCACTTGTGGAAGAGTGCGCACTAGTTGAGGAGATCTGCTAAGGAGACTTAGAAGGAAGGAGCACATCTTGTATTTTGGTTGATCATCTTATTGAGGAAAGCTTTACTGGGTTTTCTACCCCATGAGGGTTTCCCAGGATATATAGTGTGTTTATCTTGTGATTGTGTTTCTATCAGAGATCTTGCTTGTCTATTTGGTTTAAATTCTACATGGTATCAGAGCTAGACTGAATAGGACATCTTTCACAAGGTAAGATTCTCTCTCTCTCTCTCTTTGGTGAAGTTAGGGTTTCAGCCCAAAGTTGGTATTATTGATTTTTGGTTGCATGGCTGGATAGCCCTCCTCAATACCTTTCTTTTAAGCTCTAGATCGAACTTTTTGGTTGGGTAGAACTCCGGGAATTGCAAACCCTAATTCTACCAAAAGTGCGATACGTCAGATTTTGGTTTCAGAAAAAAGTTGGAATTTTTTATTTCTGATTGCATGGCTGGATAGCCCTTATCAAGAGCATTCTTTTAAGCTATAGATCGAACTTTTTGGTTAAGTAGAACTCCGGGAATTGCAAACCCTAATTCTACCAAAAGTGCGATAAAATTCTGTTTCAGTTTCCGGAAAAGTGAAAAATAACTTTCCAAGTAAGTCTACTCTGTCTCTTGGACTCCCCCAAGAGAAGATGGCTCCAAATACTAAGCTTGAAGACAAGCTAGAAGGCATAGAGAATTTCCGGGCATGGAAATACAGAATTGGTCTCATTCTTGAAGAGAATGACCTTGCTCATTATATCAAGGAGGAAGTTGCAGAACCAGAAGAAGATGAAGCCAAGGAAAACTTGGATTTACTTTCTAAAAGGTAAGAATGAAGTCTTTGGAAAGTTCAAAGATTTCAAGGCTCTAATAGAGAATCTCACAGAAAAGAAAATCAAGATTCTCAGAACAGATAATGGTGGAGAATATACTTCAAAATAGTTTGAAGAATTTTGTAGAGAAGCTGGAATCAAGAGAGAACTAACCACTCCCTACAATCCCCAACAAAATGGGGTTGCAGAAAGGAAAAATAGAACCATCATGGAAGCTGTGAAGACTATGATACATGACCAGGATCTTCCCATGTATCTATGGGATGAAGCAGCCAAGACAGCAGTTTATGTGCAAAATAGATTATCTCACAGTGCTCTTGAATTCAAAACTCCAGAAGAAGTGTTTACAGGTAAGAAGCCTGAGGTAAGTCATCTTAAAATATTTGGGTGTCCTGTGTACATCCACATTCCAAAAGAAAAGAGAACCAAGTTGGATCCCTCAGGAAAGAAGGGAATGTTTGTTGGTTATTGTGAAACTTCCAAAGCCTTCAGAATCTACATACCAGGTTTTCATCATATAGAAATAAGTAGAGATGTAACCTTTGATGAGGAAGCAGCTCTCAAGAAATCCAGGAAGTGTCAACTTGAAGAATTTTATGAAGAAGATTCATCTCCCAGAATCTCAGAGACTGTTCATGTCCCTGAAAAGGATACACCAGAGGATCATGACATGCTGGAACCACAAGAACCTCCTGTAGCAGAATTATCTAGGAAAAGAAGACCAGCATGGGCTAGAGATATCATTCAAGGAGCTGAAAGATATGGTGCTCCCGAAGGTTCCACTAGAGAAAGGAAGAAACCAAAACTAGTGACCAACTATATGGCTTTGATGTGTGATCTTGTGGATCAACTACCTACCAGCTATGAAGAGGCAGCTCAAAAGAAAGAATGGGTAAAAGCAATGACAGAAGAATATCAGTCAATAATGAAAAATGATGTTTGGGATATAGTTCCCAAACCAAAAGATAAAAGTGTGGTTTCCTCCAAATGGATTTTTAAGATAAAGCATGCTGCAGATGGTAGCATTGAAAAGTACAAGGCAAGATTTGTAGCCAGAGGATTCTCTCAGAAGGAGGGAATTGACTATGAAGAAACTTTTGCACCTGTTGCTAGGTATACTTCAATTAGAACTATCATGGCACTTGCATCCATGATGAAATGGAAATTGCATCAAATGGATGTTAAGACAGCTTTTCTGAATGGTGTAATTGAAGAAGAAGTATATATAGAACAACCTCAAGGTTTTGAGGTCAAAGACGGAAGGACCCATGTATGCAAACTAAAAAAGGCACTATATGGCTTGAAGCAAGCTCCTAGAGCTTGGTACGGAAGAATTGACAGTTTCTTATTAAGCATGGGCTTTACCAAAAGTAAAGCTGACCCCAATCTCTATCTTAAAGTAATGAATGATGAACCTGTTATATTGCTATTATATGTAGATGATCTATTTCTAACAGGAAATGAGAAACAAATCATTGAAAGCAAGAAGAAGCTTTCTTCAGAATTCAAGATGAAAGATCTCGGACTAATGCACTACTTCTTAGGCCTAGAAGTGTGGCAAGAGCCAAAAGGGATCTTTCTAAATCAAGGTAAGTATACTGTGGAGATCCTCAAAAGATTTGATATGTTGGAGTGTAAAGCTATGGCCACTCCCATGGACTCCAACTTAAAACTGCTAGCTAATGATTCGTCAGAATTAGTGGACATAACCCTATATAGACAAATCATTGGATCATTGATGTACTTGACAAATACTAGGCCTGATATATGCTTTGCTGTAAATACTCTCAGTCAGTTTCAAGTAGAACCTAGAAAGGTTCACCTCATAGCTGCAAAGCATATCATGAGGTACCTAAAAGGTACAGTGGACTTTGGCCTCTACTATCTTGGAGACAATGAACTCAAGTTGCATGGTTTCTCAGATTCTGATTGGGCAGGTAGTGTCTCAGACAGAAAAAGTACTTCAGGTGGATGTTATGGTCTTGGATCTGCCATGATCTCCTGGTTCAGCAAGAAACAATCTAGTGTGGCCCTCAGTACCGCTGAAGCAGAATATATAGCTGCTTGCTCTGCCAGCTGTGAAGCGGTGTGGCTTCGGAAACTCTTATCTGGAATCTTTGACTTAGAAATGGATCCCACTGTGATTATGTGTGATAATCAAAGCTGCATTAAGATGACTGAAAATCCTGTGTTCCATGATAAGTCAAAACACATTGAGATCCGTTACTTCTATATACGAGACATGGTGCAGAGAGGAGCCATCAAGCTCGAGTATATAAGCACTGAGAATCAGGTTGCTGATATCTTGACTAAACCTCTGTCTCGAGTGAAGTTTGAGTACTTTCGAGACAAGCTTGGTTTAGTCCAGAAGGACCTTCCTCGAAAGGGGGAGTAGTATAGTATTACTATCGTTTACTTTCTGTTTTGATAGCTACTTAGATTTAGAACTCTTACATATCATTTATGCTAGATGTATACATAATTTGATGATGTGATGTGTACATGTTTTGTTTAGTGATGTATACATGTTTTGATGTACACATGTTTTGATGTGATGTGTACATGTTTTGTTTAGTGATGTATACATGTTTTGATGTACACATGTTTTGATGTGATGTGTATATGCTTTGATTAGTGATGTATACATGTTTTTATGTACACACGTTTTGATGTGATTAGTGATGTATACATGATTTGATGATTTGATGTGATGTGTACATGTTTTGATTAGTGATGTATACATGTTTTGATGTACATATGTTTTGATGTGATGTGCACATGTTTTGATATGATGTATACATGATTTGATGTACACATGTTTTGATGAGATGTATACATGGTTTGATATGATACATGATTGTACCTGTATGGATAAGAATACAGTTGAGGGGATTGGATCATCCCTGGACTTTCAAGTCCTAAAGAGAGCCGTAGACGTAAGGTCTCCGAGAATGAAGTCCTTAGTGGACAGTTGAGGGGATTGGATCATCCCTGGACTTTCAAGTCCTAAAGAGAGCCGTAGACGTAAGGTCTTCGAGAATGAAGTCCTTAGTGGACAGTTGAGGGGATTGGATCATCCCTGGACTTTCAGTCCTAAAGAGAACCGTAGACGTAAGGTCTCCGAGAATGAAGTCCTTAGTGGACAGTTGAGGGGATTGGATCATCCCTGGACTTTCAGTCCTAAAGAGAGCCGTAGACGTAAGGTCTCCGAGAATGAAGTCCTTGATGGACTTGAGGGGATTGGATCATCCCTGGACTGTCAGTCCTAAGGAGAGCCGTAGACTTGAGGTCTCCGAGAATGAAGTCCTTGATGGACTTGAGGGGATTGGATCATCCCTGGACTGTCAGTCCTAAAGAGAGCCGTAGACGTGAGGTCTTCGAGAATGAAATCAGTGGATTAAATCATCCTTGGATAGTAAATCCAGTAATTCCGAAAGGAAGGATAGTCCTAAATGAATTGAGTGGATTAAATCATCCTTGGACAGTAAATCCAGTAATTCCGAAAGGAAGGATAGTCCTAAATGAATTGTGGTTGGATTAAATCATCCTTGGACAGTAAATCCAGTAATTCCGAAAGGAAGGATAGTCCTAAATGAATTGTGGTTGGATTAAATCATCCTTGGACAGTAAATCCAATAATTCCGAAAGGAAGGATAGTCCTAAATGAATTGAGTGGATTAAATCATCCTTGGACAGTAAATCCAGTAATTCCGAAAGAAAGGATAGTCCTAAATGAATTGTGTTTGGATTAATCATCCTTAGACAGTAAATCCAGGAAGGATAGTCTTAAATGAGATTGTGATTGGATTAATCATCCTTAGACAGCAAATCGAGGAGGGATAGTCTTAAATACGATTGTGATTGGATTAATCATCCTTAGACAGCAAATCCAGGAGGGATAGTCTTAAATGAGATTGTGATTGGACTAATCATCCTTAGACAGCAAATCCAGGAGGGATAGTCTTAAATATGATTGTAGTTGGACTAATCATCCTTCGACAGTAAATCCAGTAATTCCGAAAGGAAGGATAGTCTTAAATATGATTATGATGAGATTGATCCAGTAATTCCGAAAGGAAGGTTCATGACGATGCTGCTGATCGTGTGATGACGATGTTGCTGATCGTGTGATGACGATACTGCTGATCGTGTGATGACGATGCTGCTGGTCGTGTGATGACGATGCTGCTGATCGTGTGATGACGATACTGCTGATCGTGTGATGACGATGCTGCTGATCGTGTGATGACGATACTGCTGATCGTGTGATGACGATACTGCTGATCGTGTGATGACGATGCTGCTGATCGTGTGATGACGATGCTGCTGATCGTGTGATGACGATGCTGCTGATCGTGTGATGACGATGCTGCTGATCGTGTGATGACGATGCTGCTGATCGTGTGATGACGATACTGCTGATCGAGTGATGACGACGCTACTGATCGTGATGTTGATGTTGATGTTGATAGTGATGTACCAGTAACTGCTTGAGTTACTGATGAAGACAATTTGAAAAAAGCTTCCGATGATTTATAGATGTATCATGTGTAGTGACTCCTTGCTCCTGCAGATGCTGTTATAATATCCTTCTCGTTAAGGGGGAGTGTTAAATATTGTAACTTCAAAGAATATTATATTTGTACTTTATTATTTTGGAGATGCTTCATCCCTCCGAGGTAACCCTATTATGTATCCGGAGATGTTTATTCCTCCGAGGGTTAGTATTAACTAGGGTTATTAGACCCACCATGTGTGGGTCGGCCCTGTAGTTATGTTTTAGGGGTTATTAGACTTCTCCAGGTGAGGTCGGCCCCAACAGGTCTTTTAGTCAGTTGAGAATCAAGTATAAATAGAGGAGGTGAACTCCTCATTAGATCATTCACTCACTTGTGGAAGAGTGCGCACTAGTTGAGGAGATCTGCTAAGGAGACTTAGAAGGAAGGAGCACATCTTGTATTTTGGTTGATCATCTTATTGAGGAAAGATTTACTGGGTTTTCTACCCCATGAGGGTTTCCCAGGATATATAGTGTGTTTATCTTGTGATTGTGTTTCTATCAGAGATCTTGCTTGTCTATTTGGTTTAAATTCTACACCTCAAGCATCTTCAGAAATTCTATGATCTTGTGTTTAAACATGGATTAGTTTTGTCTGAGTCTAAAATGGAGATTGGTAAAACTGAGATGGATTTTCTTGGTTTCCACATAAAGAAAGGCCAGGTTGTGCTGCAAAAACATGTGTTATCCTCTTTTGAGAATTTTCTTGATAAGATCTTAGATAAAACCCAGCTTCAAAGGTTTCTTGCTAGTATGAATTAAATCAGACCATTCTATCGTGGTCAGGCAACATACATTCATTGTCTATAGCAAAGATTGAAGAAAAAACCTGTTGCATGGTTAGAAGAAATGACTTTGGTAGTGCAAAAAATAAAGGCCAAATTAAAAGAACTACCAGCCCTTCATCTGCCACAAGGTACTGGTAAGCTGATTATTGAGACTGATGCATCATCCAGCAGTTGGGGTGGTGTTCTGCTTGAAGAAATAGATGGCAGAGAAAATATATGTGCTTATGGATCTGGTTCGTTCAAAGCAGCCGAATTAAACTATCCCAGCAGCCACAAGGAGATCCTTGTTGTTAAGAAAACAGTGTAGAATTTATTTTGTTTTCCTGAAACCTGTTAGATTGACTATTAGAATGGATTTAAAGATAATTCCTGGAATCTTTAATAATGAAAATTTAATGGCAAAAAATAACAGCAGGATACTGAAATGGTTTATCTGGCTTTCTAACTTTGACTATGATATTGTTTATAAGCCAGGTTATCTTAATTGTTTGGCTGACATGCTGACACGTGAAGGTTTACAACAAAAAGAAGCTGTCAGTTTAAACATGTTTTCTGTTGGATCAAGCTCTGCAGCTCAGAAAGATGATAAGGGCAAAGCCCCAGCTCCAGCAGAAGGAACTGAACCTGATTATGTTAGGTTCGAACCCAGAAATGATTTGTTCATGAAGCCTGGGATGAAAGCTTATCTCCATCTGAGCGAAGAGAGTTACTGGATTATGCTGATAGACATGCTGCTGAGAAATATCTCAGTCTTACTTTGATAAAACAAATCCAGTCGTCTCCATGTAAACTGCATATCATGGAAAGATGGGAGCATTCAGCTTTCAAAGGTTTTTCCCAAGCCCAGGAAAAACTAAGAAGATGTCAAGAACTTTGGGTGGATTGCAATGAGGAACAAGAAGGTCCGGTTTGGTACGTTGACATTGGTGAAGGTAATTTAACTTGGACTAGCTACAACCTTATTTTGCAATTCTGTTGTGAGGAAAAGTCCATTGTAATATGTGCAGACCCTAGTAATATGAGAAACAAGTCCTGGTTTGGGTGGACTGAAATTCTTTTGGATAAGTTCTGTCCAAGAACAGATTGGACAAATCGGCGAGCAAACTTTATACTCCATATGCAAGCCGATATGCAGGTGGCAGGCTAGAATAACCTCTGGTTCAAATTTCTGTTAAGATATCATGGTGGCCGGTACACCAAGTTAGAGCACACTGTGCACGTTACCCAAAAATACATCAAGCATGACTACAAGGGTAACCGTATTGATACAAAGGTCCATAGGCGAACCCTCCCATTGGATTTCAGGGTTGAATCCATGTTTGAGAGCGAGTTCATTGGCGAAGAAAGTGAAGTCTTGCATGGCTCTGACATTGACAAGTGTTTCAGTACCTGGTTGTATCCTCTTCCAGTTTTTTCATACCAAAGTCCTATACCAGATGACTCCCAAGACGTGGATGCCCTGCTGGAAGCACGAGAATTAGAAGAATATCTAACAGGACAATGAATTTGATTGCCCATGTGGCGGACAGCCGGTTGGACTGCCGGGAAATCTTGATTTGTTTTGTGTTTTCCGCTCAAGCGATGACTGATGTACATAGTTGTCATTCTGTATTTTAGTTTATGTCAAATAATGGAAGCCGTAGTGGGCCAGCAACGGTAGTTCCACTATGTAATTTGCCGGGACTCTGTCCCCTGAATAGTTTTTCTTTAAGACGGTCTCAATCCTTTTTGGGCCATGTCTTTCGGCCATGATGTTTGCCCGGTCTCCAGGTCCCCTTATGGCACTGCCTCCTACGGGATGAGATAATAGTGGTGTGTCCCACCACTACCACGGATTCCCTGCCTTTTGACCAAATGGTGCCTGTTTCTTGCAACCTGGAAACCGGCTAGAGTGCTATAAAAGGAAGTCCTCAGTCCTCATTTCATTCATTCGAGTCGAGTGCATCAAGCTAGTAGTTTTCTCTACAACTTAGAGTCTAGAGCTGAGCGATCCAGTAGTTGGAGCTCTGCGAGTCATAGGAGTCCTTTCCAGAGCCAAGGTATTATGCTCTACTGGTTGCTGAAAGGTATAACACAGCATCAGAAAGCCGAGGTTCTCCTCTGTAAGAAATGTGTTTGTAAAGTGTTAGCGGGAATATCTTAGGATCCCCAGGTAGCCTCTGAGTAAGTTCATCGCTCTGCGAAGTTCTAAAAAGTAAACAGGCCTGAGACATTGTGCCTAGAATTATTTGACATAAAGTAAAATACAGAATGACAACTATGTACATCAGTCGTCGCTTGAGCGGCAAACACAAAACAAATCATGATTTCCTGGCGGTCCGACCGGCTGTCCAGCACATGGGAAATCAAAGTCATTGTCCTGTAGATATTCTTCTAATTCTCGTGCTTCCAGCAGGGCATCCACGTCTTCGGAGTCATCTGGTACAGGACTTTGGTCTGAAAAAATCGGAGGAGGATACAGCCAGGTATTGAAACACTTCTCAATGTAAGAGCCGTGCAAGACTTCATTTTCTTCGCCAATGAACTCGCTCTCAAACATGGATTCAACCCTGAAATCCAATGGGAGGGTTTGCCTATGGAACTTTGTATCAATACGGTTACCCTTGTAGTCACGCTTGATGTATTTTTGGGTAACGTGAACAGTGTGCTCTAACTTGGTGTACCGGCCACCATGATGTCTTAATAGAAATTTGAACCAGAGGTTATTCTGGTCTGCCACCTGCATATCGGCTTGCATATGGAGTATAAAGTTTGCTCGCCAATTTGTCCAATCTGTTCTTGGACAGAACTTATCCAAAAGAATTTCATTCCACCTAGACCAGGACTTGTTTCTCATATTACTAGGGTTTGCACATATTACAATGGACTTTTCCTCATGAAAGAATTGTAAAATAAGGTAGTAGCTAGTCCAGGTTAAATTACCTTCACCAATGTCAACGTACCAAACCAGACCTTCTTGTTCCTCATTGCAATCCACCCAAAGTTCTTTGCATCTTCTTAGTTTTTCCTGGGCTTGGGAAAAACCTCTGAAAGCTGAACGCTCCCATCTTTCCATGATATGTAGTTTACATGGAGACGACTGGATTTGTTTTATCAAAGTAAGACGGAGATATTTCTCAGCAGCATGTCTATCAGCATAATCCAGTAACTCTCTTCGATGAGATGGAGATAAGCTTTCATCCTAGGGCTTCATGAACAAAGCATTTCTGGGTTCGAACCTAGCATAATCAGGTTTAGTTCCTTCTGCTGGAGCTGGGGCTTTTCCCTTATCATCTTTCGGAGCTGCAGAGCTCGATCCAACAAAAAACATGATTAAACTGACAGCTTCTTTTTGCTGCAAAACTTCACATGTCAGCATGTCAGCTAAACAATTAAGATAACCTGGCTTCTAAACAATATCATAGTCAAAGTTAGAAAGCCAGATAAACCATTTCAGTATCCTGCTGTTATTTTCTTCCTTTAAATTTTCATTTTTAAAGATTCCAGGCATTATCTTTAAATCTGTTCTAATAGTGAATCTAACAGGTTTTAGGAACAAAATAAAATGCTGGATTGTTTTCTTAACAGCAAGGATCTCCTTGTGGCTACTGGGACAGTTTAATTTGGTTGCTTTGAACGAACCAGATCCATAAGCATATATATTTTCTCTGCCATCTATTTCTTCAAGCAGAACACCACCCCAAGTGCTGGATGATGCATCAGTCTCAATAATCTGCTTACCAGTAACTTGTGGCAGATGAAGGGATGGTAGTTCTTTTACTTTGGCCTTTATTTTTTGCACTACCAAAGTCATTTCTTCTGACCATGCAATAGTGTTTTTCTTCAATCTTTGCTGTAGACAATGAATGTCTGTTGCCTGACCACAGTAGAATGGTCTGATATAATTCAGACTACCAAGAAACCTTTGAAGATGGGTTTTATCTAAGATCTTATTAGGAAAATGCTCAAAAGAGGATAACACATGTTTTTGCAGCACAACTTGACCTTTCTTTATGTGGAAACCAAGAAAATCCATCTCATTTTTACCAATCTCCATTTTAGACTCAGACAAAACTAATCCATGTTTAAACACAAGATCATAGAATTTCTGAAGATGCTTGAGGTGATCTTGTAGGTTCCTAGAAGCTATTAGAATGTCATCTATAAACACAACCAACCATGGAATGTCTCTAAATATGTCTTCCATCCGTTTCTGGAATTCAGATGGAGCATTGTTCACACCGAAGGGCATGACTTTCCATTGATATTAGCCATGTGGGACCACAAAGGCAGTTTTGAAATGATCTTTCACTTCAATGCCAATTTGGTCAAAACCAAATTTAAGATCAAATTTGTTAAATATAGTGCAGCCAGTAATCTTCTGTTGCAAACTTGCTTTATCCGGCAGAGGATATCTTACTTTTTGCAGAACAACATTAAGAGGCTTGTAATTCACAACCAGTTGAGGCTTACCTCTTTTTTACTCAAAGTGCTTGTTTACCACAAATGCTCTACAAGCCCAAGGACTCTTGGAGGGCTCAATCAAACCTTTCTGCAGCAACTCTTGAATTTCTTTAGAACAAAATT
Organism: Larix kaempferi; assembly: GCA_027924585.1. Lineage (NCBI taxonomy): Eukaryota > Viridiplantae > Streptophyta > Pinopsida > Pinales > Pinaceae > Larix > Larix kaempferi. The sequence continues at coordinate 15,313,948 of BSBM01000073.1, forward strand.
CCCTTTCCGAGGGACTCATCACACGAGTTGATGCTTTCATGGGTTTGATCTTCTGCATGGGATCAAACGACAAAGAGACAAAATATTTTTCTCTAGTCCAAAAGGCATTCAGACTCTCAGAGAAACAGTTTTTTACAAGCTTCTCTTTGATTTCAGCCAGAGCTTTCTCACCATGAATCTCTGCATATGCTATGCATCGATCCATCTTATTTAAATCAACAGACTTGAATGACTTGACTGACTCAACTGACTGTATAGGAAGAGACTTACATTTATTGACAGGACTAAAACTTAAAGGAATAGAGACAAACCGACCTACAATTATACAGGAGAATACCATTTTACTAGTATCAATAGAAAATAGACTTACTTTCTGAAGGAACTCAAAACCTAAGACAAAGTCTTCTTTCAACACATCTAATCTAAAAAGAGACAAATTACTCAAAACACCTGAGATTTGTACTGGGAATTCCTTTACTTTACCAGACAAAGATACTGGAGAACCTTCAATAGCTGACCCAAACTCACGACTCTTTTCCTAGTAAAATTGAGGTATTGCATTTCCTTTAGCAAGGTTAAAGTGACAATCAGAATCAATTAAACAATGTACAGAATAAGATTCGAATTCTGGAGGACAAAACTGTAAGGACACAAATAACTTGGGACCAGACAAGGCACCCAAAAGACTCGGGACTTGAGATTGAGGTGACTGTGGAGGAGTGGATGTAGGAGACTCTTCTTTATGATCAGGATTGAAACAAGCTCTTTTCATCTGTTTGGATAATTCTTCATCAGAAGATTGATCTCTTTCAGTGACCAAAACAGAAATCATACTTTTGATGTTTTCAATTTCTTTAACAAGGAGTTTAAGTTTATCCTGTTTTTCTTTTAGCTGTAGTCTCAAAAGTTTTTCTTTATCTTTCCTATGAGACTGTCTATCTTCATGGCCGTCAGGGTATTCTTTATAGAATTCAGCAGGGTTGTAACTCACAGACAGAGATTGGACGTTTTCTTTTCCTTTATCTATATCTGACTTCAGTTTTTCTTGTTGTTGCTGAAGCCTGGCTTTTTCTGTTCTAAGTTCAGTTCTCTCAAAATGGCGATAGACAAGAATAAGGGAAAGTTGAAGGTCTAAATCAGCTAATTGCTTTTCCAAATGGTAGCGTGAAGAGGATTTGGAAGAAGAGCGGGAAAAAATATACAAAGAGAAATCAAACTCGGGTAGGCTACACCCCCCTGTGGTAGCGTGGACCAATGAGGTGGGATAAATATTAATATTTCCCTCAGTTTTAGAGCTATAAAATAATATTATAATCTTGTCACACCAATGAGATGGGATAAATATTAATGTTTCCCTCAGCTTTAGAGCTATAAAATAATATGATAATCTTGAAGCTTTAGAGCTATAAAATAATATCATAATGTTGAACTGACATTTTTAAAGTATATTGTAATTATTTTAAAATAAGAAGTTGAAATTAATTTTAATAAATATTCAAAATATTCAAAATAATTATAATGTTAAACTTCAGTGGATATAAACAATATTTTAAGTTAAAATAAACTAATATATGATGAACTTTTGACTAGCAAAGATAATAATAATAAAACATATTGAATGAAAAAATTATATATATATATATATATGAATGAAATTAAATATATATTATGTTAATCAAAAATTATTTTATCTTAATTTTTATTTATGGTGCTGTTAAATTAGTTATTAAACATAAAATTAACCTATAAAAACTAAAAACATACTAAATAATCTAGAAAAACTATAAAAAAAACCATTAAAAATAAAAACAAATTAATAATTAATAAAAAAATAAAATATACCATATTTATAAAATATAGTTCTTTTTATAATAAAAAGTTTGAACAGTAAAATGCAAATTTGCGGTGCGTCTTAAATAAATTTTACGACATAATATTTGTTAATGTTATGAAAACAAAACACGAAATGTTAAAACGAATTAATTATCAAAACTCAAGTAAATCAAGCTAATAAATCCGGAGCTTGTCAGTTTATGTAAAGTGATATATGCATACGAGGGATGCCATCTTTGAGCACAAGCCATCACCTGGAAAGCAGAGAAGACAAAAGAGAGGATGATTGATAATTGCATTAAACCTATCATCTCAAGCAACAGTTGGTGCTTGTCATCACCATTATATTCCAAACTGCCCCGTTGCTGCTTCAAGAAGACTTTCGTATGGATGCCATGCTTTTCGTGGAGAAGTCTTGCCGACAGTAACATACCCATCCACACGCAATCGATAACAGTTTTTGGAAATGGATATAAATAGACATACATAAACCCGTTACACAGCAATCTATTTGCTTTGGATTTGAGGAGCACATTGCTTGTTTACTCATCATTAAAACAAGCCCGACTCTTTGTCCAAAATTTGCAGCATTATATTTTCTCTACATTAATCATCCATTCTGTCCTTTGATAAACAATAAGTTTGAGGTTCGGCATGGAGTCTGAGTTCGAGCCCGCTGTACTCACGGAGGAGACTCCTGAAGCTCGCATCGTCCTCGTTGATCTTCCAGGTGGGTGACCTCCATGAATGTATAGTTATACCTTTTTTAAATCTATTCATTTTGAAATGTATATATTTACTTGTATAATACTTTTGGCTATAATTGATTCCACGACGATTTATCTGTTCAGGTTTTAGAACAGAAGATCTGAGAGTACAGGTTAACAACCAGGGCAATCTCATCATTAGTGGAGAACGTGGTGTGAAAGAAATGGGGGAAATAACAAAGGTGGGAGGGAGATTAGAGAAAATGCAGAGCGGGGAGCATAGATTCAGAAAGGTTATGAGTGTCCCTGAGAATGTAAATTTAGATGACATCACCGCTAGGTTAAAGGATCAAGTGTTGCGTGTCACGCTGCCTTTCAGTCAAAAGAATCAGAAGTCGCTTACAGAAGACGTTAATGGCGGTGGAAAACCACATGCTGCGCCAGAATATCTCTTGGAACAGTCAAAGCCGGACGAGAGGTCGAGTCCCGTAAAGCAGGAGGGACTTGCAGCAGCACAATACGATCAAAGTGCAAGGTTTCCAGAGGTGATTCGACCGGATGATTCTAAAGCAAAAGCGAATGCAGCAGCGGAAAAATCAAAAGTAGAAGCGCCTAAGCACGCCCAAGACTTTGTTCATGGAGAGCTAGCTGCAATATCAACTCACACGCAGGCAGCTGCATCTCCACAGGCCAGCTCTGATCGAGATCAATCTGAATTTTTACAACCGAAATCCAAGCCACGAAAGAAGGAGGGTGAAATCCGTTTGCCTTCCTCAAATGATGAATTTCCAAAGAAACGAATTCAAGATCCTTCTTCAGCTAGACGTTCAATGTTTCATAATCAGGGACTCTTAATAGCATCGACTGTGCTCGTTTTAGTTGCTTACATGTACTTGTCTTACATTTTAAGGCCCCAATAAGCTGCAGATAAAAAACCTTGATTTATTTACATATAGAACTCGTCGCCCGGATATTAAGAAGGCCATTTATAGTACATATAATAGCTACAAGTATATTAGAGTACATATAATAGCTACAAGTATATTAGAGTCTCTATCTCTACTTTTCGACGTCACATAGAAAGTGTACACAAGTCTCTCTGTATATAGCTCTCGTGTCCATTACGATTTTATATCTAAAGCTATTATAATAAAAAACTTTATATTGTGTTTTCAAAATTTTGGATATCCATGTTCGTCTTCCATGAAAATTTAGAAACCAATTTATGTTATAAAAAAATGTGCAACTTTATAATAAATTTGAACATAAGAAAGCATAACTTCTTTGTTTGGAACTATTGGAATTCAAGCTTGTATTTGTGTTTTTTACTGTTTTATATGCGAATTCCATTTTATTTTTTATTTTTAATTCACAGTATTGAAAAAATTAATCGTCTACTTTTCTTAATTTCAGAGAATAGTATTATATTGATTGAGAGGCAATCTTAAAAATTAGTAAAAGCGTATTGGTAATTATAAAAGCAATAAATTAAAAATTAAAAGAAAACTTTAATATTTCATTTTTTTTTAAATATAAAAAGTGTGGAAAATAAATAAAAATTAAAATCAAATGAAAATTTCAAACATTGTTGAAAAAATAAATATCTCACATAATCACCCAAATTAAAATCTAAATTTAATTTACTTTCATATTTCAATTTCAATTATAAAATAAATATTTTTTAATTAATAATAAAATATTAATAATAATTTTGCAAAGATTAAAAGTTGTTTTTTAAACAACATAGCATATGACTACAATTTGTTTTCAGATACTAGTGCAAAATCACCTCTTTATACTACAGTTCATTAAGCCATGTTTTAATTTTACACTTAAAATATTAATTGCACTTAACTTTGTTTATGAGTGCACCAAAATGCACAACAAGAAAAGACATGTTTTAGCACCACAAGTTAGCATCACTTATATTTTATGATGTTAAGGTGGTGGTATTAGCACCAATTACAATTTTGTGGTGTTAAAGTGATGATATTAGCATCACTTACCTTTTGTGGTGGTAAGGTTGTGTTATTAGCACCACTTACAATATGTGGTGTTAATGTTTGTTAATATCATAAGAAATTGAGTGTTTCCTTATCTATGTTAAGAGAAATGACATGTTGGACAGTACCATAAATGGTGCTAAGTTATTATTTGTCACATGGACATGTCCACATGTAAGATTTAATTATGAGGATTTGCACCATAAATACAAGAACTTCACAAATAATTATTTTATAAATAACTTAAAATTTAACTATTTTTATTTTATTATTCATTCAAATAAGTGGTCAAGATTAATTTATGAGTTTTTATACAGGAATCACAACAAATTCATTCATTTATTTTTATGTTATTTGAACAAGTAAATTCATAAGATTCATTTATGAAGCTTTACACCACAAGGACTTCACAAATAATTATTTTCTTAATAATTCAATTCAATTATTAATTTTTAATATTATTTAAAAACAAATAAATACATAAGGTTTTTAATATTCAATGAAAAATAATTTAAAACCATAATTAAAATGATTTGAATTGATACTTTATTATTCAATTGAGAAAATATTTATTGAACTCATTAATTGCATTGATGGACATTAGTGTCATTATTAGTTTTTTAGCACAAAGCATGGATCTCATATCAATAGATTTTGTCAACACATAAAACGCCTAGCTTTGGTCCTAAAAGAAGCTTTTAGGAATCTAGGACCAAGAAAGACACTTCAAAGGTTGTCACACATCTTCCTAAGAATATTCTTAGCCTCTTTTTTTTTTCAACGAAAAAAAGTGTACCATTGTTATTCAAAATTTGAATCAAACAGTACAACGATAGTACTTTATAGCTTTAAATCGCTATAAAATAGTTCATAACCAACTATTACAAAATTAGTGTTACTATGGCAACACCCCACTGCCAAAAACTAAATTCTTTACATCCATCCAACAAAATATAAGTTGAGATAGATCTCAATCTAGAAAATAAAAAGAGCCTTGATTCTTAATAATGGAATCCGGAAATTCCTCCCAAATCAGATATCCATCCTCACCTTCAAGTGCATGCTTTGAAAGTTTATCGGCTAATGAGTTATTTTCCCTATATATATGTTCAAGTGAAATGCTGACAAAAAAGCTAATTTCACTTCTAATTATGTTGCACCACTGTGATAAAGATGTAACATTTAGCTGATAATCGACATTTTCCCATTTAATAGTGACTCATGAGTCACCAAATACCTTGGCATCAGCCAAACCAAATTGATTAACAACTCTGATAGCACACCATAATGCAAGGAGTTCAACCTTCATATTAGTACCTCTCCCACATCTGAGACGAAAGGTAAATTAATGCTCCTGATTAAAATATATAACCCCACCTACTGCACATTGACCCAGAGAAGCAGCCCGATCAAAAACGAGTAAAGGACTATTAAATTGAAAATTTCGAATGCCAACCTTCCGGCACTTAGTATGTTCCCTCTCCCTCTGATAAGTTGCATATAGTTTTAGAGCCATATTGTATGTCAAGGAAATACATGGAATATGATCTTCGAAAATTGACAAATTCCTAGTGTGCCAAATTGTCCATAAGATAAATACCGAGAGAGTAACATTGGATTTACAAGTATTTACACAATTATGGAAGCTAGATAAAATATTTGAATCTCCCCAGCTTATGTCTATAAGTAATTCTTTACACACCATATCCCATATCGTCTTTCAAAAAACACAATCTACAAAGAGATGAACAGCACTTTCAGAATCTGTTTTGCATAAGGTACATTGACTGGGTCCCAAACAACCTTTCAATAGTAGATTATCCCATGTTTTCAATCGATCCTGAATAGAAAACCAAGAGCATTTAAACTTTAGAGGTATCTTCCACTTCCAAACTTCTTTGTACCACCAATGTTTTGGGAAAATACACTTCCTCTTGATAATGGCTTTGTAAGCTGTTTTTGCAGTCACAAATCCTGAACTTTCATAATCTGCATCTAGCTTCATTGAGTGCCTAGATATAGTTATCCCATTTAAATGAAATACCACTTGTCATACCTAAATCCTTCGGACAATACCAATATCCACTACTACTCTTCTTCAGAATGTTGTCAAGAGTAGTACAACCAAACTGTCTCACATATGACATAACTTCATTAGAAATACTATATGATTCCTCCAAACCCACAATTGGATCCACTCCAATCGAAATTTCTTTCCCGTTCCCAACTTTCCAAAATAGATCTTTCGCTAGCCACTTGTACACTTTCAAAAATCCATTCCCGATTGGTAAAACTCCTCTAATCATTTTTTTCCAGGCGTCCTGAGCCAATTGCTTACCTTCATCTTGATATACTTTAAATTAAGTACCTCTGTCCAAATAGAATTACCAAATAACCCTCTCCAAAAGCTTTTAAGTCGCAATGCTTCACTAAAGGAAGTCAAATCCTTTATCCCCCAGCCCCCATAACTTTATGGAAGTGAGATATTTTCCCATCCTGCCATCACTAATCCTGCATTAGTTAAACCACCTGACCATTAAAAAATGAAGAATAATCTCATGAGAGAGTTGATAATTGAACACAGAACTGGAAGTAAAGAGAACCAGTAAACAGGGATTCATGTTAAAACAACCTTCACTAATGTAAGCTATATTAAGAATATTTTTAGCCTCTACATGTGGGCATTGATATGATTATAAGGTTTTAATGAGTAATCTGAAGGCTAGATAAATCTCATCTGGGGAAGTACCATATAGTGGTGTTAAACCCTTATTTATGGCATGGACATATATAAACATGATTTAATTATAATGATTTGCACTACAAACTCATAACAACAATAATTATTTTCTAAATAACTTTAATTCAATTTTGTTTCATTCAAATAATTGCTCAACATAAATCTATAACGTTTTACACCACAATCATCACAAATTCAATTATTTATATTTTAACTATTAAGGAAAATAAATTCACACGATTCAATTGTGAGGCTCTAGACCACATGCACAAGAAGATAATTATTTTTATAAATTATTCATTAATTCATTTTTAAAATTATTTAAAGAAATAAATTCCTAAGATTCTTAATATTGACAAATAATTAAATGCAACCATTTTTAATTTATTATTATTATAAAATAGTACAAAAGTCATTTAAATTGAAATTTCATTATTTGATTGGGTTGTTTTTATTCATTTTATTAAATTTATTAATAGATATTAGTATCATTATTAGGTTTTGAGCAGAAGACATGGGTCTCAAATCCTTGGACATGATAGAGGGAAGAAACTTCTACCTTGGGCTCTAAAATAAGATTTTAGGAATCTAGGACCAAGAAATATGGTCAACACACATGTCTTCTTGAGAATATTCTTAGTTTGTATGTGTGGGAATTGATGTCATTTTAAGGTTTCGATTACTAGTGATGGGTTTAGTACCCTTCGATCAAGTTCAAAGAAGAAATTGAAGCCTTAGGCTAAATGAAGCTTGTAGGTGTGTAACGATAATAATGATGTGTTGAGCCAACAAAATTGACCTTTTGAAATGATCCACATGGCCTTATAATAGGGATATAGTGGGTAATTGGAGGAAATAAAACTATGGATAAGTCTTTGGGGCATAGACATGATTAAGGCAATAAACCTAGGACTTGGACTGTATAGGAATCCTATAGGGATATAAGGTTAACAAGTATACCTCAAACCACCACATGAGACCTATTAAAGGTATCCATGGCATAATATCGAGGCATCAACGTCACTAAGAGGTTTTAAGCACTATATATGGGTGTCAAGACATGTCAAAATGTTAACAAAATTGACACCCTTAACTAAGTGAAGGAGCAACATATGTTTACCATGCACCAGCGACAGGAAATTCATAACACAAGTTCAATCAGAGACGAATCCTCTCTGAGAAATGCATTAAAATGCATTAATTGTGTTTAAAACATACTAAGTGGAGCAAAAACCCTAAAAACTATTCAAAAGTGGGTTTTCACTTGAAAATAATCAAAATGAAGAAAATGACTAATCCCACATTTAGAAGAAAAGCCTAAGGCCCATTTCCCAATGCTATATAAGAAAGGCATGGGAGGCATGGTAAAGGGAGAAAAAAATAGCAAAGGAATGTTGAGGAGATTCTGAAGGAAGAAAAGAGCTCCAAGTCTTCAAAAGCAAGGATGAAGTAAGGAGAATTTATGGCAAGGGAGGAGGCACTCACACCGGGATTCCTAGTAATCATGTATCTTCTCCATTGTTTTAGCATGAATTGATTCAAGTTTCTGCCATTGCAATGTTTAGATGTTGCTTGTATTGTGTGATTTAAATTGTTAAATGGCTATAGATCTTAAATTTTCTTATCTTAATTGATGAATGAATATAGATCTTAAAGGTAACTTGTAATGATCTGTTCATCTCTAACGTAGAGACTCACCATCTCTTAGCAAAATAATTTAATATGTGTAGACACGTCCCTGCACTAAATACTATTATCAAATTGGCGACCATACTAGTTGTTGAAATTTCTTGAGGTTTCTTGATTTTTCTTCAATTTTGACAACATGCACATATACAAATATCTACACATACATACACACATAAGATCATGCACATAAACAATAAATAAACCCTAGCTTGCAAAAGGACATGCCAATCTTTCTCAAGGGGGTCATTTATGATCCGAAGGCTCCCGGGTGCGCGTGGAAATTCTGAACACATACATAATGACCATATGCACGTGTGGGAGCTGACATAAACCCGTTCCTCTCACCGATTTGGGTTCTGTGCCCCCTGAACAAAAACTCAAAATGTCCCTGAATGGCCACGGGGTTCCTATAAAAACTTCCTGTAGCACCAAAATAGTGAATCCGATCGTGAATCCTTCAATTCTGATGGATTTAGAACCCCTGGTTTCTGCTAGGGGACCCCCCACACCATGCCTCGAAGGCTCGGATACGTTGCTATTATGCCATCTCACGAACTAGGGTTTTCCTTAGTGAAGGCCATGCCAATATTTTTCAAGGGGGTCATTTATGATCCAAAGGCTCTCGGTCGAGCATGGCTGTAATGTCCCTTGTTAGGAATTTTATTAAAATTGTAATTTTCCACTTTTTTCCTTAGTTCGACCTTTGACTAGTTTTGATCTCTAGGTCCCAAATTTGCCCCAAATGATCCCAAATCTTCTGAGAAGGTATATGAATGATATTAGAACATAAATATGTGTTTTAAGGATGCCTTTGGACCTTTAAAATACTTCTGCAAATACTCTTTCAATTCTGGACAATGTAGGGAACTTTACTAGTAATTTGCCTTTGACTAGTATTGGTCTCTATGTCTCGAATTGACTCCAAAGGCCTTCAAATCTTCAAGGAAGGTGTATGAATGATATTAAGACTTGAATATGATGTTCAAAGATGATATATGGCCACCAAAATACCTCTGCAAACTCTCTTAAGATTCTGGACCAATTATGCAATTTTACTAGTAATTTGGGGTTCAAATCCCCCTGGGGTAAGTATTGAAAATGGCTTCCCAAATGCCTCCAAAGCCACTCAAATTTCTGAACAGAGGTAGGTAATGTATTAAGGATGTTATTAATGTCTCATGTGCACTATTAATTGATTATTATATCTGTTCCAACCCTCTCCCATTCAACTGCAAAAATCACCAATTCGACCCTTGGGGAAATGGCACTATTTCTTCTCCCAGTGCAATTAAACTAAGTAAAAATAATTCAAATGCTCAAGTACAGTACATGAAACTTGTAGAATACATCCATGGAATTATATTGACCACAAATATATCAGAGAATCATCCATCCATTCGAAATCATCATCAATACATTGGCTCACAACAAGGTAGTGGGGAAATGGCATTGTTCTTCCATTAAAAATGAGATTTATACATTTCTACTTGGAATTTCGACCTGAAAATTTTTGGAGATGAAGAACAGAGTATTTACTTCATATTACAAAAGAAATGGGGCATTAAAAGCTTCCCCAAAGAGTACAATAGCTCACCAAAAACGCCCTCCCTCAAGGATCAAGAATATGCCATCAAAACCGGAAATGGTTGAAGGAGTGAGCTGCAATAGAAGAAACCATGAGCTGCCCTGTAGCTTACACCTGCAAATAAAGACTCCATTAAAGCTCCAAATGAAAGGTCTGAATGGCCTTTCCAATTGCCAACTTGGATGGGAATCTTTCACCCTCGAAATTGGCTAAGGCAAGAAACTAGTCATCCACTAGCTCTCCCTCTTCACAAATGCAATTGCAAATTCTACAAATGATCAAAAGCTGGTTTCATTCTTTGTTATTGACATTTATAAACTTCTAATGTCCTCCATGGGTCGAATTCATTCCAAGAGACTCATGCCAACTCATGTTGGGAAGAGATTCCAAAGAACGCCACTTGTACAACAATTCCTAGTCTCCCACTTCCACCAAATCACATGTGGAAGCATCTTAGCTGCCCTAACACCCTTGAGCGCCCTCTTGGAGTCTATTTTTAGCCCTGACATGTCATATATGTCATATGTCAGCCTTCAGGTCTGATTTGTGTCATAGGTGTCATAGCATCTTCATCATTGTTGTCATAGAGCTAGGGAATCTAGCCCAAGTGTCTCACTGGCTCCAAATTGCCTCTTCCTCTTCCATGGGAGTTACTCTTCCTCTATATTTCGACCTTGGATGAGTCATGCAATGAATAATACCTTTTGGACTCCCCCAAGTATGTTACCATTCACCTTGAATTCGAATTGGTGAGAGAATGATGCCAAGTGTAGTGGGGAAATCTAGCCATATGTGGGTCCCACTTCCTCCATGTGTCTTCATGATGAAATGCCACTTTGATTTTCACTTGTATATATTTATTTAGCTCCTTTATTAAATATTTATGCCATTCTAATGTTCAAACATCATTTATTATCCCCATTATTCCAAATCCCAAAGCTTCCACCCCAAACCTAGGAAACTAGTAATTTTCCTCCTTGGCAATTATTTGACCTTTAGCATCAATTTGACAAACTCTAATGAATAGGGCCAATGTGATTAGGCCATTGTGACCCAATACCAAATTTGGGACATGACAATGGCCATCGTGAACACATCCACAATGGCCACATGCATATGTGGGAGCTAACGAAACCCAATTATGCTCGTCGGTTTGGGTTCTATTCCCTCGGAGCAAATACTCAAAGTGTCCCTGAATGGCCACAGGGTTCCTGAAAAAAATGCTCGTAGCACCAAAACAGTGACTCCGTTCGCAAATCCTTCAAGTCTGATGGATTTGGGACCCCGGTTTTTAGCTAGGGGCCCCCCCACACCATGCCTCAAATGTTCAAAAATGGTGCTATTGTTCCATCTCAGGAACTAGGGTCTTTCTCACTGAAGACCATGCCAATCTTGTTTAAGAGGGTCATTTATGATCCGAAGGCTCCCAGGAGAGCATGGCCATCCTAAACACATCCACAATAGCCATATGCACATGTGGGAGTTGACAGAATCCAATTCCATACGTCGGTTTGGGTTCCATGCCCCCAGGAAAAATCCTCAAAGTCTCCCTGAATGGCCATAGGTTGCTTGACCAAAATTCCCATAGAACTGTGAAGCACCTGCAACAATTAATTAATGCAAATACACGAGATATCAGAAATAATAGAACTCATAATCACTTTTATATTGATCACGGGCCACTTCGAGGGGGCAACCTCCTTTGAGCAAGCTCAATACAATTAACTTCACGGTGCCTTCAATGACCTCAACACACACTTATATACTAAGTCTATGCCCAATACTATGAGTCAAAACCATGGGACATATAATACTACAGGACGACTTACAAAGCATATGCGTCCAATACTATGGGTCAATACTATGGGCTAATATAAACTATGGATCAACAAATACTACGTGACGACTTACAAAGCATATGCCTCCAACAACAATATACTAACATAGTAAAGAGAAGGGTTGACACGGGTTCCTAACATCCCCTCTCCCTTAGAAAAAGCTTTGTCCTCAAAGCTTTGGTTGGAGAAATTGCTGCAGAATCTGAAGAAGTGGTTCCCCGATAGCATCCTCGGGTTGCATTTCGGGCCACTGACGCCTTTGGAGTGTCAGGGAGGATTGCTTGGAAGGCTGTAGACGAAGAAGAACCCCATTAGCTGCACGGAAAATGCGCTCAGAATGGTGTTGATCAGCTTCTTGTTTCAGGCGAATTCTGGCCATGTGAAGATTGTCCTGCAGAATGAGAAGAATCTGATCGCGGTTTCGAAGAACCGAGTCAATTTCCTAAACTGGGGAGCTGCTAAGGGTGTATGGAAGAAGAACTGGCGGTGTCTATCCATAGACTGCTTCATATGGTGTCCTTTGAGATGTGGTATTGTACCACCAGAGCGCTGCTAGGAGATCCATAGAAATAGTTGGCCAAAGCTGTGTAGGGGTGGGCAAGGGTTTGAGCAATCCCGAAAGGAGTGTCGTTTCACCCTTATTGACCTAGAAAGTATCACAATTAGCCACCATCTGTTGAATTTTCATTTTCAGTCCCTGCCAAAAGAAGTTACATTGTTCCCGGTCATACATTTTGAAGAACCCAGAGTGCCCTGCTGATGAAGAAGCATGGAGTTCATAGAAGAGATAGCCCTGTTGAACATATTGCAACCAATTTGGAACAAGCAGAGAAAGAGCTGTAAGAGAAACTAGGTCATCAATTGTGCGAGAAGGAGCATCTGCCACCATATTGTCCTTACCCTTCTTGTAAGTGATCGCATAGGGATAACCCATGAGTTGGATAACCCATTTCAGGTGTGTTGGGGAGGAGACCCATTGTTCCAGAAAAATTTTCCAGACTCTGGAGATCAGTCTTCATGCAGAAATAATTCCCTAATAGGTATGGCTGTCACTTCTGTACTGCATGCAAAATAGCCATCAGTTCCTGCTGAGAGGTAGATGTGACTAAATTCTTACCGGAAAGGTCTCTTGAAGGCGGAAAGCTCATTGGTTCATCAAAGACACTTGCATATCTATCCAAGGAAGTAGTGGAGACCGTTGATGGGTGCATCTGAAGGGAATGGAGCTAAGCGATGATACCATGTGAATTATTCTTAAGGATTTCTTCCAGGCGATGTGAACTGATGATGCAGAGAGACCCTGGTTGTAATCCCATTAATTTTTGTTGTGCCCCATTTACTGAAAACTGCATCCAAAGTTCCGAAAAACCCCATAAGATGGGTCCAAGTGTGCGTAACCATTGAACGCCCAAAACCACATCACATCTGCCTAAGGACAAGGCAAACATGTCAGAGCGTAGGTTATAATCTTCCATAGAGATACGCACATTGTGACACTTTCTGTTGCAAGGTAAGGTTCCCCCATTGGCAACCTTGACTTCAAAGTTGGAGCAAGGATGGACAAAACAATCAGCCTATTTGGCAATCCAAGGTTCAATGAAGTTATGAGTGCTACCAGAATCAATGAGTATGGTAAGAGGGAGCTTCTTGAAGTATCCCCTGACCCGCATTGTTTGTGGGGCGGTGACGCCGATTACAGCATGGAGAGAGATCTCGGGTGGGTCGTCCTGAGATGGGGTGTCAACAAGCGGGTGCTGAATGTCAACCTGATCATCTACTGTATTTGGAGCTTCTTCACCAAGTTTAGAGCCAGGCGAAGAATCCACATCCAAGAGATAGAGCTTTTTTTTAACACATCGATGTCCCCGAGTGAATTTCTCATCACAATTATAATAAAGCCCTTTTTCTCGGTGTGCCTACATCTCAGTTTCAGACAAATGCTTGATAGGAGTTGGTCGAGGAGCTGGCGGGATGGTAGGTCGTTGAGAACCCATATTTTGGAAGGGAACAAAAGTGGGTTTGGAGCGATGTTGGGCTGCAATCTTGTCTTCTACCAACTTATCCAAACCTAGGACTTCCATCATTGTGTTGGGACAGAACATTTTAACCTCTGACCGGATTTCATCCTTAAGACCACTGATAAAACAACTCCTGTAGAATTCATCAGACAATCCTTCTGTGTGGTTGGCTAGGTTCTCAAATTCTATCTGATACTCTCTTATTGTGCCAATTTGGTGAAGTTTAGTGAGTGCTCCTGTGAAGTCATCAAAAGCACTAAGACCAAATCATGGCAAAAGGAGTTGGCAAAAATCTGTCCAGTTTGGCTCGGGATGAGCTTTGATGTACCAACGGTACCATTGAGGGCTTCTTGTTCCAAATGAAAGGATGCAAGTGGAACTTTCTGGACATCAAAAGTATTATGCAGACTGAAATATTGTTCTGCTCGGTATATCCATCCCATCGGATTAGTACCATTGAAGCGAGGAAAATTAAGCTTTGGCCCACGAAAATTGCTGGAAGAAGAGAACCCATTGGCTGCAGAAGATTCTTGTTGTCGATTATTGTTCATGGATGAATGCTGAAGATGGAGGCTGAGAAATTTTTCATCCAGATCTTGGAGTTTGGTTTGGATGGCTGCAAGTGCTTCCTCCATGGTTTTTGCTCCTGCGCGGGTGACAACCATAACCAGGAGAATTTATTTATTTTTTTGGGGGGGGAATGGATAGAAAAATACAAACAAAAGCTGCTTTAGTAAAGAAAAATTTGAATTTGGGAAAAACTTGGAGTGGCAATTGGGGTTTGAGTAGGTTTTAGACACTTTCTGATGGATAGGGAAGCAAAAAATGGGGATTTCAGAAGCGGGGTGAAAGACTGAGAAAATTTGGCAGAGAGAGACAAAGAAGCAGAATTAGGAAAGGAACTTGGTGGTAAAATTTGAAGGGGATTGGGTGAAATCCAAAAAAGTTATGGCAATCCCTAACAATAGACAAATGTGAGATTTCTGGTCTTGGGAAGTGGAATTTGGGATAGGGTCTTCAGGAATGAAATATGCAGAATGGGATTGTAGGGATGTCAGTGAAGTTTCAAGGAAAACAGAGTTGAAACAAGGGAGATTTGGCCGACAGAATTTTATTTTTATTTTTATTTTTTTTTATTATTATTTTTTTTTCAGAAATGGATCGGCAACAGCGGTGCGAAAGGGATCCGCAACAGATGGATCTGCAATAGCACGGAAATGATTGAAAATGGCTGGATCTGAAACAACGATTGGATCAAGAACAACTTTCAGAATAGATCTGAAATGGCTGGATCTAGAGCGGAAGTGATCGGCAACAGTTCAGCTGAAAATAGATATGGACCCCAAGTATGTGCGGCTTCCTAACAGTTCATGGGTTTCACTCGGCCACTAATGCTGTCTGACGGCTTGCGTATTGGGGCAGTACCCCTCACTCCATGGCTCAGGTAAAACTGATAACAGCTTTACCACAAACGACAGCTCTTGGTTTACCTCACGGGTGGGAACTAGTCAATCAGGTAGGGGTCGTTGCCCTTTTCGTTGGCAGGTCCTCTCAATGGGCCAGCTACTTCAGGGTTCCTGTGGTACTCCTCACAATGATTTTTAGGGATTATGCCCAAGTACTTCCCATAGTTAAGCGGATAGGGATTATTCCCAAATCTGAACCTGCAACAGATGCGAAAAAAAAATTTGGCAGAAATTTCACCCAGTGAGCCCAAGAAAGTGCTCTGATACCAAATGTGAAGCACCTGCAACAATTAATTAATGAAAATACACGAGATATCAGAAATAATAGAACTCAGAATCACTTTTATATTGATCACAGGCCATTTAGAGGGGGCAACCTCCTTTGAGCAAGTTCAATACAATTAACTTCACGGTGCCTTCAATGACCTCAACACACACTTATATACTAAGTCTATGCCCAATACTATGAGTCAAAACCATGGGACATATAATACTACAGGACGACTTACAAAGCATATGCGTCCAATACTATGGGTCAATACTATGGGCTAATATAAACTATGGATCAACAAATACTACGGGACGACTTAGAAAGCATATGCGTCCAACAACAATATACTAACATAGTAAAGAGAAGGGTTGACACGGGTTCCTAACAAGAACCAAAACCGTGAATTCAATCATGAAGCCGTCAATTTCAATGGATTCAGGACATCGGGTTTTAGCTAGGGGGGGCCCATCCCCTGCCTCTAATGCCCAGAAACAATGCTATTGTGCCATCTTTGGAACTAGGGTTTTTCTCAGTGAAGGCCATGCCAATCTTTCTCAAGGGGGTCAATTCTCATCCGAAGGCTCCCAAGCATGCGTGGCCATCGTGAACACATCCACAATGGCCATATGCACGTGTGGGATCTGAAAGAATCCAATACTGCTCGCCGGTTTGGGTTCCATGCCTCCGAAAGAAATCCTCAAAGTGTCCCTGAATGGCCACAGGGTGCTTGACAAAAATGCTCGTAGCACCAAAAACATGACTTCGATTGTGAATCCATCGATTCTTATGGATTTAGGACCCCAGGTTGTAGCTTCAGGATGTCACACAATTGAATTCTATTTTCCTATTCGAATTCTATGCCCCCGACAAGGATATTCCATGTGTCCCTGAAAGCTTCTGGGAGGTGAGTTTAGATGGGCCATAAAATAATCACTGTGGCTTGGATTGATGAACCATCAACACCATTGGAATTGGGACATCAGATTAATGCTAGGCGTGTCTATCTCCTCTAAGCCTATTTCCCAAATCTCGTCTTGGTTGACAATTTGAAAATTAGCGTTTCCCTTAGTAATAGACATTGAATTTTTTGCATAATGTAATTTCTTGCATAACTTTTGCAGATTGATGATGATGGCGGTGGTGTTGGTGGTGGTGGTGGCAGTGGTGGTGATGATGGAGGCAATGATGATGATGATGATGACACCAGTGGCCACCATGGTAGTGATGATGATGGTAATGTAGACAACAATGGGCACCCTGGAGATGACAAACAAACATTAAACATTTTTTGCCAAGATATGAACATAATTATGATGTTTTGTACACAACATATGGGTCTTAATACCTTGATCATAGTTGATGAGGATAACCAACATATCAAGGCACGTATGATGTTGTCATGGCTCCTGGTACATGTGTAGGATATTAATTCAACACACAGGCCCTGTAAAGGAAATATTTGACTCATGAATCTAATATGGGAAACATTATGAGTTTTCTCATACCAAGGACATGTGTCATTTCCAATACCATGTTTTGGTGATGAAAAAAAGGCCTCCGGTCCCAAAACAATCTTTTAGGGTTCATTAGCCATGCACATGGTTTATAAAGGGAATATTTGTATGATCAATGTAATATTGACATCATTATGAGGATTTAGGCACCATATATGGGTATTGGGGCCACCTATATTGGGTAAGGTGGAACACCAACATATTAAGTCCCTAAAATGTTATTTTATGGTTCATGAACCATGCATTGGATCCCAAAACACCACACATACCCTATATATGGAATCTTTTTTCCATGGGTGTAATATTGGTGTCAGTACAAGGTTTTTCCCATAATTTATGGGTCTTAGGGACCACTAGTGTCATGGGGTCTAAAGCATGCTTTTAGGCCTCATGGGCCATGCACGTGGTTCCAAGCCAATACATATGCCATGCAAATACAAAGTTTGTTATATGGGTGTAATATGAGTTCCAACAAGATTTTACACATGACATTATAGGGCACCATTACGAAATTTATCATCTAAGGGATGGGCAGGTGTGTAATATGGGCACCATTACAAAATTTATCATCTAAGGGATGGGCCCTAGCTACAATATAATGATGAAAATGATTGTGTTATCCTTTAGCGCCTAAAATAAGCTTTTAGGTTCATGAGGCACACATAAGGTCCAAAAGATCAATCCAAGACCTATATAAGATTTTTTTTTGCATATGAGTATAATATCAACACCTTTATAACATTTTTTGCACCAAAAATGGGTCATAGGGACTTGAATGTGGTTTGAGGTTAACATTAGAGTTTAAAGGCCTAAAAGATGATTTTAGGTCCCATGGAAAATGCAAAGATCCTAAGAAAACATAGATTCCCTATAAAGGGAGTATTTGTCCCACCAATGGATATGGATTCCATGACAAGGTTTTTTGTAGCAAGGATGAGTCCAAGGCCCTAGCGATGTTCTAAATATGAAAATCAATGTATTTTGACCTAGAATATACTAGGGACCATGTGCGATGAGAATGGTCTCAAACCACCATATATGCTGTATAAAGAACATACTTGGCCTATGAGTGTAATATGGGTGTCATTACAAAGTTTTATCACCACAGATTGTTCTTTGTGCTATAACTATGGTTCAGCGATGAAACCAACATATTTGGGCTTAAAATTTTTGTGCACCACAAATATAGCTTGGGAGCTTAACTATGCCACAAGGAGAATAGTAGTGTCTTAGGAGACTCAAGACTATATTTGGAGACATCCTCGTAGTCATGCATGATACCCAAGATTGTATTTGGAGACACTGTGTATTTTGGTTTTCTAATAATGTTACAAGACTATTAATTCTATATTTGAACTTTCTTCCATTTGTGATTTTGATCATGGAATCATTTTTCCTTTGACTACTTTATTTTTTGCATACAAATATTAATTGTGTTATGTATTATATTATCATAGTTTATGAGATGATGTTATGAATTTTTGCATAGAATGTAGTTCAATCCTAGTATGAACAATAATTTATTTACTTATTAGCAATAAGATCCAATTATATATAGAGGACCAATCATCATCAATATAATCATAGTAATCATAATCATAATAATCATCATCATAACCATTCATCAAAACAAATAAACAAACACTTCGATCCGTAAAGGACATGCAATGGAATTTACACACACACACACACATGCCAATCTTGCTCAAGGGGGTCATTTCTCATCCCAACACTCTCTGGCGTGCATGTCCATTGTGAACACATCCACAATGGCCATATGCACATGTGGGAGCTGAAAGAATCCAAGTCCGCTCTCCCGTTTGGGTTCTGTGCCCCTAGAGCAAATCCTCAAAGTGTCCCTGCATGGCCACGAGGTGCCTGGAAAAAAATCCCGTAGCACCAAAACCATGAATCTGCTCACAAATTCATCGATTCCAATGGATTTGGGACCCTGGGTTTCAGCTAGGTCCCCCCCCCCCAACACAATGCCTCCAACACCCGAAAATGATGCTATTGTGCCATCTCCAGAACTAGGGTTTTGCTCAGTGAATGCCATTCCAATCTTGCTCAAGGGGGTCATTTATCATCCAAACACACTAGACAATGCGTGACCATCGTGAACATGTCCACGATGGCCATATGCATGTGTGGGAGCTGATGGAACACCATTCCGCTCGCCGATTTGGGTTCCGTGCCCCCTGAGCAAATCCTTAAAGTGTCCCTAAATGGCCACGAGATCCTTGGCATAATGCCTATAGCACCAAAACCATGACTCCGATCATGAAGCCATCGATTCAGATGTATTTGGGACCCTGGGTTTCCGCTAGCCCCCCCCCCCCCCACACCGTGCCTCAAACACTCGGAAACGATGCTATTGTGCCATCTCGAGAAAAAGGGTTTTTCTCAGTGAAGGCCATGCCAATCTTGCTCAAGAGGATCATTTATGATCTGAAGGATCTTGGGAGTCCATGGCCATCAGGAGCATGTCCACAATGGCCATATGCACATATGGGAGTTGAAAGAATCCAAGTCTGCTCGCCGGTTTGGGTTCCATTCCCCTAAAGCAAATCCTCAAAGTGTCCCTGAATGGCCACGGGGTTCCTGAACAAAATGCCTGTAGAACCAAAAACATGAATCCGATCATGAATCCGTTGATTCTAATGGATTCAGGGTGCCATTTTCTAGCTAGGGGACCCCGACACCGTTCCTAAAACGCTCGAAAATAGTGTTATTTTTCCATCTCACGAACTAGGGTTTTGCTTAGTAAAAGCCATGCCAATCTTGTTCAAGAGGGTCATTTATGATCCGAAGGCTCCCGGGGGTCCATGGGCATCATGAGCACATCCACAATGGCCATATGCATGTGTAGGAGCTAAAATAATCCAAGTCCGCTTGGGGGTTTGGGTTCCATTCCCCTGGAGAAAATCCTCAAAGTGTCTGTGAATGGCCACGGGGTGCATGAACAAAATCCTCGTAGCACCAAAACAGTGACTCCAACCATGAATCTGTCGATTCTGATGGATTTAAGACGTTGTTTTTCATATAGCCCCCCCCCCACACCATGCCTCGAACACCCAAAAATGGTACTATTGTGCCATCTCCAGAACTAGGGTTTTTCTCAGTAAAGGCCATTGCAATCTTTCTCAAGAGGGTCAACTCTCATCCAAAGAGTCACAGGCATGTGTGGCCATCATGAACACGTCCAAAATTTCCATGTGCACGTGTGGGATCTCACGGATCCCAACTTCGCTCGCCAGTTTGGGTTTCATGCCCCCAGAGCAAATCCTCAAACTGTCCATGAATGGCCACAGGGTGCTTGACCAAAATGCTCGTAGAATCACAAACGTGACTCCGATCACAAATCCATCAATTCTGGTGGATTTGGGACATCGAGTTTCAATTGGGGGACCCCCCACACCGTGCCTTAAATTCCCAGAAACAGTGCTATTGTGCCATATCCAAAACTAGGGTTTTACTTAGTGAAGGACATTCCAATTTTGCTCAAGGGGGTCAATTCTCATCTGAAGGCTCCTGGGCATGCTAGCCATCGTGAACACATCCAAAATGGCCATGTGCATGTGTGGTATCTAACGAATTGCAACTCTGCTCGCTGGTTTGGGTTCTGTGCCCCTAGAGAAAATCCTCAAAGTGTCCCAACATGGCCATGGGGTGCCTGACCAAAATGACCATATGACCAAAACCGTGACTCTGATCGTGAATCTGTCGATTC
Organism: Larix kaempferi; assembly: GCA_027924585.1. Classification (NCBI taxonomy): domain Eukaryota; kingdom Viridiplantae; phylum Streptophyta; class Pinopsida; order Pinales; family Pinaceae; genus Larix; species Larix kaempferi. The sequence continues at coordinate 15,335,342 of BSBM01000073.1, forward strand.
TAGTGGATTTTGGATGTCGGGTTCTAGGTGGGGGCCCTCCCACACAATGCCTCCAACGCCCAGAAACATTGCTATTGTTCCATTTATGGAACTAGGGTTTTGCTCAGTGAAGGCCATGCTAATTTTGCACAAGGGGGTCAAATCTCATCTGAAGGCTCCAGTGCGTGCATTTCCATCGTGAACATGTCCAAAATGGCCATGTGCATGTGTGGTATCTGAAGGAACCCAACTCTACTCGCCAGTTTGGGTTCCGTTCCCCGAGAGGAAATCCTCAAAGTGTCCCTGAATGGCCATGGGGTGCCTGACCAAAATTCCCATAGCACCAAAACTGTGAATCTGATTGCGAAGCCGTCAATTACGGTGGATTTGGGACATCGATTTTTAGCTGGAGGACCCCCCACATGGTGCCTCCAATGCCCAAAAACAGTGCTATTGTTCCATCTCCGGAACTAGGGTTTTTCTCAGTGAAGCCCATTCAAATTTTGCTCAAGGGTTTCAATCCTCATCCAAAGGATCTCGGGCATGCGTGGACATTATAAAAACATCCAAAATTTCCATGTGCATGTGTTGGATATGAAGGAACCCAACTCCGCTCACCGGTTTGGGTCTCGTGTCGCCGAAGAAAATCCTCAAAGTGTCCCTGAATGGCCATGGGGTGCCTAACCAAAATTCCTGTAGCACCAAAACCGTGACTTTGATCGTGAATCCATCAATTTTGGTGGATTTGGTACGCCGGGTCCTAGCTAGGGGTCCCCTAAACCATGCCTCCGATGCCTGGAAACAGTGATATTGTGCCATCTATGGAACTAGGGCTTTTCTTAGCGAAGGCTATTCCATTTTTTCTCAAGGGAGTCAATTCTCATCCAAAGGATCCCAGGAATGTGTGGCCATCGTGAACACGTCCACAATGGCCATGTGCATGTGTTGGATCTGACAGAACACAAATCCGCTCACCGGTTTGGGTTTCGTTCCCCCAAAGCAAATCCTCAAAGTGTCCCTGAATGACCACGGGGTGCCTGACCAAAATTCCTGTAGCACCAAAACCATGACTCCGATCATGAAGTCGTCGATTCCGGTGGATTCAGGACACTGGGTTCTAGTTGGGGAACCCCCACACCGTGCCTCCAACGCCCAAAAACGGTGTTATTATTCCATCCATGCAACTAGGGTTTTGCTAAGTGAAGGCCATTCCAATCTTTCTCAAGGGGGTCAATTCTCATCCGAAGGCTCCTGGGCATGTGTGGCCATCATCAACATGTCCACAATGGCCATGTGCATGTGTGGGATCTGATGGAACCCAACTATGCCCGTTAGTTTGGTTTCTGTACCCCTGGAGCAAATCCTCAAAGTGTTCATGAATGGCCATGGGGTGCTTAACCAAAATTCCTGTAGCATGAAAACCGTGACTCCATTCGCGAATCTGTTGATTCCAGTGGATTCAGGACGTTGGTTTCTAGCTGGGGGACCCCCGACAACATGCCTCCAATGCCCGGAAACGGTGTTATTGTGACATCTCCTAAACTAGGGTTTTACTTAGTGAAGGCCATTCCAATTTTGATCAAGGGGGTCAATTCTCATCTGAAGGCTCATGGGAATGTGTGGCCATTGTGAACACGTCCACAATGGCCATGTGCACATGTGGGATATAGAGTAACCCAACTACGCTCGTTGGTTTGGGTTCCATGCCCCCGGAGCAAATCCTCAAAGTGTCCCTGAATGGCCACGGGTTGCATGACGAAAATTCCTGTAGCACCAAAACCATGACTCTGATCGCGAAGTCGTCAATTCCAGTGGATTTGGGACATGGGGTTCTAGTTGGGTGACCCTCCCTCCATGAAGGCCATTCCAATTTTGCTCAAGGGGTTCAATAATCTAGATTAGGTTCTATAGGGATAGATTAGGTCTTCGGGGTTAGGTTATGTCTCTAGGGCTACATAAGTATTCTAGATTAGGTATCCAGGGTTGTAGGTCCACATTAGGCTTTCTAGGGCTACATTTGTTTTTTTTTAGTTTCTAGGGCTAGATCAGCGTCTTTAAGCTATATTTTGTTCTATAGGGATAATTTAGGTATCTGGGGATAGGTTGTGTCTCTAGGGATAGGTAAGTATTCTAGATTAGGTATCCAGGGTTGTAGGTCCACATTAGGATTTCTAAGGCTACATTTTTTTTGTCTGGTTTCTAGGGGTAGATCAGGATCTTTAAGCTATATTAGGTTCTATTTATTAGAAGGAACATGTAGATCTAGCTTCCAACCCATATAGTGTGATTCTGAGATATTTCAGTCTGTTAGTATTTCCTCTTGTGACCAGGGTGAATGTCAACATTATTGATTTAGTGGCTTAATTAGGAGCATGTAGGGGTGATTGTACTGCCCAAGATATTTATATCATTTGTTTCTTCCGTCCATGAGACTTCCAATTATATAGCGGAGGAGAGGCGTGATGATGAGATTGACTTCATCCATGCACGTTCTACTTATTCATTAGAGAGGTGTGATTCCTTAATGGAGGACGTTGTTGAGGGTGATTCAAGAGCCGTAGATAATGTGAGTATTCCAAAGTATAGAGCCATGGATTATCCTGCAAATGGTTTGAGATCGATTGTATAAACTATGGAAGAAGTAGATGTTGATTATTGTGTACAAATCATCATGGACAATGCACCTGTTTAAGGCTACTGGAATGATTGTGGAAGCTAAATATCCACATGTATGTTCATTTTGGACACCGTTCATTTGAGTTGTTAGTGTTATAGATTCATTTATACATGATTTTATTTCTCTTACAGGTTATTTGGACACCTTGCATTATCCATTCCTTGAATTTAGCACTAAAATTCATTGCTTTAGATGTGACATGGATTGGAAACCTTATTGAGAATGCACACCATATCTGTAACTTTGTACAAACACACACAAATTCCCTCACCATCTACAAAGAGTACACACAGATTTCATTGCTAAAGATTGTTGATACTCGATTTTCTTCCTCATTCATCATGCTCATGAGGTCCATTGTCATGGATAATGAGTGTCCCGAGTATGGGACATCGACAGAGAACTTATGGTCCATCATTCAGGATATTCTTATCTCTAGGTGGGATAATAATTGCACACATTTGCATTGCTTGGCCCACTTATTGAACCCCAAGTTCTATAGTCAGGATTGGATCATTGGTGGTCCCAGGCCCTCACACAGAGTCCCTCTTCACATGGATGGAGATATTTCACATGGGAGGAAGATAACACTTAGACAGATATTTAATTATAGAGAATTACTTTATGAGGTGGAGGAGGTATTTGTAGATTTTTCCACTTCCACTGGGAGATTTGGAGTCTATGATGATCGTGATCATATGGAGGGGTCATCCTCCACACCAACAGATGCAGATTGTTAGATGGGAAGAGAGGAGAAGGAGGAGGAGGAGGAGGAGGATAATGATCAGGGAATTGATGAGTTTGATGATTCATGCATGGAGGAGGACTATTGAAATATGAGATTCTTCCCTCTTGATCCACCCCTTTTTGTATTTACTATTAGTCTATTTTTCATTTTCCAATGCCCAATGGCATTCTAACATCTATGTAATACATTTTGATTTTGATGACTTAATGAGAAATATGGTTTTGACATCTTAAGCTATTTCCCAATGCCTATCAAATTTCAATGCATCTATGTGTCTCAGTTTGATTTGTGAGTGACAAATGTGTACTCATTAATGTGTATTGATTCTAAATTCTATTGAATATTTGTAAATGTTATAATATAAGATGAGTTTTCAATCTTGTTTATGCACATGAAGTTTTCCTAAAGGGATGGAAACTTGAATTGGAGTGATTGGTGTAAAACATATAATGGTGTAAAACATCAATGTATTGTAATAGTAACTTAAGGATAAGTCAAACATCAAATAAATGATATAAGATAATGATATCAAATAAACTATCTAACATGAATAATATTAGACATGAATGAATAAACAATCACATGACTATACTATGTACCTCAATCAATTAGGCCTTTTGGATCCTCCCTACCTTTTATTGTCTCAAACAATATCTCGTGCTCTGCATGAGATAGTAAGCAGTGTACCTTGTTTGATGACTTCCTTGACATTGTTTGTATTTGGATGTTTCTACCAATGATCAAGTGTGTAAAATGATACACCCATGAACCTGGTCTATAATCCATATATGTGTAGCCATTGCTCTTTGGTCCCTTTCCATCTACTGTAAGATATTCTCCCTGAACAACCGTCGATCCAGTCAGAAAGGTAATGCCTTCACTATCGGTTAATGATGCAAGGAGGGTTTGCTTCCCCCAGATGCATCGTGCCAACCAATAATTGTTCCAATTGCATTATCTGTCGGGGCGACCAATGCATAGATTTGTCCTGCAAAAATACATTTTACAGTCATATTTCAATAAGTAGTGGTTTGATAACTTCGATAATTAAAAAAACAAGGAGGGAACCAGGATATGAATGCAAAAATGTTTACATAGTTGTACCAGATCAGATATATGATCATATTCATTCGCAATAGAGGACTGGAGTTCCTCTAACTGGATTGTTTCAACAACTGCACGTGGGTCCACTGCAAGTGATACATGATCCGATTCCTCAACCCAATCCATTGATTCACACTCATCCCACTCAAACCTACTATAAGGACCACAAAAGAAATAAAGTTTCCTCATCCATATTTCAAATAAGGGGTTGTTTGAGCTTCGAACCGAATGAAATCCACGAGTGCCTTGTACAGTACTACAACTATAAGAACACAATTGATCTATATCAACCACATGCCATAAATTTTGACAACATGTCCTCTACTTGTTGGTCTGTGTTGCTTCGTGGTTCAATATGAATTTTTTTTGCAGAGCACCATTGAACTATGGATTTTTCATCCCGAATATGAGGGTTTGTAATGCACCTCATATCCTTCCTTTGTAGGGTAGTTTTGCGACATGCTTCATCCCCATCATGGTCTCCCTTTCCATGCTCGGTCTCAAAATAGTTCCATATATGCAACACATCATAAGTCTTGTGCAAAATAATCAACCAATGGAATAAACATGCATTTTTAACTGTCCTGCACAACCATTTGACCATATCCAATGTTGATCCATTTGTATACCAATCTTCTTCAGTTGATGATAGAAAATTATGAAGCAATGTTGCACATAATGCAGGTCATGGCATCTGTCGTCACTGATGTAGAAGTTGGTCTCTTTCAATATTATCCTCATGTCATTGTTTCTTTTTGGCGCATGCCTATACGTGATATGGACCATTATGATAACTTGGTATGAATGGTAGTATTGAATTTAAATCTCATTCTATGGCTGCAGGGTGTACTTTTCAGCAAAGTCCACAACGGACAATATTGTGCCATTGGGAAAGGTGTCCCTGCACTGTCTGTATTGTTCATCCTGCCATCATGCTACATGGACATGTTGTACATACTGCTTGGTATTTTGGTAGAATTCCTTCATGAAATCGCAAATTTGTACCTGGTGCCACAAAACCAAGGGAATTAATACAATGTGACATTTGCAATATGAATATATATGTATAAATTCAACATGTATAGTATGAAAGTATGCAAACTTAGATTACCTCTGACTTTACCAATGCAATTTTTTTGCTTTCCTTCACACTATCTACTTGAAATGTTATGTACTTCAAGTTCTGCATTTCTACTGACATCCTCCCAAATTCGCACTCCTCGATTTCATGGATGTAGCGGCTCAATAATTCAAATCCACTGCACCTGTGTTGGTTTACTTTTGGGCTGAACCAGGTTTGAAAAATTTCTTCTTGTAGACCCAACAAAATCCCCTTCATATGCCCTTTCAGCATTGTCACATACCCCAATTTGGTAAAAATAATGTAATTATTTTATTATATTCCTGAGACATTATGTTAAATTTAATGCTAAGTAGGAATTGATGACTCAGCAGAGTCACTAGAAATGGAATGTAAATCAGAATATTTTATTATTAATAAATAAATTATGGAGACAACAGCATGGGAGAGCTGTTAAAAGAGGTTACTGGTCAAACTGGTGGATGGAACTATGTGGAAAGGCAAAAGACAAGTGGCAGCATCCTCAAACATTTCCTTAGTTGCAGGTGGCAACTTCCCTATATTTGGGGTCATGATTCCCCAAGAAAGTGGAATCTGAGCAGGTGGCTCATTACTGACAGTTAACCCAACAAAGACCTAGGCAATCTTTTAAATAGTACTCAATGAACTGAGCTGAGGGTTCGAATTGTTCTGGAGGGAGAATACATTCAGGTGAATGTTATTCAAGAGTCCCATTGAGGAAGGGGGGAAATTATACAGTAAAGAAGTTGTTTGAGAGGGATGTTGCAGTAACTTGGTTCCAATATAGTTGTTTGGGCTGAGTGAATTATTTTGCTGCACTTAGTTCCAGCCAGGGAGACCAGAGCAAGCTCGGGGGTCCTAAGAAGTGCTGTCTGGGCACTCTCCAGGAGTTGGTAGGGAGGAACAGCCTCCCATTGCTGTTGTTGTCCACATCTTATACAGGTTCTGTTATTTGGTTCTTTTATGATTGTTATTTTATTCTTATGTTTATTAATTATAAATGGATATATGCTGTGCTTAAATTCCTACATGTCCGAGGAGCAATTATTTAGGAAGTTAACATCTCAGAATAGTCATAGTTAGATTTGGTTGAGTTATTATTGTTTATCAGCATCACTAGTAATATTTAAAGGGTAATTTATTATTACATTTATAACAACTATCTATCCTGTATTCAATACCAGTGTAAGACTTTCAGCTTTAGTTTATAAATAAAATTATAAATCTAGTTTTGAATAGATAAGCAAGGATCATATATAAATAATTGTATGTTGTATATTACAAAATTTATTTAACAAATCATAAGAAAACAATAGTAAACTTTAACAATAAAAATTACAGTACTGTTATCCTGATAAATATCATTTCAGAGGAAGGGTAGCCACGGTTAGGTTATCTATACCATTGCTCAAACCCTATTTGTTTTATTTCAACAAATTCTTACATTACAACCAAATCATTTCGCCAAACCCTAACAGAGAATTTCATAAAGAAAACAAAAGATTTAGCAGAACCCTCTTAGGCATGGCATCGAGCTTATTCAGTATAGTATTAACTTTCACTAGACTCACTTCCTCGACAGAGTCATAATCCAAAACAACCGAACATGCAACTAAACCAAAATACGAATGTGGTGTTCAAATCGAACCCTATTATTCCAAGTTTTTTTTTACAATAAGAATTTATCAGTAGAGGAAAACCTAGATATTAAATCCACAACAAAACGAAACAGACAAAACAGTTTTTCCAGCTCATTGTCGAGCTTCTTTATCATTACAATATCTTTCACTTGTTTCACAAACTATCAACAGAAGAAAATCATAACGATAGAATCAACTTTTAAACCAAATCATCACTGTAGTTTTCGGATTTATTTCCATCCTTTCTGACTTTACATGTAAAAAGAAATAATAAGAGTACAGACAACGATTTCACCCATGGCCGTAGTTCTTTTCACTACATATAGACTGTAAAACGTAGAATCTATCCATGTATGTATTAAGACAACCAAAGGAGCAAGAATACAATTTCACAAGTTATATTACCAAAAACCTAGGTGAAAACCCTGTATATTCTAAAGAGAACAGTAAAACAAACAAAATTTTTAAGAGGCCGTAACTTCATCTCCAGGTGGGCTCACGCCTCTTACCATCTATCCATTTAAATACACAATAGGTCAACTACAGAAATCCCTCATTTCGAAGGCAAGATTTTAAATTACTTTCTCGATCAAATCATAACACCCAAATTACCACACGGGATAAAACCCATAATATTTCATTCAAATATACAGATAAAAGATGTAGCAAGGATGTCGTAATCTCTGTGGCTCTTCAGTCAAACCAAAACCCTAAACCTACAGATAACCAACAAGGAGGTTATGCCACGGTAAGAACCAGGCTTACCGGTAGAGCCAATCGCTGGAGCTCGTGCCATCCACACCTATAAATAGAAGCAAGAACCTGCAACGACAAATCTTGTGTCAGTTACAAATGCATCTATTTCGAATCATTTCTTAAATTAGAAAAACGAAGAAGCAAATCTTGTATCTTACCAGCACTTGGAAGAGAGTTTTAATACTGTAATTATCCGGATAACCGCAAGCAAGGTAAGTGTAAACCCCTTCTTCATCAACAAATACCCTGAGATGGCAGAAACAAAGGTAACCTCCACAATGGAAGGTTCGACAGAACTCAAATGGAAAGATGAAGAGACGCCATGACAGGGTCAGGTCCTTAGCAAAGGAGAAACCCTAGGTTTTAGCAAACTGATGGCCGTGATAACAACTCATAATGACTCCTACACAGTGCAACAGACATGCACAGAGAGCTGAAGCAGCATAATAGCTGCCATCAACACTGTAACAGGAAGGATTCAGACAGGAGGGTTTCGCAGAGCAACCAAGCCCGAAGGCAAAGGGAAATGACAGTGTAGGGTTAGCCAACTATTATATATCGCCAAATGCATGGCTCAAGACCAACCACATAGCACTTTAAATAATTTCCATGCAGTGGGTCGCTGATCTAATGTTCCACGATGAGTTGCAAATTGTTTGTGAACCAAATTAAAAATCATAGCATGAGTGATAGAGTTATTGCTTGGTTATTCATAAAGGTATAAAATAACATAGTTCACATGACATCCTTTAATAATCACACATTAGGATAATACTTATAAACCTTGCATTGTATCGATTTAACCTTGACTTATTAATCCATGCATTATGAACATTGTTCGAAACTCGGTCATGAAGTATTCTAGACATGGAGGAAGCGAATTGCATTATAAAAGTTATATTGGTAAGGATGTAATGTAAGTTATAAATGGTTTAGAACAAAACATCACTATTTTTGCCTTAACCCTAATCTCATGAGAAAAGACAAGGGTACATCAATCCTTAAATCTACATGATAATGGAGTGAAGTTAAGTATGATGATTTACAATCCTACTGTATTAGTGTCATTTGAGATAGATGTTAGTCTTGTTCTTATATCTAATAACATTATAGAAATAGGAGTAGCGGTGCAATCAAATCAAAACCTTAAGAATATCATAAGAAGACATGTAACTGACAGAATATCATACAATGCTAGCAATAAGCAATTTATACGATGAAATTTCCAGATCCTTTATAAGGGTAATTGTAAATGATACAGTAACAACAGATGAGTAATAATTGTCATGTGGTATTGGACAACCAGTTGTAATCTACAGTGCTAGTTTTGAAATATATTTGCATATCAGTAATATCATCAGAGAGCAATTACTTCATAAGAGTTAGGTAATTCTTTTGTTCTCAAGAAAAATAGCTGTCATAATCTCTTAGTAATTTCTAATTCTATAACAGTAAGATCTTGAAGAGATCATAGGTTGAGTGCTACCTTTAAACACTTGATAACCTGTCTAGCATGCTTAGACTATTACTGAAGGAATTGGTACAGCTAACTGACTTTTAATACTTTAAAGATTTAAACGTAGCGACCCGCACAGTACCTGTATATCTGTAAGAGAAAGACACTTTTATGCATTAGCTCGAAAGCTAAGTAAG